>CM065053.1:70417816-70945316 GCA_032883995.1 Coronaproctus castanopsis
GATTACGATATGATTTTAATGATCGAAGCTGATATTCGGGGTGGTATAATGCATCTAGCGGAACGGTACGCCGAAGCTGAAAATCCGTACAATGGTAACAATTCGACGGAGGACGATGAAAATAATACGTTCATCACATACGTAGATTGTAATAACCTATACGGTCACGCAATGTGTAGGTATTTACCGTATGCGAACTTTAAATGGTTAACCGAGACGGAAATTAATCGATTAGAGAGGTATTATCTATAGCTGACGATAGCGATGTAGGTTATATATTAGAAGTAGATTTAGAATATCCAGCTAATTTACACGATTTTCATAACGATCTTCCTTTATGTCCGGAAACTCGTCCGGTCAGTTCTCGTAGTAAAATAAGTAAGTTATTAATTACGTTAGAAAATAAACACAAGTACGTTATTCATTATGTAAATTTAAAACAAGCGATTAATTTTGGATTAAAATTAACGAAAATTCATCGCGTAATTAAATTTTCTCAATCTGACTGGATGAGACCGTACGTAAAATTAAATACTAGATTAAGGCAGGCGGCTAATAACGAGTTCGAAAAAAATTTCTATAAATTAATGGTTAATTCGGTTTTCGGTAAAACGCTCGAGAATGTAAGAGGTAGAATGCGTATGGAGTTGGTAATGAACGAGGAGAAATTCTCAAAATTAGTCGGTATAACTCAATTCAAAGATCGCACTATATTTAGCGAGTCCCCCTTATTGGCTGCCGTTCATTTACATAAAACGTCTGTTCTATTTAATAAGCCTATATACGTCGGAATGACTATTTTAGATTTAAGTAAGGAAACCATGTGCAATTTTCACTATAACTTAATGTTATCGTATTACGGACGAAATAATATTAAGTTATTATATCAAGACACCGATTCGTTTCATTATCTAATTAAAACGCGCGATTTTTATCTAGACGTAAGAACTAAATTAAACGACTATTCCGATACATCCGATTATCCTCGCGATCATCCCTGCTATAGCGTACGTAATAAAAAAGTTTTAGGTAAATTAGACGAGACGAACGGGAAGGCTATCACACACATTACGCCCTAAATTGTATACGTTTAAAACGATCGATAACGATATTATTAAAAAAGCGAAAGGCGAACAAAAATCTGTTCTAGCTAAAGACGTCACTTTCGAAAATTATTTAAATTGCGTTCGTTGCGCATCGGCTCCATTAAATTGTAGTTATTGAGTAGGATGTTCGTTTCGTAGTTATAAGCACGTCATGTATACCGTTAAACAGAATAAGTTATCATTAAGTTGTAACGACGATAAACGTTATATATTACCGGATAATATTAATACGTTAGCTTACGGTCATTACGCGCTAGTCGATCATAAATCGAAATATCGATTAGTATTAGACGAATTAAGTATATATTTTACCGTTCATAACTCGTTACGATGATTGTAATAATGATAATAATGATGATAATATATGTATATATCGAATTGCGAATATTTCTTTCAAATATCTCGATCAAGTTATAGAGAACACATCTAGTAGTGGTAATAGAGATAGAAAGAAGAAAAGAGAACGAGAACGTGAATTTAATTGGTTTTTCTATATTTTCTTAAAAATATGTATACTATATAATAGAAGCTTGTAAATTTTCTTTTTTACTAAATCGTTAAGCCCATTATAATTAATTTCCTTCACCAATAATGATAACAATGCTTTGGTTAGCTGTATGTTCAAATTTTAGAACGCAAATTTCATCGTTTTTTATATTTTCTTAAAAAATAGTAGCCGATATACAGATATATATACACGTAGATTTGATAATTATTACAAATTTTTTTTTACTAAATCATATAGCGGATTATAATTAATTTCTCGATCGTGTAATAATAATGCGTAACAAGATGTCTTCTCCGGGATAGTAGTCGATGTTTTAAATTCAATCTGATTGTAAGTAATTCATTCTGATAAGTAGTTTTGATTACGAAAATGGTGTATTTTTGTGCAAATTCTTTTATCCCAATAAGCGTTGATGGATTCGGTTTCTGTTAGTACATCTTCTGGAAACGAGCGTACATTTGATATATTGGAGCGTATTTATTTTCTGCCAAGTTTAACCTGGAATAAATTTAACATTCTTAACATATGCTAATAGAGCTATTCCAACCTCATCATTGATATGTATAAATGGTAAATTGCACGAAATGTTTTGCAAAGTTATCGAGACATCTGTTATAAGATTACATACAAATTATTCTTTTTTGGTATTGAAACTAAATTGAGTGTTAGCGTATGTATGTGTGAGTGTGCACACAAATGAGTGCACGAATGTATACACGAGTGTACAAGTGTGGGTGAGTGCGGGCACAGTGCATGTATGAGAGTGTGAGTGTGTATGCAAATGTGTACAAGTGTGTACATGTGTGTATGAGCAAATGCGAACGAGCGCGCATGCGAGTGCGAACGCGCACACAAGTACATACATGAGAGTGTGAGTGTGTATGCAAATGTGCACACGAGTGTGTACACGCCTGTGTGAGTGCATGTATGAGAGTGTGAGTGTGTACACAAATGTACACATGTATGTGTATGCAAGTGCGAGCAAGCGCGCGTGCGAGTGCAATTGCACACGCAAGTACATGTATGAGAGTGTGAGTGTGTATGCAAATGTGCACACAAATGTGTACACATGTGTGTATGTGTGTCCGAGTGTGAGCGCGAGCGCAAGTGTGTGTATGTGTGTGTGTGTGTACGCAAATGTGTGCACGAGTGTGTACACGTGTGTGAATGTCTGCAAGGGTGTGGGAGAACTCAACATTGTGATTAGTGAATTTCTATTTTGCCACAATTGTGATGGATTAAAAAAACATCTATCATCATCATCACCATCATTATCTAAGGATAATATTATAGCTTTATGTGATGCCTTCGGTTGTGAACAATATTTGACATTATTTAACCTCGAAGAAATGGAAGAACTTTATCTCACAACTGACGAATGCTTGTACAAGTGTTTTTCTCAAAGTTGCGATAGGTTACATAATTTATTTTTTTAATAATCGTCTTATACAGCGCGCATTATATTTGAAATGTCTCACTAGTGTTTATGTTTGTTTACACATTTTCATGAAAGAATTTTTTTCCCCATTTCAACACAATTCTCTTCGTAATGGAATCGTTTAACCTCCGATTTATTCAACCGGCATCGTTGCAACAGCCTTTGTTGAGATTTCCCATAAGTTCTTATAAATTTCGTTATAAGCCACCATTCTGATATTCCACGCATTTTCGCTTAAATGTGCGAACCGATTAGAGAAATATGGAATGGATGTAACACGTAATCACATTTAATACTGCGAACAGCCATTTCTTTAATAAAAAACGTATTACTCACAGTTTTGAGGCATTACAAATCGACAAAAAACACATTTTTGGTCAGAAGAGAAACTGGTGTAGTATTAACAGTAGTATTAGTAGACATACTATTGAATGCGAAAACTTATGTTTAGCACTAATTACTTTCATCAGTATAATAACAGTGTCCGTGTATGAGAACGTGTAATCATCGAGGAAACATCAATATCGCAATGACATGTATTCAACATACTATTGACGCGATCCCGATGCGATCGTGACGTCGCAATGATGTTCATTTGACATATTTGTCACGTTCTATTGACGCGATTGTGATATACTCAGGGTGTAATGTATTATTTGAATGATGCGACGCTAACGGTGATAGATGAAAAATACGATCGAAAAGACTTTACTCGCTAGTTAAACTGTCTAGAGTGTTTTTATGCTTTGATTAATATTATCGTTGTTTTTCCTAAAGTCACTATGGAAGATAGCAGATGTTCGTTAGATTGGAATTTTTATATACTCGTCGGGTTATATATGAACACATGCGCGGAACCGTTTGTATTAGTGTATAAAGGTGCGGATAAAAATATTCTCCTCCCCCAAAGAATATTAGGATAACGATACATCGAATATTTTGAATGTTGTATATTTTTTGTATAAACAATTTAAATTTATGTATGATGAAGTTTTCACTCAACTCCCTCATATTACCATGTTCAAAGTTTGTGATGCGTGCGAAGAATGGCGAAATACATCATTGCTGGTACATCATCTTCATTATCGCTACCATTATCATCATTACCACCATCAACACTAAATTTAATTTCAATATCATCATCATCGTTATTAACAAGTGTACACCACTTATAATCGTCTGCTATAGACATATTTTCCAACCCCTGTGAAAATTTTTTAAATATATACCGAGCGCGATGATATAGTGAAACAGTACATGCACGGCACTCATACACACACTCATACATACACTCGCGCATACACACACTCCGTTGGATGATTAAGGAATTTTACATAAACCATATCAAATACATCAACGTTTTTTTCGACATTTCAAGCAAAACTTACCCTGTATTACAGAGAAATTGTCCACCAAAGCGATCGTCACATGTAACGCGTAATCACCTTTAATACTAAGAATAGCCAATGGATGAAGAAGATAAGGAGGTGACAGAATTCCAACATACAATTAAAAGTCTTGATATTCTCAGCGTGAATAAAAACAAAAATTTATGTGATATCAGTGTCTTTTGAAGATTTTCCCCTCCCGCTTCAAAAAAAAAAAAATCATGATTAGCTATATTTAATGTTAATTAAATAGGCACAAAAAGAATTTATCAGAAACCGACGAAGATGATTTTCTAATGTAACAGTAAGAACACTCGTATTTAATGAGGAAGAGTACAACGCGTTAATATCTTGAGTTCCACATAATAGTACAAGTTCATGTCTTACTTGAATCGCGATTTTTTTTAAATCTTCGCAAACACCTAAAATAAATGTTAATGGGATCGCGAATAAAAAATACGTTTTATCTGGTTCACTAGTAGAGTCGAATAAAGATTTTTTATTAGCTTCATATTAGGATTTAAAAATGATGTAGAATACGCATTTTCTTCATTTTGCCGCGCACAGAAAGACAAGTTTTAATTAATGAAGTGCCGGGATTACGACTTCTGTCTAT
This sequence comes from Coronaproctus castanopsis, assembly GCA_032883995.1. NCBI lineage: Eukaryota > Metazoa > Arthropoda > Insecta > Hemiptera > Monophlebidae > Coronaproctus > Coronaproctus castanopsis. The sequence goes on from CM065053.1 coordinate 70,422,873, forward strand.
TTCAATTCCACTCATTTCATATCGGATTTCTGAGAAGAGAAATAACGGTCCCCCAAAAACAAAATCGCAACTTTTTTTTACATATCCTTCTAATATTAAACAACTTTCTGATATTAATACGTGCGAATCTTTATGATAAATCGGAATACTTATTTCATCACTACTATATCCGATTAAGATAACTGTAATATGCTGCTATCCATATCTATTTGTTACAATAAATTATAACCTAATTGTTTTAATATTTGTTTATTAGATTTATTTAATTTTTTAAAATAACCAACTTTCACTTTAGATACAGTACCATCTTTACTAATACGATCTCTATTTATACTTTTGCTAAGGCTACTTTGATTGTATTTAATAATGATTATGAATCTTTTTCAAATGAATAGTAACAGTTAACACTTATTGTTTAAAATCGATTGCATTACTATTCTGATCTTCGATAGTTGTTATATTACTAATACACTTCACTAAAACTAGTAAATAAATAATTTTATATCCACTTGGAACGCTTAGAGGAAACGAATGAAGAATATGCGCCTCAGCTCCATTTTTATATGTATTCGATGTTAAATTACACGTTAAATTAATCGCATCAATATTAGAAATTTGAACTGTCAACTGCGAAATATGTTCTTGACCACCTTTTAAACGCCCGTTGTAGGAGTAAATCCTAATAAATCACCAACACTATTTGGTGAATTAAAATTTATGTGTTTACTGCATGAAATTCGCGTGTGAAGAGTTTTATGATCTGCTTTCAATGAAAGAGTGGGATCAAATTTTTGTTTCAAATATTCTTCTAAATCTTCTACTTCGTAATTACCTGGTTCAATTTTTATTTCTAGCGGAGTCGCATAAGAATTATCATCAGCTTCATAATACTTTAATTTATTACAATTATCTGTTATATTGAAAATCGAATTATATGTTGTAAAAGAAACTAGACCAACGCTGTGTGATTTTTCAGAATGTAAGCTTATTGGTGGAAAAATATCTTGCGATAATATATTACCCCCTTTACCAGTAAGTTGAAATAAATAAGATTTGCTCGTCATGGTAAACAATGTGATAAAAATCTCAAACAAAGTTCGCCACAATTAACTTGATTAATTTGTTGATAAGCAGTTCTATTATAATAAATATTTGTAGAATCCTGTTGAAAATATTTTATTAATTCTTTCGGAGGGAGTAAATTACCAAAACTATCAAAGTAGTAAATTGAACAATCGCACTTTATATAGGCCACCCAATGTGAACCAGTTCCTGTATGATGATTAACAATTGCACGTTCATATTTATTTGGTTTTGAAGGTAATGTGTCTTTATCAAAAACTCCTCTAAATTGATGAATTAACTGTTTCGCATATTAATATAAATCGTATCCGGATAACGGTCGATTGACTGGTATTTTTAATTTTTCAAATATCTGACTTTTTTTTGTTTGTTTGTTTTTTCGAGGATTGAGAATTTATAAACAAGCAAAGTCCATTTTTATATGGTCGTAAGTAAAGACCTTTACCAATTCGTTGAGCCCCATTTTTAAAACTTCGTCTAGCTTCATTTACATTTTTAACAGCTATTGCTATTGCTAATGATGTTGATCCGAACGCGCCTAATAGGGACAAACCAGTCAATATGGGGACTAAAGGTAAAACTCCACCTGTTTTATTCACAGCTATTACTCGAAATCTTGTTTTCTTTTGCGGTTTTATATGTTTAATAGCGGCTCACATTTTCCTAATTTTACCGTGAATTGATTTTTCACCAGCTCCAGCTTTACGAGCTTTTGCCTAAAAGTTGTATTTCTCCTTCGGCTAACACCTGCACCTAATTTTCTTTTCATTATCATTGCTCCGGTAGTTAATATCGCAGCCGCTCGTTCATTTAACGATGAATCTTTAGCTAAAATGCGTTTTTTTGCAGCAGTTTTAAATATATAATCAGCTTTTCTTCGATTATAAGCTATATCATGTTGTTTACAAGCGTGATCTGAAGGATTAATACCTTGTTCACCTCTGCTTATCCTATTTTCTAATTTAGTACCTGGCCTGCAAAACTGATATCCCGGTATGTGAAGTTCTATTGGTAGTTATCAATTAATTTATTCATTAAATTACCACCTGCACGCTGACAATTGTTAACTCGTTCAATAAACTTTTTCATATTAATCTACACACAATCATATATATATATATATATATATATATATATATATATATATATATATATATATATATATATACATTACTTTGAAATAAGTTGATTATTATTTATACACGATTATATGAAGTCATGAAAATTATCGAACAAAAAACTACCTTACCAATCGAAGATGCCTTATCAACTTTATTAGCGAATGAAAATAATAAATTTCTTAAATATGGTCCTTTATTTCCGTCACATGTTCGTGCTTTAATTGTTGTACCAAGGGGAGTGATAAAACAAACGCGATGGTTAGTTTATTATTACACAGAAGTGGTTTAAAATTTAATAAAGTATATATCTTTGCTACATCTCTTTTCCAACCTAAATATAAGCTATTAGATCAAATTTTTAGTCCTCTCGCACCAGATATTGAATATTATGCTTATTCCGATGAAAAAGACATCCCTCTTCCTAATAATGTAATAACCGATTCAATGTTTATTTTTGATGATATTTCTTGCAATAGCAACGAAACGGGTAATATAATAAGAGATTATTTCGCAACAAGCAGACATAGAAATGTTTACTGTTTTTATTTATGTAAAACGTATGTTAAAATACCAAAACATGTGATTCGGGATAATTCTAATTTTATTCTTGTTTTTCCTCAAGATGATCTGAATTTACGACATATATACGACGAACTTGCTTCGGACGTGTGTTCATACTTATCATTTAAAGATATTTCACGTAAATATTGGAATGATAATTCGCATAATTTTTTAGTAATTTCGAAAGAAAATGGTATAAATAGCTGTCGATTTTTTCCCCTTTAGTTAAATTGCACTTAGCTGATGGTAGCTATTTAGCAATTTTAATATTTTATGCAGATGGCATGATTAGCAGCCTACCCATCAGTGGGTGCTAAAAAACACTCATTAAAATTTATCTCTTAGGCTAGGTCCATCGGCTTGATTCTGTCAAGCCGACGAACTTCTAGCGAATTATCCAGCAACCCGATCGCCATGTTGTTCGGTGCACTTCTACTCTATGAGCATAATTTTTTGCGTCGCTGGATATTACTTTCAGAACAGACGAGTTCATTCCAAGGTCTTGGTGGAGCGTAAAGTTGGTGATGTACCATGGTGCACTGACAACCATCCGGAGGATTTTATTCTAGCCCCATAATGGGCAGCCATAACGCCAAACTAGTTTCAAAATTTGATTATAAATAAATAATTTATTTTCAGCAGACACTTCCGGTTTCATGTTTAATAACCAGTACATCTGTCTCAGTTTTATATTTAGCTCAGTGCGCTTTGCTTATGTGTTTTCTCAACGGTTGATCAAGGTGCCTACCGAGATATTTTACATCTGATTTCTGTGAATTGCAACACCGTTTAGGACTACGTCTTCTCTTGGATAAATTCTTCTGTTAGTAAAGATTAATCTTGTTGATTTACTTTCATTAGCCTTGATCCTCCAGAGGTTAAGCCACGATGAAACCTCATTGACTACTGCCTGGATAGTATTGTGCGCTCCGACTGGACATATGTCAGAACACAGAATCGCAGTGTCATCAGCAAAAGTCCGCTACCTCTACATCAGAGGGTGTAGGAATATCTGATGTGTAAATGAGGTAGAGTAGTGGTCCCAGTACACTACCCTGTGGCACATCCGCTTTCACCGGGTATATATCTAATGAATCATCTTCATATTTCATGTAAAAATACCTTACACTTAGGTAAGACCGAAGCAACTAGTATAATTCATATGGAAAATGTTGCTTAATTTTGTGTAATAAGCCATCATGCCAGACTTTGTCAAAAGCCTGGCTTATGTCCAAAAACACGGCATCGCAATATTTTTTTTCCTTGAGGGACGATGTACCTGTTCTATTGTACCGTAAAGGGAATTGATAAATCCATTGTTTTGAATGATTTTAAAAAAATGAATGATAAAATAAATCGTGAAATTACTGTAAAACAAACATTGACTAAATTCAGAGAAGACATTAAACAAAAACAAAAGGAACTGTTGAAGCGAAATTTATGCAGGATCGTGAAAATTCTGTCTTATTTAATCCTATTTTAGAACCATTGCGAGAGATTGAATCAGTTATAAAGAAAAAAAATATTAAAGAAAAAAATAGTGATATTCAAGTGCATATGCGAGTTGATGAAATAAAAAAAGAAGAAAAAACTGCTGATTTAAATGAGAATAACACGTTTTCAGATGAAATTTATGGAATTCGATATAATTCTAAAACAGGAAACTACCAATTAGGAAATACTGCAATCACATGGAATGAAAATAATCGAACATTATTTCTTCATTCACCTACTTGGAGTGAAGGAGAAATAGAAGTTAGCCCGGTTTACTAAAATTATTAACAGTAAAAAGAGTTGAAAAAGATGAATATACGTCGGACGATTTAAAAATGCACAATAAATTACTAACTGCTACAGGTGCTCATTTAAGAAGCAATTTAAGACTAAAGTCTAACGATTCACATAAATATAATGATCCAAATGAATTAGTAGAAAGGCTAATTCTTTTACATGCTCCTAAATCAGGAGGTAATAATAGTGTAGATAACGAAATTTTAGCGATTGAAGAAGAATTAATAGAAAACGGTTATATAGCAAAACCGAATGATGCCGCTACATAGTGATAAATTATCATTAATTGAAGAATCCTGCTAGAGTACATTATTCTCGTTGTCCTGTAAAATTGTACGGTATTGATGACTTATGGCAGGCTGATTTAATTGATGTGATTAAATATGCACGTTTCAATCAAGGTTATAGATACATTTTAGTAGTGATAGATTGTTTCAGTAAATTTGTGTGGTGCAAACCAATAAAAAATAAAAATGGAATAGAAATGAAACGAGCTGTAGAATTAATTTTTAAATGTGCCATTAATGATGGTCATCATGTCCCCCCCATTTACAAACTGATGATGGAAAAGAATTTTTTAATAAAAATATGAAAATATTAATTGTAAATCATTACAATACTTACTTTTTGTTAAAAGTGAGTATTGTGGAAAGATTAAATCAAACTTGAAAAACAAAATTGTGGAATCAATTTGGTATTTATGGCAAATTTGAATGGATAGGAAACGGTGGTTTATTAAATAAAGTTGAAAAAGAATACAATTCACCAGTTCATCATTCCACACATTTTCGTCCAGTTTATGTTATGAAACAAATAGAAAATCGTGTAGCTCAAAATTTAGCTAAGGAGAAGTGGAAAGTTAATGTAAATTAAAAAAAAACATATATATAAAGAAATTGATACAGTTAGAATCAGAAAAGTAAAACAGTTTACCACTAATTGGAGTAGTGAAGTTTTTCTAATACATAAAGTTCGTTTAACAAATCCCATCACTTACTCGTTAAAAGATCAGAAAGGTAATATCATTAAAGGCACTTCCTATCGCGAAGAAATATCACCTACTTCATTTCCACTTTTTTTTAATTGAACGTGTTTTGCGAAATAAAGGAGACAAAGTATTTGTAAAGTGGTAAGGATTTCCACCATCAGAATGTCACTACATACATAAAGATGGATCATTTATTCAAAATGAAACTAGTAGTAAAATTCATTCATATAACTGTGTTAAAAATATTCTTTATTTAGATAGTGATGGTGCATTTAATTTAAACACGAAACAAATTAAAAATCTCAATATAGAAAAAGAAATTCCCAAAAATAAATCGGATGTGATATCTTTATTTCACTGCGAAAAATATATAAAGTGATATATTACTTCAGATAATTTTAAACAATTTTTATTATTTAATCTTTGGGAATATATTTCATTTGAAGAATTGTTAACCAATATGGCGAGAAAACGTGTAGCTAATGCAGCTTCAGCAATTGATGATAATGACTGTATTATAAAATCGCAACTAGATACCGCAATGATGTGGATTCAATTTTTCAGCAGAAAAAACAACCTGCAGACTTCCACCGAAACACCAAGTGTAGTCAACGACCTAAAATCTTCCTGAATAGTTTAGAATTATGTTTCCAGGATACAGTGCACTACCTCGGAGTAACTTTTGACAGCAAACTGGTATGGAACGCGCACATTAAAAACCTCAAGATATCAGCTCTAAAAGGTCTAAACATATTGAAGAAAATTAATAATAGACGTAACGGAGGCGATCGAAAAATGTTATTACTGTTATATAAAGCATTAATTCGTTCTAGATTAGGGTACGGTTGCCTAGCATTCGCCTCTGCGGCCCATGGGTTACTGAGGTCCTTGGATACCATTCAACATTCAGCCGTCCGAATAGCCACTTGAGCCTAAATCGGGTAGCCGTGTGGGGTCTGCCTTCTCGGTACCCCCTGTCATTCATCGCTTTCGACTTCCTAAGTCCTACTCCATTTTTTCAGCTGAATCCTTTCAACTGTCTAGAGTTCCTGTCCATGACGCAGTCTTCTTCTAAATTCCTTATTCTTTCTGATTCACTCAATGTTTTAAAGTCACTCCACAACCTATATACGGATAATGCACTTCTACAACGCATTCTGCTTGTCCATGACTTCCTTACTAGATCTCAAGTTTCCATAGCTTTCATTTGGATTCCCAGCCACATCGGTATTCCTGGAAATGAGGCTATTGACCGAGCTGCCAGAGAAGCGTTTTTGCTTCCACACATTTCCGCTCGCCTCTCTCTCTCTATAGTGACGTTAAAGCTTTCCTGAAATCTCTCGTAACTAAATCTTGGTGTCGTGCATGGAAGTCTAATGAACAAAACCACCTCCTTTTAATCAAACCTAATCCACTATCCCAACTGCCATTTCCTTTCCAAACAAGAAAGAAAAATGTTATCCTTACAAGACTCCGTATATCTCGCTCAAACCTTACCCATTCCTATCTTCTTCATGGCACAGACCCGCCACTCTGTCCCTTTTGCCAAATGTCTCAACTGCTCATACCCCACATACTAACATCCTGTCATGCTCTCACAACATTAAGAATCCAGCACAGCCTTCCTCCTTCTTTACCTCAACTTTTATCTGAATCTACTGAACATATTCATAATGTGTTCCTGTTCCTGGATTCACTGAGCCTCTTAAATCATATCTAGGACCACAGTAAGCCTGTGGGCGCATATGGCCCGTTAGTACAGACGGCGCCCGTATAAAAAAAAATAAATAAAAAAAAAATGATTTATTTAAAGCAGTTACTTGAAAAAACATCTACTCAATTGAACAGATATTGAGTCTTCAGTTAATTCATTAAAAACTGTTGTGATGAAAAAATTAAATAAACTTCAAAACGAATTTGATCAGCATTTAGATGAACTTACAGTCTTCAAAATGAAAAATGAGGATAGTATCAAACAAACATTTGATTTGAATAGCAAATTCGAGAAAATTCAAATCATTGTAAGCGACTTACAATCAAAAAATATCGCATGCGCTATTAATCAAGATGTAATTTAAAAAATATAAGAATTTAAACGTATGATTTGTTTTTAAAAAATTGAAAATTTATTTAAAATTATATTCTACAAATAAATCACATATATTATTGTAATGAATGCTTTAACTATAAATAATTTACCAAAAATTCATTTATGAACAAAAATATATTGAACATATAGAATAAATAATAAAATTGTTTATTTTAATCATATCAAAGTTAATTATTTATAAATCGATTTCATTATTACTACTACTGCTGGAACTAATTTGATTGTTGCTAATTTCTTCAAGTTCATCTTCTTCTAATTAATTTTCACTCGAGCACCAACTACAACTATTAGTTGGTGGGATATTAGCAATATTATTTTCTGTTAAATGAACATCATGTAGTAATTGTTCATACAAACTCATTGTGTCATAATTGCTTCCTGTATCGATAATAAATGGAATACAATCATTAATAATATGATCGGCTAAATAATTGATGCTGAATTGATTAGTTATAATTTGTCTGTATAATAATGTCTTTTCAACAGAAAACAAAATTTGTGATGATGGATTTATTGCTTTAGCATGCACCCATTGTTATATTGAACAACTAAGTGAAGGTTTGTTTTTTTAACTTTTCCAACCAATCCAAAATAGCTTATGTAAAATTATTTCTACGTTCCATTGTTGATAAATTCTCAAATCAATTAAATAATGTGCCATTTCAGTTGAATTATTAACTAAATCCCATACGTAACAAATAGAATTAAAAGAAATTTTTTTGCCTCTGGAAATGCATTTTAAATTTAACAATGATCGATCTTGTCGAGAAGAATCACAACCAATGTGTATTTCAATTTGTTGAATGAGAATAATTAATTTTTTACATTTGCGAAAATTAGCGGTATCTTTTATCTGTCTAAAAACTGAACTCTCCGCTGAAAGAAACTGCGAATATGATAAATAAATATCTACTACACCTTTTCTTATCCAAGCAAATGGTTCAAACTGAGCATTAATATTCATTCCAACCATCACCGAATAATCCTAATCGAAAAAACATGTTTTTTCAGCTATTCTCCAATCTCTTTTATGAAAGCTGGAGTTTTAGACGTCAGGTGTACATACAACCGACTAATGATGATATGGACAATGTCCCTGAATCATTAAGTGTTAACTACGATAATGAGTCCTTTAGAATATTCTTATCAACAGATGAGCGGTGGTGTAGTTCATGTAAAACGAAGTATCATTACAATAATAACTGTCCAGAAAGAGGGAAAAGAGAACAAATGGAAGCGGTTTAATTTAAACCCATTAGCTGCAATAAGCCAAGAAGAGGTAGTTTAGTACCCGAAAGTTTTTCCAACTCTGATATAAGCACAAGTAACGATGTAGATCAAAGTTTGACTGATAAGACTACTTCCAGTGGCCTAAAAACATTAAAACTAAACAAATCCTCGACTTTAGAAGAAGTCCAATCAAACCTGACTGATCCAATGTTATTAAATAGCAAAAGCTACAAACGTAATTTATCTGAGAACTCTATATCTTCCGCAAGTAGTGTCCAGTATAACAATGAATTTCAACGACAAAAAAAGAAGAAAGAAGAAAGTGATGAACAAAAAAAATTGAGAATCAATTTATTGCCGGCTAAGCAATGCATAGAAAATAACCTAAAAACACTTAAAGATAGTATATCCTTTGAAAAAATACTTTCATTGATCCATGATAATAATAAATCCTTATCTGTCCAAGAATTATTTATGAAATTGAACATCTCACTTAGTTCGGTGGATACTGTATTTATCCAATTAAAGTCGGTATACTCTGCCATTAATGATCATTCCACAAAAATACGAATAACAAAACTCACCAACAAAATTTCCGAGGATTTAATAGTTAAAAATAATGATGATAGATAACTTCCTACTTCAATGGAATATCAATGATTTACAGAATAACTTAACTGAACTTCAACAGCTAATTGTAAAGAAAAACCTATCATTATCTGTTTACAAGAAACACACTCCCAACCAGCTCAGTCTATGTCCCTAAAATATTACAACCATTTCCGCCATGACCATACTACAGGATCGCATGCGTCCGGAGGTGTTGCAACTTTTATCCATGAATCAATACCAGTAATAAACGAGCTCAGATTAAATACGTTAATACAGAACGTTACTGTCAATATTCAATTTTGTAAATCAACTCCTTTCCATCGACTTACTGTTTGTAACATGTATTTGCCTCCTGACTTCACACCATCATTCCAGGAAATAAATAAACTAATATGTCAGTTGCCTAAATCGTTTCTCCTACTTGGCGATATGAACGCATACAGTCCATTATGGGGATCCAATAAAACAAACAGGAAAGGGAAAATATTTGAAAACTGCTCCATGCAAATTTACACATTTCATTACTTAATAACAAACAGCCAACAAGACTCAACTCCTTTAACGGAACCCTATCGGCTATTGATTTAACGTTATCTACGAATGAAGTCTATTCAAAATTTCTATCGTCAATCCATCCTGACTTATGTCACAGTGATCATTTGCTTACAGATGAATAACATAAACAGGGAATACAAAATAAATAAACCACAGGGTTGGATGACCATACCCTTTTTACGCAGGCGTGTCGAGCTGTCACAAACTGTCAAAGGAGGCAATAACAAAATCTTAAAAACGTAAAGACAACACCGTCGAAATTCCGTATTTTAACCATCCGGTTGGTTTCGATGTGAAAAAGGACGCTTAATGAAGTTTACTGTGTATAACAAGGAAAATGAATGCACAGTGAATAAAAATACATATATATATATATATACATACATATCCCCCCCGAGAGGTACTTTGTATCTTCTGGGGACCGGAGCTTTAACCGGTATGGGGCGCGTCCACAGGTGGCGGATAGCGGAACGGCCTGCAGATATGTAGGTTAGCTGCGAATAAGACATTAGTCAAATAAGCAGTCGCGGACCAAGAGCGGCTACTGGCGGAAAGTCTCTGGCAGACGATTCCAGTAGTGACAGGGCAAGGAGACACGAGGATGCAGATGGACAGCTTGAGGACTTGTCCACAAAAGTCTGCCAAAATCCTATGACTGTCTCTCCCTCGGCGGGTTTAGGTCGCCGTAAAAACCTAAATCGTTACCTCCTCAGTAACAACCCGCTGCCTTGTGGTTTGGGTCTTTACTGAAGGGCTAAGAGAGATAACCCTGACAGAAAACAAAGCCACTGCCTTGTGGTAAGGGTTTTTACCCAAAGGCTAAGAGAGTAAACTCTAACAGAAAATCCGCTGGAAGGCAACAGAAAACCACCAGTGTACCTTTTCTATGAACAACTATGGAACTCAAATTATATAATGATAGTATGCCATGCGTCCGACTATCAATCGGCGCTATCTGGGGTTCGGGCCTGATAGTGTTAAATTAATGACTGGTCACGATGATGTAGGAAGCCAGGCATCGCGTGGAAACTATACGACTGGAATGAATATATGGAAGTATGTAAAGATCGAAACATGGAATGTTCGTGGTTTAAATGAAACTGGAAAACTGGCTATAGTTGAATATGAAACTTCGGAATTTAATATTGTTGGAATATCAGAAACGCATTGGAAAGGCAAAGGATACTTTGTCAGTAACAATAACAATGCAGTCTACTATTCTAGACATGAAACCCGTCACAAAAGTGGAGTAGCAATCGTAATACATAATAGGGATCGTAACAAAGTGATTGCGTATGGAGCAGTAAACGACAGGATAATAGCATTTAAAGTGAAAGCAAATCCCGTAAACTTAAACATTATTCAAGTCTATGCTCCAACTAACGAAGCGGAACAAGAAACTGTTGATAACTTTTATGCTGCTCTGGAAGAAACGATGGGAAAGATACCTTCAAGGGAAATGACGGTGGTTCTTGGAGACTTTAATGCAAAAATTGGGGAAACCGCCCATGATTTGGAGTTACGGAATGTTATAGGCAAGTATGGCCTCGGCACTAGGAATGAAAGAGGTGAACAATTAATTAACTTCTGCGCTAGTACAAGAATGTTCATATGTAACTCCAGTTTCAAGCATCACCCGAGACGTCTCTATACGTGGCGTTCCCCAGGTGATCGGTTTCGGAATCAAATTGATTACATATTAATCAACTCGAGATGGAGATCGTCAATTCGAAATGCAAAAACGTACCCAGGGAAAGAATGCGATAGTGACCACCAGCTGCTCGTAATAAAATTAAAAATCAAGCTACAAAATTGTAAAGCCCAAAAAAATGTACCTAAAAGATGGCATTTACGAAATAATAATTGTTATCAAAACCTGCTATGCGAGAGCTACAAAGAATAATAGGATTAACACGTCAATATGATGATGCCAATAGCATTTGCAAACACACAATGTGTGCATTAGAAAGAGCAAACGATGCTACCGGAAATGTTAATATGGTATCTCACAGTAGAAGGAAACCATGGATCACAGAGGAAACATGGGCAACGATAAAGATGCGTAAATATATTAAAAATAAAGGAATTAATTGTGAAGAAATGACCCAGAAATACCGTGATATTAATAAACAAGTAAAGCAACAATGCAGAAATGATAAAAATAAATTCCTGAATAACATATGTAAGGATATTGAGCAAAATAAAAACACAAATGAAGTTAAAGATATGTTTAAAAAAATTAAAATAATAACGAGACGTTTCACCCCACAATACTTAGGAATAAAAAGTGAAAGCGGAGAAACACTATGTGAAGAAGACAAAATAAGATCTAGGTGGCGTCAATATTGCGAGGAACTGATGAATGTACATGGAGAAGAAAAAGAAGCAAAGGAAATTTTCAGTAAAATAATGGAAATTGAACCCATGATACTAAAGGATGAGACGCGAAATGCGTTACAGAAACTTAAGGCATATAAGGCAGGAGAAGAGGATCGAATTGTAACAGAAATGTTCAAATACTTAGGGGACTCAACGGTAGAAATTTTACATGTCATATGCAAAAAAATATGGATTACAGGCATATGGCCAAGAGACTGGACAACGTCAATTTATGTCCCGATTCATAAAAAAGGTCCTCGAGACATATGTCAAAATTACAGAACTGTAGCATTGATGTCACATGCTAGTAAAGTAATGTTGAATATTATCCTTGAGCGACTGAAACCTTATGTACTACCACAAATATCATGGCAACAAGCAGGGTTTATGCCAGGAAAAGGCACAAGGGATCAAATTCTAAATATATATTTTTTTTTTCTTCACAACTGACCCACTTTGATGGTCATCAAGTGATTGATTTTTTAAGCGACTAAAGTGTTTTGTGGAGGGTTAGTACTCAGCAGTACTCCCTCGAAACGCTATAATGTTTAAACAAGGTCTAAAGGCTTATTTCGCCACAGTCTGCGGGTTTCGCCAGAGTTATCCAGCAGGTTGATAGCAAGTGGATTCGTATGAAAGCTAAGTCGGGCGACATGTTAATTTGCTTGTATTTTGATTTCATCCTCCACAAACATAACATTCAAGTCACTATGGAGGGTAAAATTTGACACGTACCAGGGGGCTGCAGTAATAGTTCTGAGTATTTTATTTTGATATCGCTGTATTTTTTGCAGGTTGGATGTTTTTGCACAGCCCCACAGCTGTATTCCGTACACCCAAATTGGTTTTAAAGCAATTTTATACAATAGTACTTTATTTTCCAATGACAATCCGGATCTCTTAGCTAGTACCCACGACATAGTTCTGGTTTTAAGTCTCAAATGCTCAATTTTCTTCTGAATGTGAGTACCCCAGGTCAGCCTAGCACCTAAGTGCATACCTAAATATTTTACATTGTTGGTGTTCGGGATTATGACATTATTTATCTTGACTGGAAGGCGTTTAATTTTTTGATTTGTAAAAGAAACATGTGTTGACTTACTTTCATTAACCAATATGCGCCATCGTTTTAGCCAGGTCTCTACATGCCCAGTGACTCCTGCAGTTTTTTTGTTGCTATGTTTTCACACTTATCCACTGCTAAGATAGCTGCGTCATCCGCGTACAAAGCTACTTCTGTATTACTGAGCGTCGGGAAGTCGGTTGTATAGATTAGGTATAATATTGGACCGAGAACGCTCCCTTGTGGGACCCCGGCCCTTATTGGAAAAATATCCGAGTATTCATCGGCCACCTTCACTCGAAAATATCTCTCTTGTAGATACGATTTAAACAGTAAATAGAAAGAGTGAGGAAGCAGCAATTTAAGTTTATACAACAATCCCTGATGCCACACCCGATCAAAAGCCTGCTGAACATCCAAAAACACCGCCGTACAAATATTCTTGTTTTCCAAGCTATTTTCGATAACCTTTGTTAATCTATGAACCTGCTCTACAGTATTGTGATGCCTACGGAACCCAAACTGAAAATCGGGAATAATTGCACTCGTGGATAATATCGGAAACAACCGTTTTAAAATTAATTTTTCCAGTGTCTTCGAAAGAACAGGAAGCAACGAGATAGGTCTGTACGACGAGACTGTTTCAGGCGACTTTCCAGGCTTTGGTATAACAGAACTTCCAGCCCAGAGGAAAATATTGGCTGTGAAAGACGGCGTTATATATCTGTGTTATGAATACAATACTTTTTCGTGGTAATTCATTTAAAACTTCAGCTGTGATTAGGTCAAATCCGGGGCTCTTTCTCCGTTTCATTTTTTTGAAGAATTGTTGTACCTCACTTGGAGTAACCGGTTTTATAGGCAGACTCATTTGCAATGGTTTTTATTCGAGGATATCTACGGAGTCATCAACTTCAGGATTAGATGTAAATACATCGTAAAAATAATTAGCAAGGAGCGCTGCTTTATCGATATTAGTACGAGCCCAACTACAATCAATTTTTTGTATTGGAGGAATATGTACATTTGGTCGTTTAAAGCGTTTAGCCGCTTTCCATAGAGAGTAATTATCGTTTTTAGACGGCGACAAGCTTGACAGACACCTTGCGAGCATTTCATTTTTATTTTCATGCAGTACTTTACGCAGTTCTTTGGTTTTTCTATTTAGTTGCGTTTTAATAATCGGATTTCTCGTGATGTTCCATGTTTTTCGTAACTTTCTCTTTTCATGCACGAGTGTTAATATGTGTTTCGGAATATTATTAGACTCCTTGGGGGGTTTTCTAGCCACGCAGCATTTTGTATAGTTTCTGTTAATTTTTGTACTGCTCTATCAATGTCGTAATTAGTTTAGTGGCATATTTAAGTTTATGTTAGTTTCTATATATTGTTTAAACATATACCAGTTGGTATTTTTATTGATGAGATATGGCTCAGGTATTTTTTGTAATTGGTGAAATTCTAACCGTTAACACAACTGCCGAGTGATCTGACTGTAGATCGAAACAAGAATCTACTCCCATGTATAAAGACGAGATTCCTTTTATTACGAAAAAGTCGAGCAGATCAGGTTTTTTCTTACGGTCCTGAGGCCAGTAAGTAGGCTTACTCCCTGAGATATAGCCTAGATTCTGCTGAGAAATTACCTTTTCCAAAAGTTTTCCTCTGGGATTATCCAAGCGAGAGCCCCATTTGCGACTTTTTGAATTCCAGTCTCCACCAGATATGAATTTCTCTCCCAACGACTTAAAGTATTTAACAAATATGTTTTCATCTAGTCGCTCATTTGGAGAGCAGTATACGGCGGAGATAGCGACGGTACCGTTAAAGGAGGATAATTTAACGGTACATGCCTGTATTCTATTTTCCGTATAATTTTTCTCCTCATAGTGCCTGATTGTCTTTTTAATAATAATTGCACTGCCACCGCGAGCTTTATTATCTGGTCTAAGACAGGTGTAAACATCATAGTTGGAAATATTGAAAACTGTTTTATTTGTGAAATGCGTTTCTGAAACGAGCAGTATGTCTATGAGCTGAGTTTTTAAGAATAACTCTATTTCTGACTTACGTTGTAAAGCGCCGTTAGCGTTCCATAGTGCAATTCTTAATGAAGTAGCCATCATTTATTAGATCTATTCACGACAGAGGATAATAAATTTAATATCAAAGTGTTCTGATTCATTAATTGTTGAAACATGTTTTTAAATTCGTTTAAAAACTGGCTTAATATTACATCTATACCAGGAGGTGAGTTGGTTATTGTTTATACCGCTACCATAATTTTGAGAGCCAACGCCATTATAAATATTATCGTTAAAATTAATCATCGTATCTGCACCGTTGCTCCCTGACGTAATTTTCGCATACCACTTAGTGAAATACTACCATGTACAACATTTCCATAGTTTGTGGTAGAATTCGGTTTGTTAGTAAGTGTCGGCTCTGTATTATATTTTGCATCATATAATTTTCGATATACTTCACATCCCTTATAATTAGAGGGGTGTTGTTGCGCGCATAACGCACACCTTGGCGGTGTATCTTTCTCTTTTTTACAATGGGCTGAATCATGATTACCCGCGCATTTAACACATTTATATGGGCGATTACAAAAAGATCGTGTGTGCTCATACTTCTGACATCTAGTACACTGTGGTATGTCTCTTTTTACATGAGGGGGTTCTACTCTAATTTTTGAATGTAATAATGAATTGAGCTCGTATATGCCCTTAATATCATCAGCCGGCTCCAACTCGATGAAATGCAGTGGAATAGGTTCTTTAGTTTTTTTGTTTTTAATGTTAAAGACAGACCTAACTTGAAATCTTTGTTCCTCTAAAGCCTGCTTAATGTCACCACATGTGAAAGAGGCGTGCAAACCTCGAATTACGATTTTATAGGATCTTTCGTTTTTTAGCTGATAAGTATGGTAATTAATATCTTCTTTTTTGAATGTCGCTACTAGTTTCCTGTAATCATCAGAAGTTTGGACGTTAATCTCAACAGCATTATCTTTCAAGGATTTTGCTCTGAAATCATGATTTCCTAATGCGCCCGTGATTTTTTTTAACATTCCCGAGTAATTAATTACATCATGTACAAATATAGGTGGGGGTAAAGGTTCCGTTGTTACATTGTCGACTGGTTGTGTAGTCAAATTCTCATTTTGTGTAGCCTCGTCGTCTTCGACTTATATGCGACAGATAATTGAAAAATGTCGGGAATTCAATATTACAATTTACATATGCTTTATAGATTACGCAAAGGCGTTCGATTGTGTAAGATGGGTAAAATTATGGCAAGTTTTAGAGGAAGCTGGCGTACCACAACATTTGATAGAATTAATTAAATCACTATATAAAAACACAAGCGGAAAAGTGAAAATAAATAACAAGCTCTCTGAGAAATTTCAGCCTGAAAAAGGAGTACGTCAGGGATGCATACTAAGTCCTATTTTATTTAACATATACAATGAATGGATAATCAAAAAGACCATGAATGGATGGAAAGATGGAGTTAAAATAGGAGGAACATGCATTAACAACTTACGATACGCTGACGATACTGCCATATTTGCCTCAACTGAAGAGAATCTACAGGTTTTACTCCGGAAGTTGGAAACCATAAGCAAAGCTGCAGGCTTAACAATAAATAAAGACAAAACTAAAATAATGATTATTAATCGAAACAACTCTGATAACATCCAGCAATGGCATGACTTCCAGGTAGTTGATAAATTCGTATACTTAGGTTCAGTAATTACCAAAGATGGAGGATCGATCGATGAAATTAAAAGAAGAATAGGAACTGCAAAAAATGCATTGGCTCAACTGACAAGAGTATGGAAGAGCCATGACATAACGAAGAATACAAAAATTTGCCTCATGGACACCTTAGTCTTTTCGGTTTTTCTGTATGCATCGGAATGCTGGACTTTAAAAAAAAAATGGATGTCCGGCGAATAGATGCTTTTGAAATGTTCTGTTGGAGAAGGATGCTGCGGATTCCCTGGACCGAAAAGAGAACAAACCTATCGGTGTTAAAGGAAATCTGTCCAAAAATACGACTGCGAGATGTAGTAAGGCAGCGAATAGTAACTTACTTCGGTCATATCATACGTCAAAATAGTTCGGGAAAGTTAATTTTGGAGGGTATGGTACGGATGGAATCAAAGAATTGCTAAACATTACATCATTCCAGCAAGCGGTTCGATATGCAGAGGACCGAAACATATGGCGGACGCAGTTGCATAAAATCAAGGTTTCATAGTATCACGATGCTCGGATCGAGCCTACGATGAAGAAGAAGATACATACATATATATATATATATATATATATATATATATATATATATATATATATATATTCCTTATTCTCGTATTAGGGGGTTTAATGTTCCTTATTCGTTACTTTTGTTACTTTCTTAGTATCGATATATCGTGAAACATTACACACACGCCCACATATATGCACACATATGGCTGGACATATATACGTATGTTATAGAAAGCACCAATTCGAATACATCAATTATAGGCGTACATGGAATTTACAGAATAATTAGCGATGTAAATATTTGGATAAATTTGATATTCAAATATCATAAATCGAATTAAATTGATATCAGAAAAATCACAACAATAAACAACACTTCTATTCAAATTAATCAATACTAAAACAAAATTATACGAATATTCAATTTAAAAAGTGATAAATAAAATAATATTATATAAATTACATTCATATTAATATAGACTATCTATGTTAGCACATATCATGATAAAATTTGTAATCATGACATTTTTAAATTGTGCACCACACGTGAGAATACTCATCCATGCCAATAAATGCAAATGAATACACGTGGTTGTGTGTGTGTGTATGTGCATGTACACATAACTTAAAGAGTAAGAAAGTAATAAGAAGAAAGAAAAAGAAAAACTAATTACAGTCTGCTCAACTAGATGCAGAAGGAAACCCATCACAACAACCCCATCAAGCAACTGTCTATGTATGTATATATATGTGTGCGGATACATGTGTGTATGCTTAGCTTAAAGAGTGAGAAAGAAATAATAAGAAAGAGAAAGAAAAAACTAATTACACTCTACTGGACTAGATGCAAAAGAAAACCTGTCACCACCACACCATCAAGCAACTGTCTGTGCATACATGAATGTGTGTGCACATGAGGGTAGGTATGTGTATTGTGTGTGTGAGTGCATCTGTATGTGTGTCATACATCATACATAGCTCCAACAACAAACACCACATTGACACTCCACTGCGCAACCTCCTACAGCAATGCTAATTCCACATAAACCCTTCCCCCCATAAAACCATGACCCATGCTTTGTGCAAGAATGTACAGAACATATCTACTTATATATATATATATATGTATATATATATATATATATATATATATATATATATATATATATATATATATATATATAATATAATGTTTTAGTATAAGGGGGTACATAAGCAAATAGAATATAGTAATTAAAGAATTAACATTCAATAATAATATTCATAATAATAAAATATGTACTAAAGTTATATGGGGACAAAGATCTATCTGCTACATTAATGATATATTAAATATAGCTAGTATTGTCAAAATGGCTAACACTAAAGTTATGAAGTGCCCCTGTAGAACATAAATAAGAATAATAACAATAATAATAATAATATACAAGAATATATAATGGTGACCCAAAGAAGTTCGGCAATATGTTGTATCAATAAAGTGTTGATGGGGAATTTTGACAAACATCATAATGAACAAAATGTGTAGCACAGTCAATCTTTTCATTGTCTTTCGAGTTAGTTACTTAGTTAGCTAACATATGATAATCATAACTAGGTGATGATAAAAGATGTTAAATTTGTATACTAAAAACTCGTTAATAAAACTTTAAAATATGCTTCTTTTTCTAGTCCTTATAATTATTTCAATAAACATTACAAATCTGTTCATTATGTCCACTTTTTTTTAATAACTGGACAGTGATTTACAGTCATTATTACGTAGTAGTAATAAGAAAGAAAATACCAGTCGAAGATATAATCTTTAAAAGTATATAAATATACTAATTTTTTTAATAAAATAAACAGTACAAATCCTGCAGACACTTTGCTATAATAATTAAATAATAAAATAAAATAATCTGAAATAAAAACAAATGATATTGTAATAATTGCTCAAAATCATCAATTCTCGACTTTTTCATATATATATTTATTTATTTATTTATTTAATGTTAATAAAAGTGTAGCCAAAGTTTCAATCAATACACATGACAATTTCATAAGTTACCTGGTTCACACTTTTAGCTTTAGGTGCTATACCACATTACAAGGCGGATCACAATCAATCCGGTAAATACAAATAATTCCTTTCAGAGGGGGAAGTCAAAACCAGAATTACATTAATTAAATTAAATTATTTAATTACATCATAAATTGATTAAATTGATTATTATTGAATACATCTTAGGTTGGCTCTCCATGCTGGAATAAATAAAAGCATATCAGTAAATTTCTTCATAAATTGGTGATTATGAAGACCATATAACATTTCATTAAAAGTAAATGTGATCTAAATACATTATAAACTTTTTTTTAACCGTACTGTAAATGTTTACATCATTTGCAATATTTAAGTCAAAAAAATTAGATAGCTCGTTAATTTATATTCCGAAAATTCACTATCCATGAAATTAATAGCAAAAATTTGTTACACGTAAATTTGTATAAAATTTCCAAATAAAATAATGAAAATTGACATGGATTATACCGAATCATGAGGATACCAACCATGAAAGTTTAAAAGTGAAATCAGGTTTCTTGTAATTCAGATCGATGTTAAGTTAATTTGGGGTTGGCACCTAATTTACTTAGAAAAAAAAAGTAAAGAAATTTGAATTGTCTCTTCTACCATGTATAAAAACATATTTCACCCATCCCCAAATTAGACGTCTCTACCTGTCGTTATACCAGCCTGTTTCAACATACAAAATAATGCACTAAGGCGGTTAATCACCACAGAGTTATTTCAACATTCAGCATTAGGTCTACTCACACAAGACAGTATACTCTTCGATGTACGAGAATTATATAGGATGCAATCACTTACGTTTGTGGTAGAACATTATAAAAAAATTTAGCATAATTTTTAAACAAAGTAGTGGTTAATTATATGTTATTTTAAAAATTAAGCATAATTTTACTAATAATAATTCCATGTTAAGCGCAGAATTTACAATGCGCCCATGGGTTATATGGGTCCTATTTGATAACTTAAAAATTTTACTATCGATAAGATTAGAAAAAGAAAAAAAAAGTAAGTCCGAATTCTGATGAACTGGGAGAGTGATTTTTTAGTGAAGTTTTAATATCGAAATTTTTGTGAAAAATTTGATATAGGCATGTATAACAATCATCTTTCAATAATAAAAATTGATTACGAGCACACAGTTATTGAAACAAATTACGAACAAAAATTGCTAAATTAAAATTATCTATTTTTTGTATAATCTTCGAAAGTAAGAAAGAAAAATTTTGAAATTTATTACGAGTACTCCCAGATTGATAAAAACAGCCGAAAACATAAAATACCTGAGTATAATATTTTAATACGAGCTCGTTCGCAATTTTGACGTTTACATTAAGAAATCATTAAAGGGAGAAATAAATCCTACTCTATAGAAATTTCGCGGTACATCAGCCCTACAAACATATAAAACTCGATAAACACAATTCTGTTCGTGTCAATTACCCTCTAAAAAAGTTAATCCGTTGTATAGAGCTCACATCAATAACCAGCAGATATTGTTGAAAAACTCGGCTAAATATCTTGAACCACACTTTGATGCCAATTAAATGACAACATAACAAATTGGAATTTTAGACAGATTCAGATACAGAAATAATCAGCAAATATTTAATTAACAACTTTCTTCGTTTTCACTTATAATTAATTAGGTCCGTTTTTAGCTCCCGAGGTAGTACATTAAATTCTACTTGCCCGGCTCTCATCCTGGTTTTAATAAAAATGTGGAACTGGCGCTTTATATTCTCCGCACGTCCTAGTATTTCCTTTATTTAATAATATATTAAACTTAGTATGATTTCTGAACACAAATTGCAACAGATTTATAATGTATAAATCTCGTACAGATAGAAGTTTATTTTTAACGTTTGTATTTTCATTAAAATTATTCTATTTAACACATATATTTGCAAATGTTCAATAGGTTTGATATGACACTTTGGCATTTTTTCTTCTAATAATTTCTTTTCATCTAAAACTGATGAGGTCATCCACTAAATTTTTTTGTACTTATGTATTGCATTGAAATTTCGGACACACTCATCTGCATGATCTAAGATCTGCTGATTCGGTGACTAGACAAAATCAGTCATTTTTTCATTTTAATACCCTCTGGCTTACTGATTGTTCCAGTAAGTTCGCTGCGAGGGAATTGCCAATTAACTGTAGTCGCGACATATGTTTCCTGGCTGATTATTGTATTTCTTCAGCAACATATTTGATTCCGAGATCCTTATGTAGTGTCTGGTTAGATTGTGCCCATCAACGAACGAAGTAATTTATTTTTTAAATGCTGGATCATATTCACATTACTTTTGGACAGACTATATCAAAGTTCAGCTGCATACATCCATATTGCTTTAACACCATTTGATAAAGTAATATTTTGTTAGCAACTAGTTGTCTTGTTTTACGATTTAGCTCCACTATTTTCGCTTTCCATGTAAGAGTTTCATTTAAGTGTACTCTATTATATCTGATGGATTTGTCTTGTTGTGCTCGTGTGTCATTTACAGGTAAGTGATAATTGTGACGCATTATTTTTCGTTTTGTAAAAATGATGTGGTTACTTTTGTTTTCGTTTATAACTATTTTCCAGTTATTCGACCATTCGGTAATTTTATTCAGCAGTTTGTAGACTTTTTGTTATCTCTTCTGAACTTTCATGTGTTGTCATGAGCGACAATCATCAGCAAAAGTTGCTAATAATGTATCTTTAGATTGTGGCATATCATATGTAAACAGCAGGTATAGAAGAGGACCAAGTACACTTCACTGAGGGTCATCTGCTTCAATTTTGTAGATGGATGATTTATTTCCATTAAGCATGACTCGAAAGTATCTATATTTTGAGTAAGATTTAAGAATATTATAGTACTGACTTGATGATATCTTATTGTACAATGCTACCGGATTACTTTGTCAAAAACTAGCTGTACATCGAGGAAGACAGCAGAAGTGACTCTTTTCTTTTCAAATGTTTCTTCAATTGTATTTACTAAACGATGTACTGCTGTACTGTTGAATGGTCTAGTTCTGAAGCCAAATTGATGATCTGGAATAAGTTGCTTCTCACCAATGAATTTTTGGATTCTATTTTTTAGAAGCTTTTCAAACACATTTGTCAGGATCGGGAGGAGTGAATTTGGACGATAGGAAAAGACATTTTCAGGAGGTTTACCTGGTTTTAGTATCAGTATAAAAATTTACGAATTTCCACAATATCATTTTACCCCAATGAAGTATTCCATATACTAAAACTGAGGAGGTAAATTCGCCTTAAGTGTACAGGAGAAAAGTATTGCTTTTAAAAATATAGTAGGTACTTTAGGCTTCTCAATTTTTTAGATAAATATAACGAATGAGCACTCCAATTCAGCTTACTATCCAATTGAATCCCTAAGTATTTAATATCGTTGACTCTAACTAATTTGTTGCCTTTTCCTAGCGATATTTGTGTATCTCTCCATGATGTTGAATCTTGGTTAGTATATATCATATATTTCGCATTTGGAGCATTAATAACCAACCGATTCCTATGCAACCATTCATAAATTTTATCTACATCATTTTGTATTAAGTTTTGAAGTATGTTAGGATATCACGAATCTGGAGCAAGTACTGTATCTTCAGAAAAACTAAATATTCTCCCAGTGACGTATAAATTACACAAATCGTTAATATATATTAAGAAAAGGTAAGGCCCTAATACACTACCCTGCGGTAATCCCGAGGTCTGCACTTTACACTCACTATACACATTATTTATTTTGACTACATATTTTCTATTTTCCAAGTAAGTCCTAAACCAACTGTGTATAAATCCTCCAAATCCACAACTGTACAATTTTCTCAGAAGTATTTTATGGTCAATTGTGTCAAAAGATTTACGTAAGTCACTAAGATAACAGATCTACCTTCTTCAAGACATTCAGCAACATAGGATATATGTTCAAATAACGCATCATCTCTACTTTTGCCGGGGGCGAATCCGTACTGATTAACGCTAAAAAAGTGTATCTTTCATAAATAATTTATCAGTAGCTGTTTCATGCTTGTTTCAAATATTTCTGAGAGAATCGACAGTATACAGATCGGTCTATAATTTTCTATATCCGCTTTGTCCCCACCTTTATAGACGGGTGTAATAATTTCTAATTTTAGTATTTCAGGAAATCTTCCATCTGTAACATTAAAAAGATAAATTAAGGGTTCTAAGAAAAACCTAATAAGCCAATTTAAATTTTATCATTCCCGAAAGATTTATCAGATAATGTCAATATCTATTCTTTAATTATCGTATTTTGCAAAGCTCAAAAATAAGAAAGAATTATTAGTTAAATTCTCATTTTCAATTACGAAGTTATCTTCCATTAATATATTTAGAAAAGAATTTCTCATTTCCATCAACCGAAACTAATTCATTATTAATCTGAAGCTCTTTAGTTGCAAACGTTTTCTTCCCAATGGTCTGATTTACTATACTCCAATAATTCTTCTGATTACATTTATATTTGTTTAATAAATTTGTATAGTAATCGTATTTCGCTCTCATGATTGCATTTTGTATATCTTTTGACACTTTTTATACACATTACGTACCACGATATCTGAAAGAAATTTTTTGGTTAATTTAAACGTGATTTTATTACATCAGATGTTATCCTTAGCTTCTTTTCCGATAGTGACTTTTTTTCAGGATTTCTACATTTGTTTGTTAAATCTGTAATTTTAGAGACAAGCCAATCAAATTTTCCATCTAAAGGCGCGGAAGACGCCGAAGAGGTGTATAAAAAGCGTACATTAAAATCCTTTAAACAATTTTGAAAAAGTATTCTGTCAAAATGAATAATATAATCATTATATTTAGATTTAATGGTTGGATTAAGATGTAGCACTTACGCAACCCATGACTACTGGAAATTACCCGATTGATTGTGTATTCAGTAAAACTTAAACTTATTGGAAAGGTTTTACCTTTTAAAAAAATATGGTCTAAACACGAACTATAATTTTCTAATCACTAAAGAATATGGGCAATTTGACCACATCAATGAAACCACGCATGTACGTAAGATTTAAATAATCATTACATAAATTTACTTTTAGGAGATCAATGTTCACATCTCCATTAAACATAACTAAGTTATCTGTGTTAAGTAAAAAATCAGAAATTGTCGATTCATAGAAACGATATAAACTGATTAATGACAGATATTCATTATTCCCAACTCGAAGCCGTAAATGTACTATATTAGCTGTTGATATAATGGAATTTTTATTTCGAACTATCATACCGTCTTTGGGTTAAACAACAACCCCACCAGAACGCTGCGAATTTCTACATCGTTCATACAAAACATATCCCGGTATTTGATTTCATTTCATGCGTGTACACCCACGTTGGTACGTTGTTAATTATAATATTTATCCTCCCTGTGTACTGCTCAAAACTATTTATTTCTACCTTCATTTCTACATTTTCCAGTTTAATTTGTTCCCCTTCATTCTTTAACGCCTTTATCTCTTCTTTATAAATTTTATAATAATAATAATGGTAATAATAATAACAAACTGGCCTAATCCTTGTGTACTAAATAGCCAAATGTACTTATGACGACTATATTATAATCCAGAGTATTAGTTATTTACTTCTCAACCATGATTGTAACGCGATTAAAAATATATGAAATTAATACACGTATCGGTGGATAGTTAGAAAAAAATTACTCAAGTCTGCGCTTTTCTTGTATTTTAAGCTCTTTCAGTACTGGCTAAAGGTGGAGATCATGTGAATCGGAAGATCTATAGTATGGACATAATCTGGCGACA
The DNA here is from genome assembly GCA_032883995.1 of Coronaproctus castanopsis. Taxonomy (NCBI): domain Eukaryota; kingdom Metazoa; phylum Arthropoda; class Insecta; order Hemiptera; family Monophlebidae; genus Coronaproctus; species Coronaproctus castanopsis. The sequence continues at coordinate 70,448,543 of CM065053.1, forward strand.
ATGGAATCCATTAACTCGTCAGATACACTGCGATAGAGAAGGCAACGGAAAAACCACTCTCCATTAACATCCCAACACAAATATTATGATTATGCAAAGAAATGATTATGTCCTGCCATATGATCCATCTAACAATCGACGCTATACCGAGTATGGGTCGGTAAGTATGAAATGGGCGACCAGCCACCCTGTAGTTACGCACCGGGCTCAAAGTGGAAAATATGCTACTGGCGCATAAGTAAGGAGTCTGAGAACATTAAGACGTCAAATAAATATTGCCACAAGAAATGTTCCAGGATTACTGAAACCAGGCAACTTAGCAATAATAGAAAATAAAATGGATTCATATAACATCGATATACTAGGATTGTGTGAAACTCACTGGAAAGGATATAGATATATACTAACAATCTCTGGACACATAATATACATGTCTGTTGGTATTACAATTCTTATCCCTAAATCTCTAGATAAACTAGTATTGAACTATAACCGCATAAACGATAGGATACTAACACTCAAATTGAACACGATGCCAATTAAACTAAAAATTATTCTGGTATATGCTCCCACCTCTACAACTTCGGATGAAGACATAATAGAACAGTTTTATAGTATATTACAAGAAACAATAAGTAAAATACCGAAGAAGGAGATGATAATGATACAAGGAGATTGGAACGCCATAGTCGGCAACACAGAAAACAGCGATAATATGAGAAAGATTGTTGGAAAATACGGTACTGGATCACACAATGATAGACGGGAAGCTAGAATACTGTGCGGCAAACGACTCTATAATGAATACATGTTTTAAACAACCGATTAGAAGTTTATACACGTGGTGATCCCCGGGGGGGGAGAGAGTAAACAATCAATTCTCATTATTAACTCAAGATGGAAATCTAGCATTCTGAATACTAAGACATACCCCGGAGCAGACTGTGGCTCAGATCATCAGCTATTAGCAGCTTATTCACGGTTACGTCTAAAATCTAGAAATATAACTGCAGGAGCCCATAAAACAAGACTCAATAGTGATGATCTTGATCTCTTTAGAGACCAGGTTAAAGGGAGATTAATGAAATGTGATCCTAAACAAGTTAATCCAGAACACTCCTGGACACAGATAAAGAATACCATAAATAAGGCAATGATATTTATAAACGCAAAGAATAGAACTGGGCCAAAAAGTTAGCCGTGCTTATCAGACACAAACTTGGCACCTGATACAAGAAAGAAGGAAACAAAAAGCGAAAGGATTAAACACAATGGAGGGGTAACAATCTTATATCTGATCAATCGACAAGTTCAAAAAACTGCGGACGAGAAAAAATGAATATATTCATAATATATGTGATGAAATTGAACATCATGCGGAGAAAAATGAAACCTTATCAAGAGACTTTAAACTGCGAAACTAGATAATTAATGACGCTAACGGGAATGCAATTACAAGTTAAAACGAGGTAGTTCACCTTTGGAAAGGATACTGTGAACATTTATATGAAGAGAAGCCAGTTGTAGTAAACAGAATGAAAAGGGAGAATATAACACAATATGAACCTGACATATTACAATCGGAAATTGAAGATGCAATCAGAAAACTAAAAATTCGGAAATCTTCTGGTAATGATGGTATCTATGCAGAATTACTCAAGGTACTTCTAACCAATGGAGTTCAGATAATATGCACACTGTGCAATCAAATAAGGAAAACGGGAATATGACCAAGCGAGTGGACAGAATCTATTATCATACCTATATATAAGAAGAAAGTTTCATGTAAACAATGTGAAAACTACAGAACAATTGCACTGGTATCACACGCAAGTAAAATCCTGCTCGACATTATTAATAACAGGCTGAAACAATATCTAAACTGGCAAGTAGCAATAGAACAGACTGGATTTGTTAGTGACAGAATATCCAAAGATATCTGGTCTTGCCCAAAATACAAAAATAGAGACAGCTTTATGTCTGAACTTTTATGGACAAGGAATACACTTCCAATACAACTTGAAGAAATTATGGTAAATCCTACTCATTGAATGCGCATAGATTATATAGTTTTATTAAGGCTAATAATATAAGTTTATAGTCTGGTCAGTCCACTTAAACTGGCCAAAAGGTGAAAACTGGACAAAAAAAAAAGATTGATGGCGCTGTATCTGAAAAATTACATCCAAAAAAAGGCGTAAGGCAAGGTTGTATATTCCCTCCCATGCTTTTCAATATATATACCGAATATATAATGAGGAACGGCTTAGAAGGCTATAAAGAAAGAGTGAAAATAGGCTGATATCGAGTATCTAATCTACGATACGCCGATGATACTACACTCATTGCTGCAGTTAGAAATAGATTTACTGAACAGAGTAGAAATTGAAAGTAGAAAACTGGGACTTTTAATTAATAAAAAGAAGACAAAAACTATGGTAATAGATAAAAATAACAATCTCCAGAAACTGAACACTATAAAGGATATAGAAATAATAAATTCATATATATATATTGGATCAATGACAGAAGTGGAGAGGAAATTAAACGCAAAGTGATGTTAGCAAAATCTGCAATGACGAGACTAAATAAAATTTGGAAACATCATTCCATTACTCGTTCAACAAAGATAAAGCTAATAAATACTTTAGTATTTGCAATATTTACATATGGAATGGAAACGTGGATATTACATAAGCAAGATAAACGAAAAATTAACGCCTTTGAGATGTCAATATGGCGCAGAATGCTTAAAATTCCATGGACAGCAAAGAAGAGAAATACCTCAATTCTAGATGATCTAAACGTGGAACATTACTTTACACTTAATGTATGGACGTATCATGCGAAAAAGCGAGAACTGCATGGTAAAACGCATAGTAATTGAACAGATAGAATGAAAAAGAAATAAAGGAAGACCTCCGACTCGATAAATATATACTGTCATGGCGCTTACTGAATTAACAAGAGTTCAAGCTATATTGGAAAGCCGAAATAAGGTCAAGTGAAGAAAAATTATATTTGATGCATTAAAAAAGATGTCACGTTACTCAGTCATTGAGTTATCGATTATGGTGATTATATATATATATATATATATATATATATATATATATATACTAGAATTAACAAAACAAAATAAAATCGAAATTAAAGACTAAAAAATTTGTTATTATATAAGCGAAGCTTTTCGACTATAAAGTCATTTTCAAGCTAACTTTATAGTGGAAAAGCTTCGCTTATATAATAAAAAATTTTTTAGTGATTAACTTCGATTTTATTTCGTTTTGTTAATTCATAAAATCACTACTCTCCAATACATCAACATTATATACTAGAAGTTTTATATATATATCGCTTGTATAATTATTTTTTTAAATAACATTTCGCTGTCTCTTTTAACTATATATATATATATATCCCCGTCGGTTATTTCGTCCACGCCCCTAACTCAACGTAAAGTTATTTGTATTTCGGGTTTTGGTAGTGAAGGTACATTCGACTCGGAAAACGTGTTAAATTTTAAACGGTTTGGCAGAGATATCGTTGTATCCTACTTTTTAAAATTTTAAATTATTGGATGTCAATTTTTCAAGATAGACAAATTATGAGAGTTCAGAACTAATAATATTTGAACTTTTTCGAGATCAAGATTATGAATATCGTCTTCTAAATTAAAACCTAAAAGTATTACGCTAGTAGCGATATCAATTTATTTCACGGAGAAGAGAAACAAATCATCACGTAACATGATTAATAACGCGATAAAACGAAAGTATTAATGTTTTGGTTCACGTGTCCCAATTGATTTAACAATGCGTGGACCATCGATCGGTTTTGGCTGTTCTCGATTAATACCGACAATCGCAAACGAACTACCGATCAACGATATCTGTTAAAAATCAAAAAACGATTAATAAAAATAAAAGCCGTATACATTTTTAAGCGGTTAACATGTACAGCAGTATCAAAAATGTTTCGTTAAACTACAGTTTAGCTCAAATGCAAATATCAATCGAATGTACACGCTTAGTCTACCGGAATAGACTCGTTGTACTTTTTTTCTTAACCACATCCTCGAAACTAACTTATTTCACTGGAGATATTAGTACTTTTTCCCCCTCCTTGCCACTTCTTAACTTTATTATTTTGATCACGGTTGGTTGTGGCATATAATTGTCGGTACAATGTAGAAAAAAAAAGAAACAAAAAAAATCTATGAATTTATATAATACTTCTTTTAACACGCGTTTCACAATTATCATTTATATACATCTACTGTTTTAATTTAAATACATAAATAAGAAAGTATTTTCATACCAAGTCGTAGAGGAATGCTAATCGATGAAATGGAAGGCGAAGTAGAGCGGAAAAGATCGAAAGACAGAACGCGGCTAACATTAATGGACGTCATACAACATAAAGTAGGAATGCCGACGTGTGTCCAACTCAAGGAGGTGGGGAAGATCTTGGACGGTAGAATATAGTAATGAGGGACAATTTTTTGACGATTTACACCTAAATATAAATAGCCAGGAATTTACACGCTAATGACACGATGCTACTCTGTACCGCTTACAGGCCACAAGTACTATCAGTAATAGATGATCGCGTAATTGATAGCAATATTTCTTTCATTCGTCAAGACCATTTCTAAGGAGCAATTTTTACGTCAAGTAGCTTTCGTCTAGATCAGTCCGATTAAATACGTTACCGAGACGTCGTTAATCTCTCATAAGCATGTGGAATACGCGCATTTAAAGATGGAACAATCTGTTTTATCTCATTTTCCATCGTAAATCTCCCTCTTTTAAAGGTCGGCCATAAATTACAAATCTAGAAGTCAATCTGCTTTAACATATTATTGATGGCCAGTTTGGTGTTCAATTAATCCAAAAAATCTCCGTGCAGACTATATTCTCGAATTGTCCCAAAAAATCTTTTAATTTTAGCGCACGCGCTAATAATTTACTTGCGACGAAAATAAATTTTGAATGCATTTATTATGAGTCCCTAAGCCAAAAATTAATGAGAAATTTTGAAGAAAAATCATTATATTTAAAATCTAGTTCGAAATTGTACAATCAATAATTAAAAAAAAAAAAATTAAATATTTAAAAAATACTTATATATATATATATATATATATATATCACTCTTTAAATATTTAATTAGATAACCTAACCTTTGACGCCTAATAATTTCTTTCTAAATAATATATTGTTAAAGAATAAATCTTAAATATACGATAAATACGTCTTATCAACACTGAGTAACTACCATTTTCCTTAGTTTCTTAGGATAACAGTGAAATATAATGAAATTTAGAACATCACAAAAATAGATTAAAATAATTTTTACTATATTTTTACGACATTTAACAATTGTAGTAAGTATATATTACATATTTCAAAAGTTACAGCGCAATTATCATTAAAAAAAAAATTAAACAGTTTTGTTTCATTGTTCACATTATCCCATTAAATAAACAAACAGACTAGACGCATTTAAAGACTGAACAATCTGTTTTATTCCATTTTCGATCGTAAATAATCCGTTTAAAGATCGAACAAATCTCCTATCTGAACAAGAATAGTCCTCACTTTCGCCTACTACATATCTGACACTAGTTGTTACATTTTTATAGAGTACTCGAACCCATTTGATCGATGTTTTAGGAACTCCATGTTCTCTCAAGGAAGGACAAATTAAATTATGAGGAATTTCTCTGCAAAAACCAAGTGCATATTCTTCTCCTTTTCTTTGTGTTTTTCTATGATCAAGCGTAGTGTAAAAATTGCATCAGTAGCATCGCGTCCCTTAGTTGTTACAGCTATTATGATGTTACAAAGGCATTGATTTATAACTTTTTCAGAATGTACAATGAACGCGATAGTAATCATATTACACGATAATTACTACAATCTGATGGATGACCTTTGTTCTTCGACATTGGTATGGTGATGTTTTTCCAACTGGCCAGGAAGTACACGTGTGTGAATCACTGCATTGAGTTACTCCGTTAACCATATTAAAGCAGCGCCTTTTAATTGCGGAATCTTCCAGACACCAAAGGGATGCTAACCGTTTTCTTTCAAAATGGTAATTAGTGATTTGAAATTATACCAAAAAATCCCGCTACATTAACAAGTTTTAATTATTTTTAATACGCGGGAAACATTCTTATGATTCTGTAACAAATAGGGACCACGTTAAAAGAAAGCCCGACACATTGCGCTTTCATATTTTTCCGACAGTATTAATATAAGAATTGAAGATTCAAACGATATATTTTAGCAATTTAAAATCAAGTTCCAATATCGACATTTATCATTAGTAATTGGTAATTTAAAAAACTTTTTTATTTTCAAGTCTCGCAAGTTTTTATTTATTTTTACTGCAGTAGTTATCGTTTTGCTTTTCTCTCAATCTTTATACTATTACTTTGATATTGTGCTAATGTGTCCCCGGTATACAATGATTATAACCAGTGTAATATTTTTATGTTTACAACTTAATACAAATATATTCATTGTTCAAAAGTATCTTCAGTGCACTGTTGAATAATTTTGCAAAAAAAAAATATATATATATCATTTTTTTCTTTTAAATTACCACAAGCCGCGTTACAATTAATTTAGAGTTTTCATTAGAGTATGTTCCCGGGTTTTAATATATATATATATATATATATATATCCCCGTGTATATAAATATCCGTATTATAATTATCAAAAATTTACTTACAAAACATAAAGCGACGAAGCTGTAGATTATTGAAGCACGCATGATTGTAGGTAATTCTTGAATAAATTATCAAAAAGAAATAATACGTTTAGTCTGGAATACATCATTATTTATATCGACGTGGTCGTCATTTTCTAAACGGTGTGTGTGTATTCGATGATGTAAATAAACAATATACGCGAATGGCAGTTTATAATAGCAAATATTAATTCTTATCATCGTTAAATTTCAAAGTGTTCAGTGACAAAACAGAAATCGCGCAGCATATTTTAAACTGTCAAATTGTTTATTCGTTCTTTCCGTACATCTTTCTGAAAAATAAATAAAAATTTATTCGCGTCATTCTGTCGAAAAATTATTTTCGCTGACATATTTGCTTTAAAACTTTGTAAATCAAAATGTAATTTTAATAATAATCAGGCTGGCAACGTCTTACTTAGTACTTCTCTAACAAATAATTAGCACCACTACCTACATACTTCCCCCCACCTGGCTCTCGACCTAGTATTTGTGATTTAGTTCTCGTCAAAAATATCAATACAACGCTGCTCATTTCAGTTAACTGTTTATCCTCCGATCATAACCCAATATTTATAATCGTCAAAACTGGCAACATACTGCAGCAACCAGTACGTAAAACATTTAATTTTAAAAAAGCGAACTGGAATTTCTTTAAGCGTCATATTCCTGATAATATAAACTTAAACATACCTATTTCTGATACTGACAACATTGACCACTGTCTCACCACTCTGACGAACTTGATTCATGAAGCTATTGCCCTTTCTGTTCTTATTAACCAGAATGATTCCCCTATATCTTCGATCCCTTCGTATATAAATTCCATAATTAAAATCAAAAATATTGTCAGAAGATCCTATACTAAAAGTCGTTCACGTACTGATTCACAAAATATTAAGAAATTATTGAATCAACTTTCGATTTTAGTTCGATATTTACTAAATAAACATAATAATGAAAAATTTAGTAAAATAATTTCTAATCTTTCTGTTAAAAATAATAGCCTTTGGAAGGTATGTAAACAATACACACAACACCATGGAGCACTTCCCTCAATTCATGACACTATTTCTAATCTTTCTGTTAAAAATAATAGCCTTTGGAAGGTATGTAAACAATATACACACTATCACAGATAATTTTAACTTCAACAAACATACTGGGATGGTATTATTTGATGTGGCAAAAGCTTTCGACACAACCTGGCACGACGGTATTATCTATAAAATGATTGTTACCGGGTTTCCCAATTATCTAATTAAACTGATTAATAGTTACTTAACTAACCGATCATTTTATACCATTATAAATAATGCGAAATCAAGTAGCAAATCCTGTTCTGCCGGCGTGCCTCAAGGTAGCGTGCTGGGGCAATTGTTATTTACATTTTTCATGCATGATTTCCCGCATATAAATAACATTGAGGTTGCCTTATACGCTGATGACACAGCGTTGTACTGCAGTTCCTACATGCCAAGTATTATCAGCAATAGGTTACAATCCGGTGTTGATCGAGTAATTAAGTATTTTTCTAAATGGCAAATGGCTCTTAATCCTTCCAAAACGAAAGCAATTTTCTTCACTCGTCGAAGACCGTTTTTACCGTCCAGATTTCATGTCAGCGGCGTTGATATAGAATGATCTGACCAGATACGCTATCTTGGTGTCGTTTTAGACAAGAGACTAACGTTTTCTAAGCATATTGACCATGCATCATTGAAGACAAACAGAGCAATCTGTTCAATTTATCCCATTTTCAAACGTAAATCTCACTTAAATATTAACAATAAATTAATAATCTACAAGTCAATCATTAGGCCTATTTTAACATATTTCTTAAATTTAACAAAAAATAAGCTGAACAATTCCATGCAAATAGGCATATAAATGAATTAGAGCTGGCATAGTATGGAAAATTTATTTAGTCTATTAAAACAGAAACTACTAATATAGGGTCTAGTCATTGAACCACGAAATTTTCACGTCACATCATGAATTTTCGTTTAATTGATAATACAAATGTTCCTTTTTTATATATATAAATGGATAATGCGAATCCTCTAATTACTTTTTCTAATCTAAAAAATAACGTAAATTTTTTACTTAATGTTTTAATGAATAATGTAAATAATTAATAAGAAATATCTGAATAAATTAAAAACAGAAAATTATTTAGTTATAAAAACTGATCATACTTAATTATGGAGAGAAAAATTTTCAGTGACTCTCGTAGGAACAGCTTTATAGCAACAACAAAAATTCACATGTGTCACAAAAAAAAATTTCCTGTTGCTATCTGAAAAATAAATTATTTTACTTATTTCTCATAAAATTAAGTTAACTTTGATTAATCATAACGGATGTCATAAATCGTGATTAATTGTAATTCATTATAATTCATCTGGATTAATTATAATAAATCATGATTAGCTATATTTAATGTTAATTACATAGGCACAAAAAAAATTTTATCAGAAACGGACGAAGATGATTATCTAATGTAAAACTCGTATTTAATGAGGAAGAGTACAACGCGTTAATATCTTGAGTTCCACGTAATAGTACAAGTTCATGTCTTACTTGAATCGCGATTTTTTTAAAATCTTCGCAAACACCTAAAATAAATGTTAATGGGATCGCGAATGAAAAATACGTTTTATCTGGTTCACTAGTATAGTCGAATAAAGATTTTTTATTAGCTTCCATATTAGGATTTAAAAATGATGTAGAATACTCATTTTCTTCATTTTTGCCGCGCATAGAAAGACAAGTTTTAATTAATGAAGTGCCGGGATTACGACTTCTGTCTATTTCAATTCCACTCATTTCATATCGGATTTCTGAGATGTGAAGAGTTTTATGATCTGCTTTCAATGAAAGAGTGGGATCAAACAATATTCTTCTAAATCTGCTACTTCGTAATTACCTGGTTCAATTTTTATATCTAGCGGAGTCGCATAAGAATTATCATCAGCTTCATAATACTTTAATTTATTACAATTATCTGTTATATTGAAAATCGAATTATATGTTGTAAAAGAAACTAGACCAACGCTGTGTGATTTTTCAGAATGTAATCTTATTGATGGAAAAATATCTTGCGATAATATATTACCCCCTTTACCAGTAATTTGAAATAAATAGGATTTGCTCGTCATGGTAAACAATGTGATAAAAATCTCAAACAAAGTTCGCCAAAATTAACTCGATTAAATTGTTGATAAGCAGTTCTATTATAATAAATATTTGTAGAATCCTGTTGAAAATATTTTATTAATTCTTTCGGAGGGAGTAAATTACCAAAACTATCAAAGTAGTAAATTGAACAATCACGCTTTATATAGGCCACCCAATGCGAACCAGCCAGTTCCTGTATGATCATCCAGATTAACAATTGCACGTTCATATTTATTTGGTTTTGAAGGTAATGTGTGCCTATCAAAAACTCCCTAAATTGAGGAATATTTAACTGTTTCCCATATTTATATAAATCATATCCGGATAACGGTCGATTGACTGGTATTTTTAATTTTTCAAATATCTGACTTTTTTTTTGTTTGTTTGTTTTTTCGAGGATTGAGAATTTATAAACAAACAAGTAAAGACCTTTACCAATTCGTTGATTAATTCCCACCCCATTTTTAAAACTTCGTCTAGCTTCATTTACATTTTTAACAGCTGTCGCTATTGCTGATGATGTTGATCCGAGCGCACCTAATAGGGACAAACCAGCCAATATGGGGACTAAAGGTAAAATTTCACCTGTTTTATTCACAGCTATTACTCGAAATCTTGTTTTCTTTTGCGGTTTTATATGTTTAATAGTGGCTAACATTTTCCTAATTTTACTGCGAATTGATTTTTCAACAGCTCCAACTTTATGAGCTTTTGCCTAAAAGTTGTATTTCTCCTTTGGCTAACACCTGCACCTAATTTTCTTTTCATTATCATTGCTCCGGTAGTTAATATCGCAGCCGCTCATTCATTTAACGATGAATCTTTAGCTAAAATGCGTTTTTTTGCAGCAGTTTCAAGTATACAATCAGCTTTTCTTCGATTATTTTTATCGTGAAATTGATTATAAGCTATATCATGTTGTTTACAAGCGAGATCTAAAGGATTAATACCTTGTTCACCTCTGCTTATCCTATTTTCTAATTTAGTACCTGGCCCGCAAAACTGATATCCCGGTATGTGAAGTTCTATTGGTTGTTTATCAATTAATTTATTCACTAAATTACCACCTGCACGCTGACAATTGTTAACTCGTTCAATAAACTTTTTCATATTAATGTACACACACTCATATATATATATATATATATATATATATATATATTTATACATTACTTTGAAATAAGTTGATTATTATTTATATACGATTATATGAAGTCATGAAAATTATCGAACAAAAAAACAGGTGCTCATTTAAAAAGCAATTTAAGATTAAAGTCTAGCGATTCGCATAAATATTACACTGTAATAAAATTTATGTTTACTAAAACTGGAAAAGGAAGTTTTATGCGAGTACTAAAGAACAGAAGTATAAATTATGAATATTGGAATGATCCAAACGAATTAGTAGAAAGGCTAGCTCTTTTACATGCTTCAAAATTAGCGGGTAATAATAGTGTAGATAACGAAAATTTAGCGATTGAAGAATTAATAGAAAACGGTTATATAGCAAAACCGAATGATGCCGCTACATAGTGATAAATTATCATTAATTGAAGAATCCTGCTAGAGTACATTATTCTCGTTGTCCTGTAAAATTGTACGGTATTGATGACTTATGGCAGGCTGATTTAATTGATGTGATTAAATATGCACGTTTCAATCAAGGTTATAGATACATTTTAGTAGTGATAGATTGTTTCAGTAAATTTGCGTGGTGCAAACCAATAAAAAATAAAAATGGAATAGAAATGAAACGAGCTGTAGAATTAATTTTTAAACGTGCAATTAATAATGGTCATCGCATCTCCACCCATTTACAAACTCATGATGAAAAAGAATTTTTTAATGAAAAAGTATAATGTAAATCATTACAGTACTTACTCTTCATTAAAAGCGAGTATTGTGGAAAGATTAAATCGAACTTTAAAAACAAAATTGTGGAAACAATTTGGTATTTATGGCAAATTTAAATGGATAGGAAACGGTGGTGTATTAAATAAAGTTGAAAAAGAATACAATTCATCAGTTCATCATTCCACACATTATGAAACAAGTAGAAAATCTTGTAGCTCAAAATTTAGCTAAGGAGAAGTGGAAAGTTAATGTAAATTAAAAAAAAAAAACATATATATAAAGAAAATAATACAGTTAGAATCAGTAAAGTTAAAACAGTTTTTGACAAAGGATATACCACTAATTGGAGTAGTGAAGTTTTTCTAATACATAAAGTAAAATGGCAACAATGGTAATTGATTTACCAATACATAATATATTATTTTAATTAAACAATAATCAATCATCATTATCTGGTGACAAAGTAGTGATTTTTCATTTGTTTATAGTTTGTTTCTTTTTAAACAACTTCGATATCCATTCGATGATGTCTTCACAAACAAGTAATTTCCCAGGTTTGTTATGAGGTTTTATATACTTTTGATAACAAACAGAATATAATTTATGTAATATCACAATAGCCATCTGTTGATATCCATGATTGTGTAATATTTGCAAATATCATAAAATTTCTTCACAATTCCGTTTGAAACATAATGCTTCTGTCGAGCTTAATATAAAATATCGCGGAGATGGACTTTTAGTTGGAATTATAATTTTCATTGATGAAGTAAAATCACATTCACACAAAACTAAATCAACTAATACAGAATTATTTTCATATTTTTGTTTTGAGAGTGTATCTTTCAGTTTTATTACAGTTTCATATAAAGTTAAAAATGAATAATAATCAAACATAATATGATCATTACATGCTGAACATATTGATACAAATGAAATAAAATTATCTTTTGCATTAAGTCCCACAGTAACAATATACTACTCACCTAGATTGTATGTTTTTTCCACTAATGGTATTTGTTCATCATTAACTAATCTATCATCCATAATTAAAAAATGAACATGACAAAAATGAACTAACTATTATACAATGAAAAGTGATAGTCAAATGAGATAAATTAATTAATTACACATATTTTTTATTTTATTTTAGTTGTTTTCGAAACGAACGATTTCCTTTTAATTTGAATGGGTTTTGGTGGTTGCGTCGATTTTGGCGAATTTACATCTACCAACCTATCTTCGATATTAGATGCACGAACTCTTAAAAAACTTTGAATGTCATCGAATTTTGAATAGCAATTAGTCTGCGTGATGGAATTTTCCCATTCTCTGTTCGTTATGGGATCTAATTTATGTGCTACAATATACGTTATAAATCTGGAGAACGTATCGTTGATAACTTCATTCGCAGCTTTTAAGCCTCGAATTATTATTTCGACTTTGTCTAAAAGGGTACGAATTTGTTGTTCATTTTTAATTTCTTCCAAATTATATAAATTTCTAAATAGGGTTTTAATAACAGCTCGTTTGTTATCAAATCGTGAAATTAAATATGCCCATGCTTCTGAATATGATTTATCATCTAGTTTAAAATCCCGAATAAAGTATTTAGCCTCGTTGATTAAAGATTGCTTCAGATAGTACAGCTTTTGTACATTCGTTAATTCGTCATTATTATGAATTAAATTTTCAAACAAGCTCTTAAAATTAGGAAAATTCAAAATATTACCGTCAAATGTTGGTACTGGGATGTTTTCCAATTTCAGTTGAGTGGTGGTTGGTACACGAAACGAAGCGTTAAGATCAACTGACGGAGTTACGAGCGATTGACTTTGATTATCTACAGATAATCTTTTACGAGTGGTTTTGATGATGCTGTCAGTCTCGAAGGCGATATTGCTGATTTCGCGTAATTCCTTCATTAAAGATGACGCTTTCGACTCGTACTCTTCTTTACTGTCGTCCAATAGACCGATTAATTCGTCCGTTTGGACTTCAAACTTGCGTTTAAATTCCCAATAGTCGTTAAAAATTGCTTCAAGTTTACACAAATGTTCGAGTTCGAGTACTTTCTTTTGTGTTAGGTCAGTTATTTGACCTTTTTAGACGAAATAAGTTTAATTTTAATACACGACGAGTTTTATTAATAACATCCATTTTTAGATATTTTAATATTACGAATTTAAGAATTTAACGAAATTACGAAACTGGTTATTTAGCTATCAGGCCCGGAGGACCATATTACGATTAATATATTCTTTTAATGCTAAGTACGAAACGAAATAATAAACGAATAGCTAAATTCCTATATTAACAACCACGTTATTATTACATTACTCGAAATTAAAATGCACGACTGCTACGTTGTACAGATAACGAACGAACAACATTATTATAAAGATAAGACTACTGATAACATAAAGTTAATTCAGGTTGTATTCACACGGGCGTATTTGCTCCGAACAACTAGAATTTAATTAATTAAATTAAATTATTTAATTACATCATAAATTGATTAAATTGATTATTATTGAATACATCTTAGATTGGCTCTCCATGCTGGAATAAATAAAAGTATATTAGTAAATTTCTTCATAAATCGATGATTATGAAGACCATATAACATTTCATTAAAAGTAAATATGATTTAAATACTTTATAAACTTTTTTTAACCGTACTGTAAATGTTTACATCATTTGTAATAATTCAGTCAAAAAAATTAGATAGCTCGTTAATTTATATTCAGAAAATTTACTATCCACGAAATTAATAGCAAAAATTTGTTACACGTAAATTTGTATAAAATTTCCAAATAAAATAATGAAAATTGACATGGATTATACCGAATCATGAACATATGGATACCAACCATGAAAGTTTAAAAGTGAAATTAGGTTTCTTGTAATTCAGATCGATGTTAAGTTAATTTGGGGTTGGCACCTAATTTACTTAGAAAAAAAAAGTAAAGAAATTTGAATTGTCTCTTCTACCATGTATAAAAACATATTTCACCCATCCCCAAATTAGACGTCTCTACCTGTCGTTATACCAGCCTGTTTCAACATACAAAATAATGCACTAAGGCGGTTAATCATCACAGAGTTATTTCAACATTCAGCATTAGGTCTACTCACACAAGACAGTATACTCTTCGATGTACGAGAATTATATAGGATGCAATCACTTACGTTTGTGGTAGAACATTATAAAAAAATTTAGCATAATTTTTAAACAAAGTAGTGGTTAATTATATGTTATTTTAAAAATTAAGCATAATTTTACTAATAATAATTCCATTTTAAGCGCAGAATTTACAATGCGCCCATGGGTTATATGGGTCCTATTTGATAACTTAAAAATTTTACTATCGATAAGATTAGAAAAAGAAAAAAAAGTAAGTCCGAATTCTGATGAACTGGGAGAGTGATTTTTTAGTGAAGTTTTAATATCGAAATTTTTGTGAAAAATTTGATATAGGCACGTATAACAATCAAGATTAGAAAAAGAAAAAAAAGTAAGTCCGAATTCTGATGAACTGGGAGAGTGATTTTTTAGTGAAGTTTTAATATCGAAATTTTTGTGAAAAATTTGATATAGGCACGTATAACAATCAAATGTAGTCAGTCTCATTTTACCAGTCAATGTACTACAGACAATATCCGATGCGCTAATTGCACTCGCTATCTTGAACTTTGCCAGAGCAGAGTAAGACCCAAACCTAGGGAACTAGTCCCCTCAAGAACTATAGGCGCAGCTACATACGTTCAGGTAGTAACCAATGGGCATCATATTAACAAAAGTAACAGTACTAATAGTAATAATCATAATAAAAGTAGGAGTAATAATAGTAATACTAATAATAATAATAATAATAATAATAATAGTAGTAGTAGTAATAATAGTGATAGTAGTAATAATAATAATCTAAATTCAGAAAACCTTTCGTTCACAGATTTACTAATCTTCCTAAGAACATTCAATATTAATAAAATATCATCATATTTCAAAAGAGTTATAAATAAATTTAAAGAAATCGAAAATCGTGATGCTTTCACTAAGATTGCATCAATTTTAGAAATTATAATAAATGACTTCGCTTAACAGCTAGTAAGCATATAAAAGTAATAGCGTGGAACTCCAATTCCATTAGATACAAAATTCTTGAGCTTAGCAATCTGGTGCGTGAGAAGCGAATTGACATAATCTGCCTAAGCGAGACAAAGATTAACGCTAATTTTAGTTTAAATTGACCAGGAAACCAAGTATATAGGCGTGACCGAAATGAGAAAGGAGGCGGTGTAGCACTACTTATAAGCAGCAGACTACTTCATTACTCTCTACCTGCTCTTGCACTAAAGAGCATTGAGGATGTAGGTGTTGCTCTTGAGGTTGAAAATGATACAATTTACTTCTATTCTGTTTACTCCCCACCAAATAGCGCTCATTTTGAACATGATATAGCAATGCTTATGCACTCGGCAAATAAAGTTATAGTTGCAGGCGATTTTAATGCCAGAAACACCGTTTGGAATTGTTACACTAATAACAAGTCGGGTAAAATCTTATTAGATTTACCATTTAACAAAAATTTCACTGTTCTCTCTCCAAAAGAACCCACCTATATCCCACCTGCCAATCAAATGAGACCCAGTGTAATAGACCATGTATTATGCAAGCAATTTTCATATGTCACGAAACCTATATCTCTTACCTGTCTAAGTTCCAAACATAATCCAATTTATTTTGAAATTAATAAATCTTTCGAACGGGGGCCTGAAAAATATGTATATAGTTTTCAGCATGCGGACTGGAATAATTTCAGAAATTATATACGCAACACACTAAAGATATCTACACGTCCTCACTCTCCCAGCGAGATTAATAATACTGTCTCATTTCTTAATAATGTTATCCTAAGATCCTCACAACTACACATCCCGCAAAAAGCACTTGACACTAACCCCATGACCATTCCTTATAGCATAAAAATGTTAATAAAAATTAAAAATCTATTTCGTAAGCAGCACCAAAAGTATAAAACAACTCGGCTAAAATCAATTCTAAACTTCTTAACACGTTTAGTAAAAACTAAGCTCCTAGAACATCGTAATGATGTGTGGAATAACAAATTAAAATCATTGTCTACCACAGATAAAAGCCTCTGGAACATTACAAAGAATTTCGCGCGCGTACATGTTAATATTCCACCAATAACGCACAATAAAGATATTGCATATTCTGATAAAGATAAAGCTGAATTCTTAGCTCACCATTACTATCAAGTGTGTAATCAAAACACAACCCTCTCCACCATATCTCATACAAAAAAAGTTGATCTCACTGTGCGTAAATATTGTAGTGCTCCGCCAGCATCTGACTCATTAATTAAGCTCGCCACACCAAAAGAAATAAATTATTTCATAAAAAGACTTAAATGCAAGTCATCCACAGGACAAGACTTAATACACACATTAATGCTCAAGAACCTGCTTAAAATAGCCATAGTATACTTGACAAATATAATTAATGCTATTATAATCACTGGTCATTACACTAAAATATGGAAAACTTCAACTGTTATTCCCATTCCAAAAGTGGGGAAAGATAGTTCATTACCCAAAAATATAAGGCCTATTAGTTTAATCAGTAACATTAGTAAAACAGCTGAAAAAGTAATACTTCAAAGATTAAAACAATTCTCAGATAAACATAGTATTATAAACGAAACCCAGTTTGGATTCAGACCCCCAACTCTCAACCGTCATGCAGCTAGCGCGCCTTACTGACCACATTCTTGATCAGTTTAACCTGAACAAACATACTGGACTGTTGTTATTAGATGTAGAAAAGTCATTTGACACTACGTGGCACAATGGCATAATATACAAAATGATTCATTATGGCTTTCCCAAGCAACTTATAATGATCATGAAATCGTATCTAACTGATAGGCAGTTTATTGTTAAGGTAAATGATACCTACTCTAGTACTAAAACACTAACAGCTGGAGTTCCACAGGGTAGTATCTTGGGACCCTTCCTATATATTTTATATATTAATGATTTGCCTCGGCTGAGGGATGTTGATACATCTCTTTACGCCGATGACACTGCTCTATTTACAGCTTCCTATCGAATCGATACAATAACAAACAGACTCACCAAAAGTTATTACAAAATATACAAATATTACACAAAGTGGAAAATTAAAATTAACACCGAAAAAACGGAAGCTATACTATTTACGAGACGCAGGCCGCAAATAACTCACCACATTGAAATAAGTAACAGGCAACTACCGTGGAAACCTCATTTAACACATCTTGATCTTACAATGGACAAGCGACTGTCGTTCCATGAACACATTAAACACATCACGAACAAAGCGTACTCCCGATTATATAAAATTTTCCCCATTTTTCATAAACGCTCTAAAGTTAGTATTAAAAACAAAAACTAATAATATATAAACCATACATACTGCCGATATTATTATACTCTTGCCAAATTTGGTCCGGTGTTAGTAATTCCACCTTAAATAAATTACAAATTGTTCAAAATAAATGTCTGCGTATTGTACTTAATGCCCCTTACTATACTAAGATAACTGACATGCATGCAGCTCTTTATCAGCGTACTATTCCTGAGCTAGTACAGGAACAAGCAGATAGGTTCTACAGCAAATGCCTGACTAGCCATTACCCTATCGTACAGCGAATTGGAAACTATACTCGCGACTCGCTGACCAGAAAATATAAAAAATATAAACACAAAAGAATTAAACATTCACTTCTCTAGCACCAGATTGTCGAACTACTTAAGTCGTTATTAATAAGTCTCTATCCTCATGTAATCTATTGTATCAGTATTTCTCTCTTCTATCCTCTTATTTATTTGTTTAACCTTAATATAATTTGTATAATTTTACCCATATCCTTAATGTACTATTAAGATCAAACTATAATTAATTAAATTCTCTTTTTTCGGCTACGCAGGGTTTTTAGTTGTATGTTTTTCCCTGTATAATTATAAAATAAATTTTAAGATTTCTTTGTACACTATTTCCTAAGACGCGTAGTGAGAGCGTTAACGCTGCTCGGTATGCGCATTTTTTATTTACTTATTATTTGCTGATGTATAAAAAAACATAAATATACTTTATTGAATTGAATTGAATCTTTCAATAATAAAAATTGATTACGAGCACACAGTTATTGAAACAAATTACGAACCAAAATTGCTAAATTAAAATTATCTATTTTTTGTATAATCTTCGAAAGTAAGAAAGAAAAATTTTGAAATTTATTACGAGTACTCTCAGATTGATAAAAACAGCCGAAAACATAAAATACCTGAGGATAATATTTTAATACGAGCTCATTCGTAATTTTGACGTTTACATTAAGAAATCATTAAAGGGAGAAATAAATCCTACTCTATAGAAAGTTCGCGGTACATCAGTCCCACAAACATATAAAACTCAAAAAACACGTCTGTTCTTGTCAATCATCCTCTAAAAAAGTTAATCCGTTGTATAGAGCTCACATCAATAACCAGCAGATATTGCTAAAAAACTCGGATAAATATCTTGAACCACACTTTGATGCCAATTAAACGACAACATAACAAATTGGAACTTTAGGCAATTCAAGATTTAGGTACGGAAATAATCAGCAAATATTTAATTAACAACTTTCTTCGTTTTCACTTATAATTAATTAGGTCCGTTTTTAGCACCCGAGGTAGTACATTAAATTCTAATTGCCCGGCTCTCATCCTGGTTTTACTAAAAATGTGGGACTGGCGCTTTATATTCTCCGCACGTCCTAGTATTTCCTTTATTTAATAATATATTAAACTTAGTATGATTTCTGAACACAAATTGCAACAGATTTATAATGTATAAATCTCGTACAGATAGAAGTTTATTTTTAACGTTTGTATTTTCTTTAAAATTATTCTATTTAACACATATATTTGCAAATGTTCAATAGGTTTGATATGACACTTTGGCATTTTTTCTTCTAATAATTTCTTCTCATCTAAAACTGATGAGGTCATCCACTAAATTTATTTGTATTTATGTATTGCATTGCAATTTCGGACACACTCCTCTGCATGATCCAAGATCTGCTGATTCGGTGACTAGACAAAATCAGTCATTTTTTTCGTTTTAATCTCCTTTGGCTTACTGATTGTTCCAGTAAGTTCGCTGCGAGGGAATTGCCATGTAACTCTAGTCGCGACATATTTTTCCTGGCTGATTGTTGTATTTCTTCAGCAACATATTTTATTCCGAGATCCTTATGCAGTGTCTGGTTGGATATATACCATTGTGCCCATCAATGAACGAAGTAATTTATTTTTTAAATGCTGAATCTTGTTCACATTACTTTTTGACGTACTATATTAAAGTTCAGCTGCATACATCCATATTGCTTTAACACCATTTGATAAAGTAATATTTTGTTAGCAACTAGTTGTCTTGTTTTACGATTTAGCTCCACTATTTTCGCTTTCCATGTAAGAGTTTCATCTAAGTGTACTCTATTATATCTGATGGATTTGTCTTGTTGTGCTCGTGTGTCATTTACAGATAACAGATAATTGTGGCGCATTATTTGTAAAAATGATGTGGTTACTTTTGTTTTCGTTTATAATTATTTTCCAGTTATGCGACCATTCGATAATTTTATTCAGCTCAGTTTGTAGACCTTCTGAACTGTCATGTGTTGTCATGAGCGACAATCATCAGTAAAAGTTGCTAACAATGTATCTTTAGATTTTGGTATATCATATGTAAATAGCAGGTATAGAAGAGGACCAAGTGCACTTCACTGAGGGACATCTGCTTCAATTTTGTAGATGGATGATTTATTTCCATTAAGCATGACTCGAAAGTATCTATATTTTAAGTAAGATTTAAGAATATTATAGTACTGACTCGATGATATCTTATTGTACAATGCTACCGGATTACTTTGTCAAAAACTTGCTGTACATCGAGGAAGACAGCAGAAGTGACTCTTTTCTTTTCAAATGTTTCTTCAATTGTATTTACTAAACGATGTACTGCTGTACTGTTGAATGGTCTAGTTCTGAAGCCAAATTGATGATCTGGAATAAGTTGTTTCTCACCAATGAATTTTTGGATTCTATTTTTTAGAAGCTTTTCAAACACATTGGTCAGGATCGGGAGGAGTGAAATTGGACGATAGGAAAAGACATTTTGAGGAGGTTTACCTGGTTTTAGTATCAGTATAAAAATTTACGAATTTCCATAATATAATTTTATCCCAATGAAGTATTCCATATACTAAAACTGAGCAAGGTAAATTCGCCTTAAGTGTACAGGAGAAAAGTACTGCTTTTAAAAATATAGTATGTACTTTAGGCTTCTCAATTTTTTAGATAAATATAACGAATGAGCACTCCAATTCAGTTTACTATCCAACTGAATCCCTAAGTATTTAATATCGTTGACTCTAACTAATTTGTTGCCTTTTCCTAGCGATATTTGTGTATCTCTCCATGATGTTGAATCTTGATTAGTATATATCATATACTTCACTTTTGGAGCATTAACCGATTCCTATGCAACCATTCATAAATTTTATCTACATCGTTTTGTATTAAGTTTTGAAGTATGTTAGGATATCACGAATCTGGAGCAAGTACCGTATCGTCAGCAAAACTAAATATTCTCCCAGTGACGTATAAATTACACAAATCGTTAATATATATTCAGAAAAGGTAAGGCCCTAATACACTACCCTGCGGTAATCCCGAGGTCTGCACTTTACACTCACTATACACATTATTTATTTTGACTGCATATTTTCTATTTTCCAAGTAAGTCCTAAACCAACTGTGTATAAATCCTCCAAATCCACAACAGTACAATTTTCTCAGAAGTATTTTATGGTCAATTGTGTCAAAAGCTTTACGTAAGTCGAAATATACTAAGATAACAGATCTACCTTCTTCAAAACATTCAGCAACATAGGATATATGTTCAAATAACGCATCATCTCTACTTTTGCCGTGAACGAATCCGTACTGATTAACGCTAAAAAAATTTAGCTGTTTCATGCTCGTTTCAAATATTTTTGAGAGAATCGACAGTATACAGATCGGTCTATAATTTTCTATATCCGCTCTGTCCCCACCTTTATAGACGGGTGTAATAATTCCTAATTTTAGTATTTCAGGAAATCTTCCATCTGTAACATTAAAAAGATAAATTAAGGGTTCTAAGAAAAACTTAATAAGCCAATTTAAATTTTATCATTCCCGAAAGATTTATCAGATAATGTCAATATCTATTCTTTAATTATCGTATTTTGCAAAGCTCAAAAATAAGAAAGAATTATTAGTTAAATTCTCATTTTCAATTACGAAGTTATCTTCCATTAATATATTTAGAAAAGAATTTCTCATTTCCATCAACCGAAACTAATTCATTATTAATCTGAAGCTCTTTAGTTGCAAACGTTTTCTTCCCAATGGTCTGATTTACTATACTCCAATAATTCTTCTGATTACATTTATATTTGTTTAATAAATTTGTATAGTAATCGTATTTCGCTCTCATGATTGCATTTTGCACATCTTTTGACACTTTTTATACACATTACGTATGGCGATATCTGAAGGAAATTTTTTGGGGAATTTAAACGTGATTTTATTACATCAGATATTATCCATAGCTTCTTTTCCGATAGTGAATTTTTTTCGGGATTTCTACATTTGTTTGTTAAATCTGTAATTTTAGATACAAGCCAATCAAATTTTCCATCTAAAGGCGCGGAAGACGCGGAAGAGGTGTATAAAAAGCGTACATTAAAATCCTTTAAACAATTTTGAAAAAGTATTCTGTCAAAATGAATAATATAATCATTATATTTAGATTTAATAGTTGGATTAAGATGTAGCACTTACACAACCCATGACTACTGAAGGTTACCCGATTGATTGTGCATTCAATAAAACTTAAACTTATTGGAAAGGTTTTTTTAACCTTTTAAAAAAATATGGTCTAAACACGAACTATAATTTTCTACATCACTAAAGAATGTGGGCAATTTGACCACATCAATGAAACCACGCATGTACGTAAGATTTAAATAATCATTACATAAATTTACTTTTAGGAGATCAATGTTCACGTCTCCATTAAACATAACTAAGTTATCTGTGTTATTTAAAACTTTTCCTAAATTAAGTAAAAAATCAGAAATTGTCGATTCACAGAAACGAGATATTCATTATTCCCAGCTCGAAGCCGTAAGTGTACTATATTAGCTGTTGATATAATGGAATTTTTATTTCGAACTATCATACCGTCTTTGGGTTAAACAACAACCCCACCAGAACGCTGCGAATGTCTACATTGTCCATACAAAACATATCCCGGTATTTGATTTCATTTCATGAGTGTACACCCACATTGATACGTTGTTATTTATAATATTTATCCTCCCTGTGTACTGTTCAAGACTATTTATTTCTACCTTCATTTCTACATTTTCCAGTTTAATTTGTTCCACTTCATTCTTTAACGCCTTTATCTCTTCTTTATAAATTTTTAATAATAATAGTGGTAATAATAATAACAACAAACTGGCCTAATCCTTGTATACTAAATAGCCAAATGTACTTATGACGACTACATGAGACGTCGAGCTCGCACATATTATGTATATTATAATCCAGAGTATTAGTTATTTACTTCTCAACCATGATTGTAACACGATTAAAAATATATAAAATTAATACATGTATCGGTGGATAGCTAGAAAAAAATTACTCAAGTCTGCGCTTTTCTTGTATTTTAAAATCTTCAAATCATGAAAAAATAGTACTAGAAATTATATTTAGCCGATTTTTAATTTCGGTCGTATTAACGCGTTTTTAATCTGAAATTAAAACATAAATGAAATTACTTCCGCTCAGTGGCGAATCCTCCATGTTTCCAGTGTTTCCAGCGGAAACACAGGAAAAATGGAGTATGAACTAGTTACAAGTTTGTCTTTTTAAAATTCATTAAACAAATCAAAAATTATAATTTTTCTATGCCAGATAATGGCGCAATCTTTTGGTGAAGATTTTTTCTCAAATTATTATGGAAGATAGCTCTGTTACGCTTCATTGTGAAAGATCGGTAGCTGTAAATCAATGCTGGCTGGTTTTGTACTGGTTTCAATTTCCGGAACAATACATGTTGTATGTGTTTGAGTAGACGTATACATCGTTACGTAAATACGGCTATCATGTTCACTACACGTGAAAATCTACACCAGCTAATTCGAATTGACTGTTTCCTGGTGGCGTATCGAAAACAGATACATACAGCGCATGCGCAATTCCAATGTAACTAGTGGTAACCTGTCTAGTAATTCAGTAAGTAGGCAAGCGGTTTTTTTCCCGGTCGTGTAGTGTTATCATTGTCTCCTGCGTTTGTTAATTGTTCTGTGGGTTTTCCTGGATGTTGTTAATAAAGATAGACCTACTCCTCAGCTGAATTGATTAAAATCAAAATCGGATGGATATTATCGTCATTTCAATTCGACGTGGTATACAGAATATTCTTGGTTGTGTGCATGTTCAAAACTGGTAAAACTGTTTTGTTGGCCGTGTCTTTTATTTTCGACCGATAAAAATATGTGGAACAGCAGTGGTGTTAGTGATATAAGTCAGTTTAGAACTTTGCGTAGCTGCCATGAAAATTCAAAATATCATATTTCAGCACTTTGCGATTTTGTCAAATTTGGAAAAACCGGAATAGATTTATCTTTGAGCACAGTATTTAAAGAATCAGTAGCACAGTACAACAGTAATGTCAAGAAGAACAGATATATAATGAAGCGTTTGATAGACGCTGTTTGTTTTCTAGCTGAACACGAACTATCTTTTAGAGGTCATGACGAAACGTACGATTCATCAAATAAAGGTAATTATATAGGCTTGTTAAATTTGCTCGCCAAAAATTACATTGTACTGAATAACCATTTGCAAACTTCTACTGTGTTTTCTGGAACATCAAGTGAAATTCAGAATGACATTATTAGTTGTATCTCCCGTTTTATAATTAATGAGATAAAAGATGAAATTAAAAATGCTCACTTTTTCGCAGTAATTATGGATGAAACAACTGGCATTTCGAATAAATCCCAATTATCGACAGTATTTCGCTACATAACTTGCAATGGAAGTGTAAAAGAAAGATTTATGGGGTTTTCAGATGTAAGCGACAATCGTACAGCAGTTAGATCATTTAATTTATTTGAATATGTAGACGACTTTCACTGTGGTGAAAAGTTGGTTGCACAAACGTATGATGGAGCTTCAGTAATGTCTGGTTCGATCCTGCAGACTTTGGTAAAGCAGAAATATTCTGAAAAAGAAATGATATATGTACATTGTTACGCCCATCGTCTCAATTTAGTTTTGGAAAAATCAGTCGACCCAATAAAGGAATGTAAAATTTTCTTTAAAACTGCATCTGGATTTTCTTCATTTTTTACAAAATCGGTTAGCAGAACTAGTGCTCTTGATCGTGAAGTTAAAAAACGTCTCCCAACAGTGTCCAATACACGAAATTATAGAAGTCGTATTCAAGTATAAATCAGAACTTGCAGCATTATTTTTATTAATGACAGATGAAAGCAATGAATGGGATATTGAAACTCAAGTTTGTGCGAGCGGTTATTATCATAAATGAATGAACTTTGAATTCAATTTCTTGCTCGAAGAATTTTCCTTAATTCTTCCCAAGGCTGATATTTTATTTCATATTTTACAGAAGATTTGTGATATCGGATACTGTAAAAAACAAATCAATGATTTTCTAAATTATTTATATGAAATGCGTAAAAACTTCGATGTATTTTGGTGCAAAATGGAAGAATTGGATAATTTAGTAGAAGTATCGTGTTCGAAAAGAAACCGGACAAATGACACGGTTGTACTCGATAAAAAATCATCGTACAAGCGTCTCTTTTGTGAGATAATCGACACTTTAAAGGGCAGATTATTGACAAGTTTTCTGATATTGATAAACTTGAATTTTGTCTCTTTTGGATTTTGAAAAGTATTCCGAATAGGAAAAAGTATTTCCAAATAAACCATTCCAACTTTTACAAAAATACTATGGTGCGTTTTTTTGAAAAATGAACTTTCATATTTATATTCTTCAACCGAATTCAAAATTAAATTGGTTTTAGATTTAAATTAACAACTGCGTGCTGACGGTCTTACTGAAGCCTTGCCTGAGATTACAAAGCTGTGCTCATCGATACTTAACATTCCTGTGACGAGCGCTTCAGCTGAACGTAGTTTTTCTGCATTGTGACGTATCCATACTTATCAGCGGAATACTCAGGGACAAACAAGGCTTTCTGGTTTATCTTTTATTTCAATCGAAAGATGTCTACTACAGAGTTTACAAGAAAAATCTGCAATTTATGATTCCATCATAGATTTATTTTTAGAGAAAAATCGTCGAATTGAACTACGATACAAATAAATGCCAAAAA
The DNA here is from genome assembly GCA_032883995.1 of Coronaproctus castanopsis. Taxonomy (NCBI): domain Eukaryota; kingdom Metazoa; phylum Arthropoda; class Insecta; order Hemiptera; family Monophlebidae; genus Coronaproctus; species Coronaproctus castanopsis. The sequence continues at coordinate 70,474,881 of CM065053.1, forward strand.
TTTGTTTTGTTATTACTATTTTAAGTTATTTCATAGTCAATTTCTGTATATAATTTCTTTAATTTAATCGACATATAATATTGACAATTTTATTTGTTAGACCAGGGCACGTCACCACACATAATTTTCGATATAAAATATAATATTTGCGTTAATTTTTGTAAATGTGTTTGTATAAGGGAATGGTATGTAAAAATTTGCCATTAAAACAAAATTGTATATTTTCGTAATAAGGGACATTTTGTAATTATTCTTCCAAAAATGAGAAGATTGTGTTTGTAGCTCTTTCTTACGAGCAATGTGCAAACTAAAAGTTTAATATATTCTAAGAGATAGCGCTCTATGTACGTTTAAATTAAATAGACGGTTACTGTTAAAAACTTTTTTGTTTATTTTCGTCCTTCTTTTCAGTTTCTGCGTCCACATATAAAATTGCAACTACACGTAATATTTTTTATAACCTTCAAAAATTGATAAAACTGTGAAATCCCGTTTCAGAAGAATTGCATTTATTCTGTTCTACTTGATGGCGTTGTATTTAACTACTATTAATTACGTTTAAATGCATCATTTATTTAAGTTCTGTGATCTGGGTGTTATATATATATATATATATATATAAATCCTACGACTGTCTCTCCCTCGGCGGGTTTAGGTTGTCGTAAAAACATTAAATCGTTACCTCCTCAGTAACAACCCGCTGCCTTGCGGATAGGATGGCAACCCTGTCAGAAAACAATTACTGAGGAGGAGGGCAGCAGCTCTTTCAGTGCTGGCTACAGGTGGAGATCATGTAAACCGGAACAGCTGTAGTATGGACATTATCTGGCGACAATGGAACCATTTACTCGTCAGATACACTGCGATGGAGAAGGCAACGGAAAATCCACTCCATTAACATCCCAAGACAACTTCTATGATTATGCAAAGAAATGATTATGTCCTGCCATGTGATCCGTCTAGCAATCGGCGCTATACCGAGTGCGGGTCGGTTAGTATGAAATGGGCGATCAGACACCCTGTAATTACGCACCGGGCTCAAAGTGGAAAATATGCTACTGGCGCATAAGTAAGAAGTCTGAGAACATTAAGACGTCAAATAAATATCGCCACAAGGAATGTTCCAGGATTACTGAAACCAGCCAAGTTAGCAATAATAGAAAATAAAATGGATTCATATAACATCGATATACTAGGATTGTGTGAAACTCACTGGAAAGGATATAGATACATCAAACAATCTCTGGACACATAATATACATGTCTGTTTGCGTTACAACTCTTATCCTAAATCTCTAGATAAACTAGTATTGAACTATAACCGCATAAACGATAGGATACTAACACTCAAAATGAACACGATGCTAATTAAACTAAATATTATTCTGGTATATGCTCCCACCTCTACAACTTCGGATAAAGACATAAAGAACAGTTTTATAGTATATTACAAGAAACAATAAGTAAAATACCGAAAAAAAAGAGATGATAATGATACAAGGAGTTTGGAACGCCATTGTCGGCAACACAGAAAATAACGATAACATGAGAAAGATTGTTGGAAAATACGGTATTGGATCACGCAATGAGAGAGGGGAGCTCTCTTAGAATACAGTGCGGCAAACGACTTTACTATAATGAATACTTGTTTTAAACAACCGATTAGAAGTTTATACACGTGGCGATCACCAGGGGCACAGAGTAAGAAATCAAATAGATTTTCTCATTATTAACTCAAGATGGAAATCTAGCATTCTGAATACTAAGACATACCCCTGAGCAGACTGTGGCTCAGATCATCAGCTATTAGCAGCTTACTTACGATTACGTCTAAACTCTAGAAATATAACTGCAGGAGCCCATAAAACAAGAATCAATAGTGATGATCTTAATCTCTTTACAGACTAAGTTAAAGGGAGATTAATGATACTAAACCAGTTAATCCAGAACATTCCTGGACACAGATAAAGAATACCATAAATAAGTCAATGATATTTATAAATGCAAAGAATAGAAATGGCCCAAAAAATAAGCCGTGGTTATCAGACACTACCTGGCACCTGATACAAGAAAGAAGGAAACAAAAAGCGAAAGGATTAAACACAATGGAGGCGTAACAATCTTATATCTGATCAATCGACAAGTTCAAAAACCTGCGGACTAGAAAAAATGAATATATTCATAACATATGTGATGAAATTGAACATTATGCGGAGAAAAATGAAACCTTATCAAGAGACTTTAAACCGCGAAACTAGATAATTAATGACGCTAACGGGAATGCAAATACAAATTAAAACGAGGCAGTTCAGCTTTGGAAAGGATACTGTGAACATTTATATGAAGAGAAGCCAGTTGTAGTAAACAGAATGAAAAGGAGAATATAACACAATATGAACCTGACATATTACAATCGGAAATTGAAGATGCAATCAGAAAACTAAAAATTCGGAAATCTTCTGGTAATGATGGTATCTATGCAGAATTACTCAAGGTACTTCTAACCAATGGAGTTCAGATAATATGCACACTGTGCAATCAAATAAGGAAAACGGGAATATGACCAAGCGAGTGGACAGAATCTATTATCATACATATATATAAGAAGAAAGGTTCGAGTAAACAATGTGAAAACTACAGAACAATTGCACTGGTATCACACGCAAGTAAAATCCTGCTCCACATTATTAATAACAGGTTGAAACAATCCTAATCTTTATGTACAAACAGAAGCCACAATATCTGGTCCTGCCCAAAATACAAAAATAGAGACAGCTTTATGTCTGAAATTTTATCGACAAGGAATACGCTTCCAATACAACTTGAAGAAATTATGGTAAATCCTTTCTCCTTGAATACGCATAGATTATATAGTTTTATTAAGGCTACTAATATAAGTTTATAGTCTGATCAGTTCACTTAAACTGACCAAAGGGTTAAAACTGGGGAAAAAAAGAAAGCTTGATGGCGCTGTATCTGAAAAATTCCATCTAAAAAAAGGCGTAAGGCAAGGTTGTATATTCCCTCCCATACTTTTCAATATATATACCGAATATATAATGAGGAACGCCTTAGAAGGCTATAAAGAAAGAGTGAAAATAGGCTGATATCGAGTATCTAATCTACGATACGCCGATGATACTACACTCATTGCTGCAGTTAGAAAAGAAATGATAGATTTACTGAACAGAGTAGAAATTGAAAGTAGAAAACTGGGACTTTTAATTAATAAAAAGAAGACAAAAATTATGGTAATAGATAAAAATAACAATCCCCAGAAACTGAACACTATAAAGGATATAGAAATAATAAATTCATATACATATATTGGATCATTAATAAACAGTCATGACAGAAGTGGAGAGGATATTAAACGCAAAGTGATGTTAGCAAAATCTGCAATTACGAGACTAAATAAAATTTGGAAACATCATTCCATTACTCGTTCAACAAAGATAAAGCTAATAAATACTTTAGTATTTGCAATATTTACATATGGAATGGAAACGTGGATATTACATAAGCAAGATAAACGAAAAATTGACGCCTTTTAAAATTCCATGGACAGCAAAGAAGAGAAATACCTCAATTCTAGAATATCTGAACGTGGAACATTACTTTATACTTCATTTATGGACATATCATGCGAAAAAGCGAGAACTGCATGGTAAAGACATGGTAATTGAACAGACTCCGACTAGATGAATAGATACTGTCACGGCGCTTTCTGGATTAATAAGAATTCAAGCTATATTGGAAAGCCGAAATAGGGTCAGGTGGAGAAAAATTATATCAGATGCATTAAAATAGAGATCACGTTACTCAATCATTGAGTTATCGATTATGGTGATTACGTATATATATATATTAATATATATACTAGAATTAACAAAACAAAATAAAATCGAAGTTAAAGACTAAAAAATTTGTTATTATAGAAGCGAAGCTTTTCGACTATAAAGTCATTTTCAAGCTAACTTTATAGTTGAAAAGCTTCGCTTATATAATAAAAAATTTTTTAGTGATTAAATTCGATTTTATTTTGTTTTGTTAATTCATAAAATCACTACACCTTAATACATCAACATTATATACTAGAAGTTTTAATATCGCCTGTATAATTATTTTTTTAAATAAAATATCGCTGTCTCTTTCTTTTAACTATATATATATATATATCCCGACGGTTATTTCGGACACGGCCCTATCTCAACATAAAGTGATTTGTATTGCAGGTGTTGGTAGTGAAGGTACATTCGACTCGGAAAACGTGTTAAATTTTAAACGGTTTGGCAGAGATATCGCTGTATACTACTTTTTAAAATTTTAAATTATTTTAATTTCTGTCCTATTTGTGATGTTAATATGAAACAAGGCTTAAAACGCATCCGATAATGTAGGCTATAAGTTTTGCGAATTTCATAATTATTGCTTTCATAGCTTTTAACTTAAATATAAACATACAGACAGAAAAAAACTTAAAGATTTTCTATTTATTTGTGATAAAAATAGATAAAATTTTGCAATATAAAGGTGAAATGTTGAATCATAATTTGAAATTTATTATTCAATCTGATATTGGTTCACTTGTCACAATTGACTTAACAATCCGTGGACCATCGATCGGCTCTTGATTAATACCGACAATCGCAAACGAACTACCGATCAACGATATCTGTTAAAAATCAAAAAACGATTAATAAAAGTAAAAGCCGTATACATTTTTAAGCGGTTAACATGTACAGCAGTATCAAAAATTTTTCGTTAAACTACAGTTTAGCTCAAATGCAAATATCAATCGAATGTATACCCTTAGTCTACCGGACAACCTTCTCAAGTGATTCAGGAAACGGAAATGGTGTCGTGATGCCTTGCCGATCACTTGAAGAAATAGTTAATTTTTGCCAAACAGCACTACTTATATGTCAACTTAATTGAACTTAAATGCAATAGACTCGTTGTACTTTTCTTCTTAACCACATCCTCGAAACTAACTTATCTCACTGGAGATATTAGCAGTATAGTATATATTTCTTCTTTTTCCATTCCTGCCACTTCTTATCATTACTACTTCTTATTTTGATCACCTTTGGTTGTGGCATGTAATTGTCGGTACAACGTAGAGGAAAAAAAGAAACAAAAGAAATCTATGAATTTATATAATACTTCTTTTAACACGCGTTTCACAATTATCATTTATTTATATACCTCTACTGCTTTAATTTAAATACGTAAAAATAAGAAAGTATTAATACATTTATACTAAGCCATAGAGGAATGCTAACCGATGAAATGGAAGGCGAAGTAGAGCGGAAAAGATCGAATGACAGACGGAGGCTAACACTAATGGACGTCATACAACATGAAATAGGAATGCCGACATGTGTCCAACTCAAGGAGGTGGGGAAGATCTTGGACGGTAGAATACAGTAATGAGGGACAATTTTTTGACGATTTACACCTAAATATAAATAGCCACAAATTTACACGCTAATGACATGACGCTACTCTGTACCACTTACAGGCCACAAGTACTATCAGTAATAGATGATCGCATAATTGATAGCAATATTTCTTTCATTCGTCAAGACCATTTCTAAGGAGAAATTTTTACGTCAAGTAGCGTTCGTCTAGATCAGTCCGATTAATTACGCTACCATGACATCGTTAATCTTTCATAAACATGTGGAATCAGCGCATTTAAAGATGAAACAATCTGTTTTATCTCGTTTTCCATCGTAAATATCCCTCTTTTAAAGGTCGGCCATAAGTTACAAATCCAGGAGTCAATCTGCTTTAACATATATTCTTGATGACCAGTTTGGTGTTCAATTAATCCAAAAATCGATATCTCTTAGATAATATCTCCGTGCATAACACTCGCGTAAAAGACTATATTCTCGAATTGTCCCAAAAAATCTTTTAATTTTAGAATAATTTACTTGCGACGAAAATAAATTTTGAATGTATGAAGTATGAGTCCCTAAGCTGAAAATTAATGAGAAATTTTTATATATATATATATAATATATAATTAGATAAACCTAACCTTTAACGCCTAATAATTTCTTTCTAAATAATATATTATTAGAGAATAAATCTTAAATACGCGATAAATACGTCTTATCAACACTGAGTAACTTCCATTTTCCTTAGTTTCTTAGGAAAACATAGTGAAATATAATGAAATTTAGAACATCGTAAAAATAGATTAAAGTAATTTTTTCTATAATTTTACAACATTTAGCAATTGTAGCAAGTATATATTACGTATTTAAAAGTTACAGCGCAAATTATTACTAAAAAAAATTAAACAGTTTTGTTTAATTGTTAACATTAGCCCATTAAATGAACATATAGACTAGACGCATTTCAAGACGGAACAATCTGTTTTATTCCATTTTCGATCGTAAATAATCCGTTTAAAGATCGAACAAATCTCCTATCTGAACAAAATAGACCTCACTTTCGCCTAATACATATCTGACACTAGTTGTTACATCTTTATAGAGCACTCGAACCCATTTGATCGATGTTTGAGGAACTTCATGTTCTCTCAGGGAAAACAAAATTAAGTTATGAGGAATTTCTCTATAAAAACCAAGTGCATATTCTTCTCCTTTTCTTTGTGTTTTTCTATGATCAAGCGTAGTGTAAAAATTACATTAGTTGTTACAGCTATTATGATGTTACGAAGGCGGTCATTTATAACTTTTTCAGAAAGTTCAATGAGCACGATAGTAATCATATTACACGATAATTACTACAATCTGATGGATGACCTTTGTTCTTCGATATTGGTATGGTGATGTTTTTCCAACTGGCTAGGAAGTACACCTGTGTGAATCACTGCATTGAGTTACTCCGTTAACCATATTAAAGCAGCGCCTTTTAATTGCGGAATCTTCCAGATATCAAAGGGATGCTAACCGTCTTCTTTCAAAATGGTAATTAGTGATTTGAAATTATACCAAAAAATCCCGCTACATTAACAAGTTTTAATTATTTTTAATAAGCGGGAAACATTCTTATGATTCTGTAACAAATAGGGACCACGTTAAAAGAAAGCCCGACACATTGCGCTTTCATATTTTTCCGACAGTATTAATATAAGAATTGAAGATTCAAACGATATATTTTAGCAGTTTAAAATCAAGTTCCAATATCGACATTTATCATTAGTAATTGATAATTTAAAAAACTTTTTTATTTTCAAGTCTCGCAAGTTTTTATTTATTTTTACTGCAGTAGTTATCGTTTTGCTTTTCTCTCAATCTTTATACTATTACTTTGATATTGTGCTAATGTGTCCCCGGTATACAATGATTATAACCAGTGTAATATTTTTATGTTTACAACTTTATACAAATATATTCATTGTTCAAAAGTATCTTCAGTGCACTGTTGAATAATTTTGCAAAAAAGATATATATATATATATCATTTTTTTCCTTTAAATTACCACAAGCCCCGTTACAATTAATTTAGAGCTTTCATTCGAGTATGTGCCGGGGTTTTAATATATATATATATATATATATGTATATAAATATCAGTATTATAATTATCAAAAATTTACTTACCAAACATAAAGCGACGAAGCTGTAGATTATTGAAGCACGCATGATTGTAGGTAATTCTTGAATAAATTATCAAAAAGAAATAATACGTTTAGTCTGGAATACATCATTATTTATATAGATGTGGTCGTCATTTTTTAAACGGTGTGTGTGTGTTCGATGATGTAAATGAACAATATACGCGAATGACAGTTTATAATAGCAAATATTAGTTCTTATCATCGTGTAATTTCAAAGTGTACAGTGACAAAACAGAAATCGCGCAGCATATTATAAACTGTCAAATTGTTTATTCATTCTTTCCATACATCTTTCGGGAAAATAAACAACAATTTATTCGGGTCATTCTGTCGAAAAAATATTTTCGCTGATATATTTGCTTTAAAACTTTGTAAATCAAAATGTAATCTCTACGTAATTGTTAGATTATTAATAAATTTATTTACTTAACTCAATCTTATCGTCCTAAATAATAATTCGTCGAGAATAATAACACGTGCGTATAGTTGATTGCGGTTACACACACGCATACGCGCGTCCTCGTGCGATGCCGATTCACCATTCCCCGTCCGACATCTCTTTTCTAGATCGGATAAAATCGACACTCCGTCAACCAGTACCGGTTTTACCACCGATAATTCTAGTCCGATAACTGATAACGTTACCTGTACCGAACATATTATCAATGATTCGATTACTATAAACAACGCCGGTAATAATAACGAAGAAGATATGCAGTGGCAAATGCAAAACGTTTAAGAGTACGCCGAGAAAACGTAAAAGGTTTCCTAATTTTTCGATCGACGTGAAAAATAAATTTAAACCGTTAGAAGTTGACGAAGAAACTATCGTAAATGGTTTTTCATGTTCCCTTGTCAAATCATAGGGAACAATTTAATCAGATTAAATCAAAATTCAAAAATGATTTCCAAATTAAATATAAACATAATAAATATTATATCTATACTTTAGGTGTAGACGATTATAAAAAGGTGCACCAGTTGCTAATTAGTTCTAACATTAAATTTTATACACATACTCCCAAAGATCTTAAGCCTGTTAAATTCGTTTTACGAGGTCTTCCTGGTAGTATCCCGACTGATGAAATTGTTCAACAGATATCGGAAACCATTCCTATACTAAGTGTACAGCAAATGTATAAAACTACTCCACAAAATGAAAAAAATTATTTACCACCTTTTATTGCGCATTTTCCACCTGGTACAGTATTTAGGCAAGTTTTAAATATGAATATCATATCCTACTGCCGCGTACAATGGGAAAAGTATAGAACTTCGAACAAAGTATTACAATGTTTCAAATGTCAATCCTTCGGCCACATTGCTATTAACTGTTACTAAGACCCGATATGTTCTAAGTGTAGCGGCTCACATGCAACTGATAATTGCTCTCTGTATCGTTAAGTGTATTAATTGCCAAGGTACGCATCAATCTAATAGTCGGGAGTGTCCAGTTTATCACACCATTTTCGATAATATAAATAGTCGTAGACAGCTTTCCGCTTCAAAAAATAATTTAACTAGATCTTTATTTAACAGCTCCGATAGCACTTTTATAAATAATAATAATAACAATAAGGGTAATAATAATAATAATAATAGCAATAATAACAATCGTACTATTAGTGATAATAATATTAGCAACGATAGTAATAATAGTAATGTTATCAATAAAACTACTAACAGAACCTACGCACAAACTGCTAGAAATACTTGCCCTGACACTTTTACTGATCGTATGCCATCCCTTTTCGATTCAGAAAGTGTTTCAGTTATATCTGATATTATACAATTTTTTAAAGATTTAAATTTTAATAAAGTTTACAAATTTCTTAAATTGGCTCTAAGCCGACTCAAACTAGCAAATGATACATTTGGCAAAATTGCTATAATAGCTGAAACTATTATTGAATATCTCAATTCAGACTAGCCCTTTAACAACTTGAGTGCCATGAGATCCAATTCGGGATCATAGCTGTGTTCCAAATTTTGCCAGATATATTTTTGTCAAATGTTCAATTTTTGCCATGACAAAAAAGTTGTTACTTTTTTTTCAAATTTTACATAGGCCGTAATAGTAATGGAAATAACTGTGTTCACATATTTTTACTGATATTTGAAGTGAGACACAATTTTAAATCTCATGGCACCACAGGCTCGCTCACAACTCATAGAAACAAAATACTTCATTAGTGAGACACAAATCTAGATCTCAAAATCAGAATTAACATAACAAAGTTTTTATATGTTGTGTGATTATGTTTAATAAGTGTAATAAAAAAAAAAATTTGTTAATGCAACTAAATATTTAATAATATAAATTGAGCAGGAAAAAGTCATGTAATTAGTACATATAAACCAAAACTTTGTAAAAATTAAACTAATTATAAAATACTTTGTTAAAACTATGTGATGTATTAAAACATATTTGACACAAATATTTACTGCAAGCTGTACATTTAGTCTGGGTCTTTGTTGCATGAGATTGTGCATACTTTCTTCCCTTCAATTTAACCATTTTTTGGTAACAAGTTGAACATCTGCTCCTTCCAACTTTTTGCAAACTATGTTTTATGGTCGTCGGATTTTCAATAATAATACTTTTCATAATCAACTTTTCAACTAAAGATGCGCGGAAATCGGTTATACTTACATTACTCGATGTTATTGTGTTATATAAAGTCAAGGAATTAATTACCGACACATTAAGTAAAATGTCAACAAATACCTGTTTGTCCCACGTCAGGGACTTTCTTAAAGGATTGGAATAGGCTGCTCTTTGGTCAGCCAGATCTATCGATCCTTTGCCTTTATTATAATTTATAATAACTTTCGGTTTTATCTTATTTGTATAAGTCATTATCATTTCATTGGTGTCTTTTGTACTGCAAATAAGGATATCTCGTTTGTCTTTCCATTTCATTATCATTACATTTGTGTTGCTCCGTAATGAAAATATTTCTCCTTTTTTCAACTTCTTATTAACAACTTCTTTAGGATTAGATTTTTTATTTGTTCGCAATGTGCCTGTTAAATAGGTGCTCCTTTTACCAAGTTCTTCGGCCAGCTCTATATTTGTGTACCAGTTGTCTACTATTAATGTTCATCCAAAATCTAAATAAGGTTCCATTAATTCTAAAACAATTTTTTTAGCTACATTACCATCTGCAACAGCTTCCCGACCAGCATAAACTTTAACAGCAACGGTATAATGTGGCGGTGTGCACAGTTTAAACAATTTTATGCCATATTTATGACGCTTGTTCTTTATAAATTGTTTAAACAGAAGTCTTCCGGTGAACGGTATTATTGATTCATCTATGCAAAGTGTAGTCTCGGGAATCACACAGTTAGATGAATTTATCATTACATCGTCAATAAGTGTACCTAATTTGTACAATCTATTTTCTTTATTAGCTGTTTCATTATCTGCATAATGAATCATGGTTGTCAGTAGTTGAAATCTGTTCCGACTCATTATTTTGCCAAAATTTGTAGAAAACAGATGACTATTACTCCAGTACAAACTAACTTGAGGCATTTGGACCAAGCCCATCCATAACACCAGTCCAAACCAATTATATATTTCTTCATGAGTAGTATTTGTCCATTTCTTAAGTCGGCTGCTTGTAGACATTTTAAATAAGCTTAATTTTTTCTGCTCGGCGTACCTATTAGTTTCAACCACTAATTTGTTAATAATACGGTCATCTACTATTAACTTGAAAAAATCGATCGGCTGGCATTCTAACATTGAGTCAAAAAGGTCTGGATTGAACCCAACATCATTGGAATTTGGGTTGAACATATAATTATTTATAAGATTATTATCAGCATGCCATGTTCTAACTGGTATTATATCTGAAGGAACTGTTATATTCACAATATCATCTTCTTCAGAATCCTCTGATTCTACAAATTTTTAAAAAATAGCATAGTTTTAGTATCTCAAAATAATAAACTTTGGTTTAAAAAATTAAAACCGCAACAATGCAGTTTATTACTTTAATTTGCAACATAAAGAAGAAATTAACTAGCTTTTATAAAATGAATATATTAATCGCTAACTCAAATTGATAAAAATATGATAAACTAAAAACATACATAAAGTTATGCATAGTTACCTGAAACTTCCATCATTCTGCTCTCATTTGGAATAAAATCAGGATCTATGTCAGAATCATCTAAATTTAAATCACTTTCAGAGAATTCATATTCCGAATTAAGTATTTCATTTATTATATTATTATTTAATGTATCCCTTGACATTTCTAATAATGAAATTAATTTTCTTTGCAAAATGGAACTTTATACATAGAAACTTCACAATCAACACTACTATAAGATGATGTTGTTTTTAAAAGTCAAAACAAAAACAGTAATACACAATATCGTTATATCAATATCGATATTTTCACAGCAAAATTTGTAAAAATGGTATAATTATTTATATAATTCTTAAAAAATTTCTCATGAATGTGAATATATTTAATATAATATAGTATAAATACAAAATTAAATATCTTGGGAATGAAAAGTAATTTAAATGGGCTAAAAATACCGTTTTTTAGTAAAAACGCTGGTGAATTCAAATATGCGCTTAAAATCCCAATATAATGGACCCATATTGAGATCTCATCAGTTTTATGTGAGATCCAGATTTGAATCTCATGGCAGTCAATTAAACTTTTGTGGCGATTCAGAAATGGATCTCATGGCACTCAGTTGAACTTTTCATAAAAATAGCATGGCATTCAAGTTGTTAATTAATTATAGAATTTTTGGGATGGAATGCTAATTCCATCAGAAATAAATTCTTAGAATTCGGGCAATTACTGTACGATAAAGATATTCATGTAGCGTGTGTAAGTGAAACAAAGATTGACTCGACACACAAAACTAAGATGCCCAGGGTACATTGCATATCGACTAGATCGGAATTTAAATGGTGGTGGGGTAGCCTTATTTATAAAGCAAAGTTCACTCACCTGTAGTCATACCACCTCTAAATAAAATTGAAGCTACGGGCATTTCTCTTGAAATATCTTACAACAGTATTATCATGTATTCCGTTTACTGTCCACCTAATGTAAGTCATAAAAATCTTTATTACGATATTTTCAACTTATTATCAATACATCACCGCGTTTTAATTGTAGCTGACTTTAATGCACGGCATAGAGCTTGGAACTGCTATTCCAATAATATGGCTGGTAATTGTATTTTAAATATGTCGTATAAATTTAATTTTCAAATTTTAGCTCCTAGTGAACCTACCTTCTATCCAGACAATCAAAATTTACATCCTAGTATTATTGATTTTGTATTAGCAAAAAACGTTCAAACGATAACCAAGACCAGTGAGTTGGGATACCGTATTTTTTTAACCATGTGTAAAAACTAACATGTGATCTGGCCATAAGCTAGCGGTGATTGATAAAAATAAACTATTCATTTGGCAATGATTTTTCATTTGGGGTAGTGAAGAAAAACATGTAGTGTCAATATCTATCTTTAAAAAACCACACTTGTAGGGAATGGTTGAATATGTGAGGGGAAAATTAGGTATAATAAGGTAAGCATAAGGTAGCCAAGTCTGAGTTCTGTCAGCTAAGTGGAGGATTTTATGCGGGACAAATCTCCAATGTCGATTAACGTGGTTAAAAAGACTAAAGATAGAACCTCTAGAACTATCCACTCGTTATAGAAGGAATCTATCTGCCAGCAAGGTGAACCTTAAATGCAGTTAACTCTATCATTTTATTTGTAATAATCAAACTGATATTTGAACATTGTCAGAGACTACTGAATAATGACTGCAAAATTAAATTCCCCAATTATGTATTTAGATCTGATGGTAATCTTAGAGCAGGTAGAGTTGGACTACTGGTGAAACAGCATTTAAAAAGTTCTACCCAAGTCAGTTTGTGCTGTATACAATATGTGGGCATTAACATTTACATTAATAATAATACTAGTGATAATAATGTTACTAATACTATTAATAATGGCATTAAACATAATTGTTGTTTTATTACGATTAAAACAGCATAGTTTTTAATCAGTAATATATTTATTATTTAATATTTTAACGTCATTATGGATGTGTGTATGTATATATAAAACAAATAGAATTTGAAAATATCTAATGAGAAAGCACTCTACAGTAATACTTATTGGCGATCTTAACACCAAAAGTAGAATATTGAACTGTTTTAATAGTTAGTCTACCAGTGGTGAAGCGTGGTTCATTACAATTTGTTTCCGGTAGACCTTTCCCGTATACAAACACATTTACAAAAATTAACGCAATATTATATTTTATATCGAAAATTATGTGTGGTGACGTGCCCTGGTCTAACAAATAAAATTCTCAATATTATATGTCGATTAAATTAAAGAAATTATATACAAAAATTGACTATGAAATAACTTAAAATAGTAATAACAAAACAAATTTTTGGCATTTATTTGTATCGTAGTTCAATTCGACGATTTTTCTCTAAAAATAAATCTATGATGGAATCATAAATTGCAGATTTTTCTTGTAAACTCTGTAGTAGACATCTTTCGATTGAAATAAAAGATAAACCAGAAAATCTTGTTTGTCCCTGAGTATTCCGCTGATAAGTATGGATACGTCACAATGCAGAAAAACTACATTCAGCTGAAGCGCTCGTCACAGGAATGTTAAGTATCGATGAGCACAGTTTTGTAATCTCAGGCAAGGCTTCAGTAAGACCGTCAGCACGCAGTTGTTAATTTAAATCTAAAACCAATTTAATTTTGAATTCGGTTGAAGAATATAAATATGAAAGTTCATTTTTCAATCGTGATACATTAAAAAACGCACCATAGTATTTTTGTAAAAGTTGGAATGGTTTATTTGGTAATACTTTTTCCTATTCGGAATACTTTTCAAACTCCAAAAGAGACAAAAATTTAAGTTTATCAATATCAGAAAACTTGTCAATAATATGCCCTTTAAAGTGTCGATTATCTCACGAAAGAGACGCTTGTACGATGATTTTTTATCGAGGGCAACCGTGTCATTTGTCCGGTTTCTTTTCGAACACGATACTTCTTCTAAATTATCCAATTCTTCCATTTTGCACCAAAATACATCGAAGTTTTTACGCATTTCATCTAAATGATTTAGAAAATCGTTGATTTGTTTTTTACAGTATCCGATATCACAAATCTTCTGTAAAATATGAAATAAAATATCAGCCTTGGAAAGAATTAAGGAAAATTCTTCGAACAAAAAATTGAATTCAAAGTTCATTCATTTATGATAATAACCGTTCGCACAAACTTGAGTTTCAATATCCCATTCATTGCTTTCATCTGTCATTAATAAAAATAATGCTGCAAGTTCTGATTTATACTTGAATACGACTTCTATAATTTCGTGTATTGGACACTGTTGGGAGACGTTTTTTAACTTCACGATCAAGAGCACTAGTTCTGCTAACCGATTTTGTAAAAAATGAAGAAAATCCAGATGCAGTTTTAAAGAAAATTTTACATTCCTTTATTGAGTCGACTGATTTTTCCAAAACTAAATTGAGACGATGGGCGTAACAATGTACATATATCATTTCTTTTCCAGAATATTTCTGCTTTACCAAAGTCTGCAGACCACCGATCGAACCAGACATTACTGGAGCTCCATCATACGTTTGTGCAACCAACTTTTCACCACAGTGAAAGTCGTCTACAAATTCAAATAAATCAAATGATCTAACTGCTGTACGATTATCGCTTACATCTGAAAACCCCACAAATCTTTCTTTTACACTTCCATTGCAAGTTATGTAGCGAAATACTGTCGATAATTGGGATTTATTTGAAATGTCAGTTGTTTCATCCATAATTACCGCGACAAAGTGAGCATTTTTAATTTCATATTTTATCTCATTAATTATAAAACGGGAGATACAACTAATAATGTCATTCTGAATTTCACTTGATGTTCCAGAAAACATAGTAGAAGTTTGCAAATGGTTATTCAGTATAATGTAATTTTTGGCGAGCAAATTTAACAAGCCTATATAATTACCTTTATTTGATGAATCGTACATTTCGTCATGACCTCTAAAAGATAGTTTTGTGTTCAGCTAGAAAACAAACAGCGTCTATCAAACGCTTCATTATATATCTGTTCTTCATGTTATTACTGTTGTACTGTGCTACGGATTCTTTAAATACTGTGCTCAAAGATAAATCAATTCCCGTTTTTCCAAATTTGACAAAATCACAAAGTGCTGAAATATGATATTTTGAATTTTCATGGCGGCTACGCAAAGTTCTAAACTGACTTATATCACTAACACCACTGCTGTTCCACATATTTTTATCGGTCGAAAATAAAAGACACGGCCAACAAAACAGTTTTACCAGTTTTGAACATGCACACAACCAAGAATATTCTGTATACCACGCCGAATTGAAATGACGATAATATCCATCCGATTTTGATTTTAATATCTATCTTTATTAACATTCAGTTTTTCCATGAAGGCACAAGATCCAAAAGATCGTTTTAAAATATCCTCTATTACACAGTTACACTCATAAATTCAACCTTTTGTTAGAGTACGTGTATATATATCAAAATATATTTAAAAAAAAAAATGGTGGTCAACCGACATATACAATACATGATTATTGAAAAAAAGAAACATGATTTGCCAAACCCACAGAACAATTAACAAACGTAGGAGACAATGATAACACTACACGACACAAAAAAAAAAACCGCTTGTCTGAATTACTAGAGAGGTTGACCACTAGTTACATTGTTAGTGCGCATGCGCTGTATGTACCTGTTTCCGATACGCCAACAGGAAACAGTCAATTCTAAATTCTAATTAGCTGGTGTAGATTTTCACGTGTAGTGAACATGATAGCCGTATTTACTTAACGATGTATACGTCTCCTCAAACCCATACAACATGTATTGTTCCCGAAATTGAAACCGGTACAAAACCAGCCAGCATTGATTTACAGCTACCGATCTTTCACAACGAAACGTAACAGAGCTATCTTCCATAATAATTTGAGAAAAAATCTTCACCAAAAGATTGCGCCATTATCTGGCATAGAAAAAATATAATTTTTGATTTGTTTAATGAATTTTAAAAAGACGAACTTGTAACTAGTTCATACTCCATTTTTCCCGTGTTTCCGCCAGAAACACCGGAAACATGGAGGATTCGCCACTGTAGTCTACCTTATTAAATTAAATTAATTTATTTACCCAATTTAACTTTTTATGTAACTGCTGGTGATTCAGTCTCTTCAATTAAAACGTGTTTACTGGATGTTGTTTGGACCTTTTCTTTTCACACTATATTTATATGATTCCTCAAAAGTACCGAATGCACAAGTGGCACTATGTGCAGACAACGCGGCTATTTTTTGTAGTGCATTTAGATCAACTACTATCCAGAATAAACGTCATATTACGTATTCTCAGATATTGTAATAGAAAATTAATAAACCGAAGTCATTTTCTTTACATGAAGATAACCAAAATTGGCAAATAATCTGACGTTGTCGGGGAAACAGCATTAATTGGTCAAATAAGATTCAGTATTTAGGCGTTCTTTTTGAGAACAAATTTAAACTTTCTAAACATAACTATATCACTACGATTAATAGATCCATTTGTTCCATATATCCCATGTTTAATAGAAAATCGTTTCTTAATACACATAATAAACTTATTATTTATACACTAATGCGTCCGATATTTACTTATACTTATCCTGTTTGGTGTTCCGATATCGAACGCTAGTTATAATAAATTGCAGCTCATTTAGAACAGGTATCTTAGAGGCACACTAAATACTCCTCGTTATACAATAGATTATATGTATAATATCCGGAAATTACCTTGCGTTAAATCGCGTAAATTTTTCTTTAATTGCCGTATACATGATAATGAGTTATCTCGGTAATAGGTAGTTACGATTACAAACAACTGATATATTTGTATATAAAACAAAGGCACATAATTTATTTTAATGAGTCATTCGCTTATTGTTCTAATTATTAGTGTGATACTATATAAATTATTTTCATATTTAATTGTTAGTTACAACGTTATCTGATATTATGCTCACTTTGTTTGCGGTTTTTTCCTTTTCCCCCTGCATTATAATAGTTGTGCATTTTTCATTTGTTACCTAATCTTGCAAGCTATCGTTATAAACTGGTAAGGCAAATGCCGGTACATGATATATTTGTAAATTTTGTTTATTAAATGTATTTTAATTATTTAATAAAAAGTTTATTTATTTATTTTAATAAAACTGTCCATTAAAATTAAAATATTTATTTTTTATTGTCGATTAGTCGCACGAAAATATATAAAAATGCGAAGTATGAATAAATAAGTGCGAACTATTACAAACAATGAAAGATAACAATTTTATATTTATGTTTCATTATTATAAATAACTCGCGAACATTGCAAAGAATATTTAAAAACTGTGATCTGGCGATACTGATTTTCGTCATCACATATTCTAATATAAACAGGTTTACCAAAGATATTGAACATTTAATTTCAGACATTTATTAGGTTATTTATTTAATAATAATCACTTTAATGTATAATATATTTTAAATAGGTCAGACTTATTTACCATATAAAATGTCCCGGCAAAGTACAAAACTTGATAGTAAAAAAGTAGTAAGTATAATTTAAGACCTAAAAAGTATAATACATTACTTAATGTTGGCGTTATTTATTTTTATTTAAGCGAATATTTATCATTCATACGATAACTTGAAATAATTAATAATATGATTTGACGTATAATTCATTTTAAAAAAAAAAAATCAAAATTGCTATAATTTTTTAGAATGCTGAATTATTTACACTAACTTACGGAGCGTTAATTTCTCAACTGCTGAAAGATAATGAAAATATCGAAGATGTAAATAAGCAGCTTGAAAGAATCGGATATAATATAGGAGTACGTTTAATTGAAGATTTTCTTGCTAGAACAAACTCTGGAAGATGCCATGATTTTCGCGAAACATCTGAAAAAATTCAGGTGTCTAATTAGATAAATTTTTATTTACATTTCGAAATTGGACTTATTGTAAATTGTACGAAATAATCTTATAAGTGTGTATTATCTATTAAAGATTTCCTAAAATTAAAAAGCACGTTTAAAACTTCCATTATGAACTATATTTCTTGGTTAGGACACAAATACTAACAGTGATGAATTACATTTATAATATTTACAACGTTTACAGTTTTAATTTACGCTTCGTGTAGTTCCTACAGTTTATTTCATGTGATATAAAACGATTTTTTACAGTCCGGGTTTCGTTTATATCTTGGTATCACACCTCAAATTACAAATTGGAGTGCTGCTGGTGATGAATTTTCGTTAATTTTTGAAAATAATCCACTGATCGAATTTGTCGAGTTGCCAGACAGTTATTTAACTTTGAAGTATAGCAACATATTTGCCGGAGTACTTAGAGGCTCATGTGAAATGGTAACTACATATGCATTATTAATCGCTTGTTTGTCAAGCCATTAAGTTCTTTACTTTCTAGTGTGCAGCCACATAAAACGAATGTTTGTGATATTTGCTCATAATTAAACAAATTCGCGAACTCAAAATTTGTATAATAATTACGAAGTAAAAAGTTACTGTTTTTCTGCAACATATAATATATCCATGTATACAGTTATATGTTATTGGAACAAACCTGATTTTTAAAACACACAGATTAAAAAAGAATCATTTTTCTCTTGGAACAAAATTAAAAGACAATTATACTCATTTCATTGGTTTCTATGTCGTTAGGCGTGTACTATCTAATACAAAATGCAATTTTTAACTAATAATTAATATTTTTTTTTATATTAATGATTTTATTTGAAACGTTTCTAGTATTAAAGAATACTGTGTATTTTATATTACAATAATTGGGCTTATTGTTTTTCAAAAAGGCCGAATGTAAAGATCTTTGGCATCTACATTTTACGTTCAAATAATTTTAAAAATATATATAAATACCGTCGTTACATGTATATGTGAATATCTTTAACTAGTTATATGAGGTCAGTATTTATATATGTATCGTTTATCTTAGTGAATCATTATCATATGACTAAATTTTTTTTTTTTTTTTTTTAAATTAAAAAATGATACGTATAATCTAATTATTGACATATTTTATTTTGTTTATAACAAATACGTCGAATTTCGTGCTTAATTATGTTCATCTTTGAATGTATAAATATGATTTGAATATAATTATGAAGATGATAGTCGGTTGTTTTATTATAGAGTAACTTGCAATGATTTATTTTATAATTATATCGTGATTTGAATAATTAAAATTAATTATGATGAATTACTTTTGTTAGCTAATTTGGCTGATGCATTTAGAACGAGACGTGTTTCAGAACATTGTTCTCTTTTTGTTAAATATATTCAAAAATGACCTAGAACAATTCGTTTATTTTAGGTACAATTAGATGTAACCTCATCGTTTATTCAGGACCAGTTAAAAGGCGATAACGTAACGGAACTCAGAGTTAAATTTATTAAAAGGCTAGAAGATGCTGTTCCAACAGGAGAAGATTAATTATCTATATTTTATTTTTTTTTCTACGATTTCATAATTATGTCTAAGATTATATGATCTTTTACTAATTTGAATATATAATTCTTCGGGATGCACGTTGCAGATGTTCCCATTGTTATATTAAATTTAATAAAAATTTTTGTTTATATGTAATATTAAATTCATTGCATGTATTTTTTAAACGCACGTACAGATTAAATCGTAGCAATTTTTTTAAAACATATTTAATACCGGCATCAAAGCTTGAATACAGTATACAATGGACTTAATTACTTTACTAAAGTGAACAATGTGTTGTCTAGCAGGTTGAAGAATCTGATTAAACTAAAGACGAATTTACTTTAATGACTACCTTGATATTTAATTTCGATTGGGATATGTTATTTATCATTTCTTATTTCATACATAGACGTAAGTTAGTATCGTTTATACTTTTACAAATGATATCAATTTTATTGAATGATCAAATAACCATATCTACTTTATGTGGAGTGAATGTATGAAATGACAAATTGTTAGCTTAAATAAACATCGATATGAAAGTACTTTTAAATAGATGAATAAATTGTATAAATTCGAATTGAGTTGAATGTACGTCATACAGCAGGCTATATCGATCGAAAAATCAACAAAATATAAAGTCCATATTATTTGAAGACCGATGCGTTTTGAATCAGGATAAGCGTCCTCCATACATGGAGACACCTAACTGGAACACCATCAATGCTGTCCATCATATATGGAGGCAGTTATTTTTGACACATTTTGAACTATTGCTTGGTGCTTAAAGTGTTATCTTTTGCCAGTAATTTTAACATTTGCACAAGAGTCGATAATTTCTTTTTATTTTTAAATTTATTTAGTTCAGCATTAAATTAAGAAGTTCCCGATTAGTTTATATAATAATTAGACAAGTAACATTACGAACCATTGTATCTATTGATAAAGAACTGGATAACGCGTTTAAGTTCTTCAACTTGTATAAATAAGTAATTTTGTCGTTTTACTTTGATGGGTCAATAAAAGTAAATTGAGTTGGAACTGTAGAGCGTCATTTCCGAGTTCAAATTATATTATTTAAATATTTATCTGCTGTTGTAAAATGTATAAATGTAAAAACGCTTATATTTGGCATTATATTAAAAAAGTTATAATAATATTTAATAAATGTACCGGAACAAATGCCCTCTCCATTTATGAAAGTAAAAATTCTAATTATATAAACTGGTAAATAATAAATATACAAGATATAAATTGTATTGATGGAAAAATCAGACAAAAAACCATCACAAATGAAAAGCGGTAATTTAAAAAATAATAAGTTTAATTATATAACGAATATGTAATATCGTTTATAAGTAATGGAAACGAAAGCATACAAATTATAACGTTATGAGAATAATACATTATGATTAATGCGTCGTATATCTAATTCTAAGTTCCCTGGAATCGTAATTTTCTATTGCTGGAAGTAAATTATTACGGTGCGCACTACAATTGAGAAAAATTTTTTGGGATAGTTTGAGGATATAGTCTTTTACATATGGTACCTGCAGAGCACTATGCATATATGAAATTTTAGTGTATACAGGGACATTGAGGATACATCTGAGACATCGATTTTGATTTAACTGCAGTCGATTAAAACTAGCATTTGAGACTGAAGACCAAACTGGACAAGAATATGTTAAAATAGGCCTAATGATTGACTTGTAGATTATTAATATTTAAGTGAGATTTACGATTGAAAATGCGGTAAATTGAACAGATTGCTCTGTTTGTCTTCAATGATGCATGGTCAATATGCTTGGAAAAGGTTAGCCTCTTGTCTAAAATGACACTAAGATAGCGTATCTGGTCAGATCATTCTATATGAACGGCACTGACGTGAAGTCTGGTCGGTAAAAACGGTCTTCAACGAGTGAAGAAAATTGTTTTCATTTTGGAAGGATTAAGAGCAATTTGCCCGTTAGAAAAATACTTAATTACACGATCAACACCGGGTGTAACCTATTGCTGACTTGACCTGTAGGAACTGCAGAACAACGTTGTGTCATCAGCGTATAACCTCAATGTTAATTATATGCGGGAAATCATGCATGAAAAATGTAAATAAGAATGGCCCCAGCACGCTACCTTGAGGTACGCCGGCAGAACAGGATTTGCTACTTGATTTCGCATTATTTGTAATGGTATAGAATAATCTATTACTTAAGTAACTATTAATCAGTTTAATTAGATAATTGAGAAACCTGGTAGCAATCATTTTGTAGATAATACCGTCGTGCCAGGTTGTGTCGAAAGCTTTTGCCACATCAAATAACACCATCCCAGTATGTTTATTGTTAAAATTATCTGTGATACGAGTCAAAAACTCTAGCTATCTGTTGTGTTGTGGAATGCTTTGGTTGAAATCCAAATTGACTACGAGTATTTATGAAAAAGCCTATTTAAATTTTTAATCTTCATCACATAGGAATGTCTTGCCACGTTGTAAAAAGTGATTACCAAATTCAGACTTTTTTATAATCGAACAAATTGCTACAATTTTCCTTAAATGAAAAAAATCGAAATCTTCATCATCATTTGTTCTCAACCGCTAGGGTGGTTGGCAACATGGCCTGGCAGCTAAACAAATAATTTCCTAGCGAGAGCAGCATCTTTATCTTCACATAACTCTGTCATTTTATTATGGCGTTCATAAATCGAGTTCTTAGTCTTCCTCGTCTTACTTTTCCATTTGCTTTTACTTCTATTAAGTTTTTTAGTCATTTAGAATGTCTAATTTGATGACCGATAATACTATTCCCTTTTCAATCGTGTTTACTATCTTCGGTTGTTCTATTCTTTTGAATGTATTCTTATTTGTGATTTTATCCATCCATGATATTCTCAGCATCCTTCGATGGCACTAAACTACGAAAGCTTAAAGTTTTAATCTTTCTTTTTCACTTACAAGTCCGCGTTTCACAGTGCGACGCTCCAGACAAAAGTTTTAATGTACAGCTTGCTTATGTGTAATGAGACATTTCTCGATGTCATAAACGTTTTTATTATTTTCCTTCTGTTTCTGTTCCGTTACACGTTATTAAATTGACAAGGTAAGGAAATTCTTTCACTTGAGATATTCTGTTTCTATTAAGAATAGATTTTGCGTTGTTGCACATATTACTTTTGTTTCATCTGCATTTATTTTCATTCTACATTTTTCTATCAATTTATACGAATAATCTACACGTTTACAAAAGTTAAAGTTTCATCTATCATTACAGCAAAGACAATTAGATTATTTATGTAATTAAATTACCAAAAAGCAAGGCGTAGAAGAAATTTCCTTTGTTGTTTATTAACTTTTGTTTTTGTTGTTAACATGGACAGCGTACCATACCTGTATAAAGCTTGAATTAAGCCTTTGTAGGATATGTACCGCTATCTATAAGACAATACACAGATATTTTTGAATTCTGGCTAGCTTTTCTGTAATGGGTAACTGAAAGTGGTCTTTTCATCTAAGATCACTGATAGATTAGAAGCGAGGTTAATGGGTCTCCAGAAATTAACATAAGGTCAGCTATCTGTTCAGCAACACTGCCATCACCAAATACAGAAAAACTGCATTTGGTAACAGAGAAGTTCAAGTCGAAGTGACCAACAACTTCCTCTAGATATTTCAATTAAAATGGGTAGTTTCGATGTCCGAAGACTAAACAAAAGATAGTTGTCGCGGGAAATCAACACTATTATTAATAGATAAAGTATGACGGTATCCAAAAAGTTGGTCTCCAGATACATTTGTAATTCGATTAGCGAAATAATCAATTATTAAGTTTTATATATATAGGGATCAAAATTGTCACATTTTACGATATCGACTACAGTAGACCCTCTGTAATTATTAAAAGATCGTTAATACTATAGGGGATGATAGCCGCACTTGCCAGCAATGGTAAAGTATCTAATTTGAGAAACAAATTTATATACAGTACCTTCTGAAGAATGTCCTGTAACGAAAATCAAACTGACTAGAACGAAGCAGATTGTTAGTCACCTCATAAAAAACATCATCCTTCTCGGCATATAAGGTTACAACATTCTTCTGAGACAATCGATGAAGATGATGAAGGCTTAAAACTTTAAAATTTAATCGATTTTTCGTAGCATTTTTATTCCGCTACCTACGTTATTACTTGACAAGTTTAACGTAGAATTTAGTATTCTTTGTCTAAATGTACGACGATAAAATTTTGCATCAAACAATTTTGATCGATTAAATTCAAAACTAGTGAGAAGTTCTTACTGAGAACGACCGAGTTTTACTATTTTTTTTTTTTTTTAAATCGTGTTTTTGGAAAATATTTTAGAAACAAATCGCTAACTATTTTTTTGATTGCGTATAATTTTGTTTTATAAATTTCCCGAGTTATAACCAAATACGTCAGTTTTTAAATAAATTTTAACATTTTTTTATTTTCGGAAATTTCGATCGAATTTTTTTCATTATAATGTAATTCTTTCGTTGTAGATTAAAAAATATTAAATTTTGACTTTATCAAAACATATTCAGTAAAAAGAAAATTTCTAAACTTATAACATTGTGGAAGATTAATGCAATCGAACTGACACATTTAGAGAAGTATCCACAGAAAAAGTTGACCGGAAAAAATCGAAATTTCCAAAATTTTACGGGGTGTATATTCGATGACAGGGTCCAAAATTTTAAAATTCGTAATTTTCATGTCTGCCATTTTTAATCGATTTTATTACAGGTATGTACAAAATTACATCCAAATCGTTTGAGCCGTTTTCGAGATAGTCGAGTATCTTAATATATACATACGGCGTATTCTTGATTGGCGAACGTCGTGACTAACCATTGTACGCTTTATTTTTGCGTACAAAAATGGGCTAGCATTCAAGGCACTATTTATATGTGACGCATATGATGTTATACGGAGTGGAGTGCCACTAACTTCTCCGCGATAATTAAGAGTTACGTAATGACGAAAATCTTTATAAACTTTTTATGTGGCGAACTTGGTTTCGAACCATCGACCGTCGAGAATTGACACTTGAGCACTCTAGCGTCTGCCACCGCGACATATACATATATGTTATATTATACTATATATATATAAATTTGAAAAATGTGGAATGTAGTGATTTTTTTAAATAAACAACAAAAAATAAATTAAAAATCACTAATTTTTTTTCTTCATGAAAAATCAGAAATATTTTCGGCTGTTAGGCCATTACACAGTGAATATTTAAAAATAAAAATTATAAGCAAAATGAAGAACAGTATTAGTAAAACAATCTGACCAAAAAGATCCCGAAAGGGTCTAATTATCATAAGGTTTTTCCACACTTTCACTTATTGATTATGAAGTATGATATTGGAAAGTACTAAACATTTAAAATGAAATTTCAGGGTCAGATTGTTTAAATTAATATTTTTTCATTTTATATTTTTAAATATTCACTTGATAATGGCCTAACAGATGAAAATATGTGTGATTTTTCATAAAGAAAAAAAATAGTGATAACTTTTTTTTTTTATTGTTTATTTTCATATATGAATTGTTCGTTTAATAAAGGAACGACGTAAAGAAATTGATTTATGACAAAAATATTCAAAATCCCCTAAACGAGATCCAGAGGAAGATATCGAATTTCACGGTTGGACAATTTGAACCAATAATTCAACTGTTCGTGGAAACAACTATATCTGATCAGCCGTTGATATAAAACAATTTGGTATTGTCAATAGCCGACCTTTTAAGATAAAGATGGTGAATGAAGATAAAAAATAAGAATAAAAATGATACTATTTTATTGATGGCTTTTGCGTAGAATCTATTTTCGATTATACATTGATTTACAAAAAAAAAAAAAAAAAAACATCAATACACTTTGGACTATATATGAAATATCTCTCGTCCAAAATGTATTGATAAGTTTTTGTTTTTTGTAGTAAATCAAAGGATAATCAATAAATAAAATATCTCGTCCAGAGTGTATTGATAGGTTTTTTTTTAAACATTTATTTAGATTTACTTTTTTTTTAAATCATTAATATTAATTCAATTATTACTATTATCATTACTAGCATTACTAAGGTCATCTTTAATTTTATCATCTAGTTCACCACCTTCGTCTGTTTCATCATCACTTCCAGCACTGCTTCTTGTTTCGTCTGTATCTTCGTTAACTTCCATAACGGAGGAGGATTCTTTAATATTCTCGTTTTGGTCGCTTCTTCTTACTTTGTACTTTTCATCATCATCGTTATTATTATCATTATCGTCATCATTATTATCATTGTCGTCATCATCATCATGGGTACTAATCGTAGACGGTGATCCGGCAATAAATTCGTTAGTTGATTTTTCTTTTTCCACGCTATCTTTTCCGCCATTTTTATTAGTGGACGACAAATACTGTTCCCATTTCTTTAGGCGTGCTTCTCGTTCTTCTCGAGTTTCTTGGATACTAAATACAAAAACCGATATTAACTATTGCGAAATACAAAGAATACCATACGTTTATATTATAAATTATACATAAGCAAAATTTCTATCGAAATTAGAATGAAGCCTAAAAAAGAATCATTCAAATTCCTAGATTATATTAAATAATAGCAAGCGCATTTGACCTTTCTTCATTCATGGTGTTTAGTAAAAAAAAGATTACGTTCTGTTTCCGATGTTGTCATCGGAATTATTAATAAAACTGTTTATAGTCGGTTACATTCAGAAAATGATATATTATTCTTTTTAATAAATTCGTGTAATCCACTGACGTGTAATTTTGTGAATTCTTCCACTTAGTAAACTATATCAAGTCTCGAGCGCAATTGTTTTTGGTTTAAAAGTATGTACGATTTACATACAAATATTTCAAAACATTTTCGGGAAATTTTATTTCTTATTCTTCAAAATTTTCTGTCAAAAAATAGCCACAGCAATGAGGTGGACAACAAAAGTAAATCTAAGATCAATTGCGATATAAATAATAAAGCTTCAGCAAGAGTAAAATTCGATGTACATTAACATCAGTCAGCGATAATATGGACAACCTAAACTGGAGAGAGGCAATGAAAAAATTCACAAGCGGAAATGTAAAGAAACGCGAATAAAAATTCGAAAAACTAATTTCGGAAAGAGATGAAATATAAGTCACAGACTCGTTTATTTGTTGGCCGATACTATGCGCACGAAACACCCACGTGCTATGAACAGCACAACGAAAAAACCTCTTCTGCGGCGTCGAATATGTGTACTTCGATTATTATGGTTGCTCGCCAATACAGCCTTATGTAAACTCTACACCCATAGTAGCATTAGGCACAAAATCTCCATACAACCCTGTATATGGCTACCCAATGCCTTCTTCAGGTTGCAACGAGTATGCAACCACTAACCGTTTAACAGGCATTTCAAAGACACTTTAAAAAAGATTTTTTACTTTTTATAATATCTGTGGAAATATAATTAAAATTCACTTATTTTAATCTCCATAATTAGCTCTTGTAACTACAGTATCAATTTGTATGCTGTTTCAGATATTTCTGGTGGTTTTATACAACCATGCAATATTTATGTACGAGCCGCCGCTTACGCATTACGTTAAGAATTACTAAAAATAAAACATATCCGAAAATATCGGGGTATATACATTCAACTGAACGTTTAGTAATACGTTACCTGTATTTCGTTTTACCATCCCACGTTTCAGCAGATAACAAGCGTTTATCGAACCATCTATTATTTAACAACTGAATGCAAGCATCAGCTGCTTCCGGCTCTTTGAACCACACCTGAGCTATTCCGTCTTGATGTTTCTAAGAATGAAACAAAATGAATGATATTAAAAATATTTCGTGCTTAAACTAAGCAATTTATATATATATATATATATATATATATATATATATATATATATATATATAAAAATTAATTATTTGCAGTACATCCCTCATCACCTACAAAGAGCTTGTGTGCATTAGCAGGATCTTTTCCACTTATATACTACAGAAAATACCATGCTTACTTCTATTTAAGCCGTTTGCTTAGCTACAATAAAACATTTTCATACACCAAAGAGCGTACATCCCCTAACCCGCATTTTGCAAATGACCCTATACTAAACCTACTTAACATACTATCAACATATCACATAAGCTTCATCCCAAAATCAACATTGAATTACAATATAATGATACCTCCTTGACCCTTCCGAAACAAAAATAGATTTATCTCTCACACAGCACAATAAATCTACACACCCAACAAATATAAAAGAAATGGTATTAAGCACTCTTCAAAAAATACAATGACTACACACACGCATACACAGACAGAGCAAAATCTACAGCAGGCGGCGAGAATTCATCAGCAGCTTGCTCTTACCAAATTGATAATATACTACACTCAATCCGACTAAGCGATGGCTGCACTTCTCTGGATGCAGAGCTGTATGGAATTATGTACTGTATTCAGTACATCAGATCAGCTATACTTCCATGTCGTAAAGCATTGGTTATAACAGACTCCTTCTCCTCTCTACAACTAATATGCCGTCAAGACAATAAAAATACCATAATATTAAAAATCCAACACAATCTCCACACACTACATAAGGAAGGAAGGGAAATCCGCTTTCTTGGATCCCAAGTCACATTGGGATGCACGGTAGTGATAAAGTAGACCTTGAAGCTCGGTCTATAGTACTTTCACCAGTACCAGAACACTCACCACGTTCATCAACAGGAATGGACCACCGACTGGACCCCACAAACAACCTTCCTTAGAAGCATAAAATCAACCATAGAACCTTGGTGGCCTCCGGGTGGCGCAAGCAGAAAAGAATATGGTACCTTAAACTGTTTACGTGTGGGTCATACAGCCATATCGCACAATTATCTTTATACCAAAAGCCCTCCACCAACAAACTGCCAAACACTCACACCACACAGGCTAAAACACAAAATACAGAGCCCGATACACAAAATACTCTCAAACAACCCTGAATCAATAGGTAGTATTCTGGCTTTTGCAAGAGAAAGCGAACTCCTAGCGTACATATAAACTAGACACACGTCTGCTTACGCTGTAATAACCCTGGTAGTTACAAACGGCATATGGAGATTTACATATTTTTTTTTTAAATTATTAACCACGTGACGTGTTTCTAAACGGCACGTTACGGATACCACTATATTTAAATTGAGGATAGCGCGAAGTATATGTATATAATAACGGTTTCTTATATTTGTACAGCACTGTTTCCTAAGATCGTTAAAACATCATCTTGCGTGTAATTATGGATGTATGAAAATCGTATCAATTAATCCAGGAAAATATATAAACGATTATTAAATTAAATACTCGCGTTAATGCAACAATTATTTAAGTATCAAATACTCAAAAACACAATATGAGTAGAGGTAATCATTAAAATCGCATCGATTATATAACATCGGTCATTCGAGTTCATTTGGACCTCAATAGCTTAAAACGATTTTTACAACAAAATAATTTCAACGCATATCCTTCGTTCTTGTCATCTAACGGCCATTGATGATATTATGAAATTAATATTTTAACTGCGTCCATTCCATTTTAGGCTGTCAATACCGCCTCGCGTAGGCTCAATCTAGTCAACGTTTTTAACTACTCCGCCCATCGTGTTCGAGGTTTGATTTGATATGTCCGAGAAAGAAAAAACAACAACTGAGAAATAGTTCTGTTATTTTCTGTAACAGACGCGTCTCAATGCCGAATTAACGAAGTATATAATTATTTGTTATATAATCAATCCGAGATATCTTTAGTATAAAATAATACTATGACATTTCAAACAGATTTTTTTCCCCAACTGAGATCCTATGTAGTAAGTTACGAAGGTTCATCGAAACCTAAATAGCTATCGAGAAGACGATAAACAGTACGTTCAATTAATTTCGCGTTCATTGGCAGATACGTACATCTTCGAATTCGGGTTAATCTGGTTACCACAGGCCACGACTAATCTGCGATTATGTCGAGCAACTTCTAATGTTAGTAATCACTGATTCCAGGTACACGAAACTATCAACTACTTCACAACCACCGACTTCTTTGTTATCGTTCATTATCATTATCTGAAGAGATAAGGTCCGCGCCAGTATCGAGACTCAAATCAAGAAAATCACCTTGGACAATGAATGAATTATTATCAGAAGATATGAAAGAGTTTTAATAAATGGAAAATAACATGGGAAAGGAATTTAGAACATACAACAAATTCCCATTTAGTTGTCGACCCGAGGAATGAAATTAAAGGAATGTATTTATGTAGGAAACTATGGAAGACACTCAATAGAATTAGGACCGGACAGGAAAGATGCGGATATCTAATGCAGAAGTGGGGTATAACGACAACTTAATCCAAGACAAACAATGCAGCATATATTGGAAGACTGTAGTGAATTTGCACCTATAGGTTTAACATTAGACGATGTTCACAATATTAATGGCGGAGCCATAGACTGGCTAACAAATTTAAAGTTAGACTTATGATGATAATTTTGTGTAATTATATATAACCGATGATTATACACGATAAGAAGATTATATTAGTTTTTCTTTCATTTATGCTATTCTCTACGCCCGATTTCTAATTTCTGCATCTAACGTATGTTTCGGTTATTTCAACAGCATTGTTCGCATATCAGCCACTTGTTAACTATTTTCCCCTCCAATTAAGATTCACGTATACGCTGAATTAATTTTTTTTTTCAAACCATTTATTCGTATATACCGAAACTACAAATCTATTTTATGTAAAAGCGTACAATTTAAATTAGTCATTAGCTCGATTTAAGTATACTAGGTCTAGTTTCACTGTTTTTTTTTGTTTTTTTTTTTTAATTTTCCATAAATAAACATATAAATACATAAATAAATATAACTAACATCGTGTAGCACTACTTTTCGTACGGCTCCGCATTTACTGCATTCGTCCATTACGTCTTGTCTATATTCCAAAAGAAGACCTAAATTTTCGTCAAAAATTTTCGGATCGAACAAATTTTTAATCACCACTACACATTCGTGTTTCGACCGTTCGCCTCGTAATTTATCCGGACGCCAATCGAATAATCTACACGAACAATAAATTTAAAAATGGACGTAATATCTACATATATATATATATATATATATATATATATATATATATATATATATATATACATGTATAATATGCGTATGTATAGAGATACAAATATGTTCAATGCGAATACATACATATCTGGTTCATCATGGTCATCATCACTTTTCCTGAATATATTATGTACATCTATATTATTTTATTTCTGATGCACCTTATCGTGTTTCCATACGACGACTCGATAAGTGTATTAGCCGTCATAATTTTTAAATTCCTTTTTTATTTAATCAGTTTTCATTCCATATTTTACCTTTAGTTAGAAACTGTGTTTTCTCATATTTTATGAGCAATTTGTTTTGAATTTGCTTTTCGTAATAACTTAAACTACGAATAATTCTCCTATTGTTGGAATACTGTCTCATTATATATTTTTTTTTTACAAATAATTGAATCATGATATCTTTCATACCACATAACGGATAACAATTCCATAATAATGATAATGAATTTATAAATATAATACTCACGTACATATAAATATGATATATAATTATTCAAATATTTCATGTTCCATTTAATGTTTCACTTCAGTTCATTTTTTGATGACGTTACTTTACGATTCAATCAGTTAGCAATTTTTTTCCCTATAAATAAGATTACAAACTGTCCAACGAGGCCATTTAGCAATAGGTTTGTTGATACGAGCATGAAGGGAGGAACGCTCAATAGTACACATTTAGTTACCTTAAAACTTAAAATAAGGTCCTGCGGTTTTATAAGTTTCAACCGTCTTGCACCATTACCTGTTTCTAGTAGTCCCGCAGTTTGATTGGTCACGTACCACCGTGTTTCGGTTGTAGATCTAAAGATCTTATTCTACGAAGTTTGTATTATCTAGTGTTTAGCACCTCCTCAGAGTTGCACACTTTACGCCCAAACGAGTTTTAAAATATTCTCTTATATACATATATAACGTTTATTATCTATTTTGTTAATAGGTTTTTTTTTCCTATAAGCCAGTACACCTTTTTAACACGAATGTCTAAAAATCACATAACCATACTGGATGGCTAGAAAAAAATAAACGACTAAAACTAGCAACTGAGAAATGGATAAGGTCAAAGTCTAGCAACGAAGTAATACAAAGGTAATCGTAATTAATATTGATATAAGTAAAACAATTATGGATAAATTAACAAACAACAAATTTCTACTATCGGTTACCAAACGGTTCTCTCGTGACCAAGTAAAAAAAGTACTCCTTCTTTAGTGCTATGGCCGCTCTTAATCGACGTTATCTGTTATTCTGTGTGAAACAGTTTTTCAGTGTTGCAACCTATCCATATGTGTATGTGTGTAGATTCTTGAATCGAGATTTTTTTTTTTTTTGCATACCGACTCTTAGGTCATGAACGCAATTCCGCCGTTAAGTAATGGCACATTCTAATAGTTAAGCCTATTAATTAAATATTCTCATTTGTCACATAATTTTATTATTAGGATTATTATTTTATTATTAAACAATAAGTGCATTTCGACACCGTTTTTTCATCAGGCTCCCGAAAACGTATTGACAGGAAGTCTTGTGTCTTTATTAATGGATTCAAATTTATACTGAATGCATTTTACATTTTGTTGTGTATATACCGCTATCACCGAGGGGACTTCCAGATCATCCTGAATTACTTGTGATATTGTACAACTGCCATAATTTACTGACGGACATATTTCCCCATTAGACGTAAATAGTTATTCTCCATTCGAGGACCCATTTCTTGAGTAATGATAACTGATATTGAATAAACTTTGAGCCTTCGTGAGGATCATCATGACTAGCTAGTAATGCAACGCCATCTGTAAATGTAGTACCAAAAAACAAAAAAAAAATATATATATATTATGCAACGACTTCGAAAATTATAAGAAAGTGAAAAACTTACCGTTCTTGTTGTTTTTTAAGTTTTTCTTTATCTTTACGGCGTTTCAACTTGGGCTTTAACGCTGGATTATATTCAGTGCCCCTCATCGTGAACTTAGCTATTTCAACTTTCAATTTGTGACCTCTTAAATCGCTTCCATCCAAGAGTTGTAAAGCCAAATCCACGGATTCACGCTGAAATTCGTATTTTTATATATAAGTACACGTATACAAATATAAATTTCGTCACATCACACACACACACATATATACCATCATCTTCGTCATCGTATTGTTTTTTGACCAACATCGTAACTAGCCATTGTACGTTTATTTCTATGTACAAAATAGGCTAACATTCAAGGCATACGTAACGCAGAAATTCGCATATATGATGTTAACCTTCTCCTTCATAATCAAAACTTACGTAATAATGAAAACTTTATATTTATACCGCGAGTTCATTTTGAAGCACCCCTAACCGTCGAGCTGACAGCCGTAGCAAACATGTCACGACAATATATATATATATATATATTATATATATATATATATATATGTGAAAACGCTGTTAACAAAGTACTTCAGAGTGATCTTTTCCCACTGTTAAACCGAATAGGATGTTCAAAAACATTAATTAACAATTTAGAAGTTATATAGCAGGCAGAAAGTGACCGTCAAAATCAATTACACGGATTCGAAAAAATATATATATAAATAAAGGAATAAGGCGGGTATGTTTATATCACTTGCCCAACTTAATGCATTTGCAGAAATGATTATAAATGAAACGTACAGTGAATTTAAACAAGGTATCAAAATTAGAAGCAAAATATTACTAGCAATTAAATTCGTCGGTGATCTACTTTTACTAGCAGGCAGTCCCAAAACACTTTCAGCAATGATTAGAAAATTAAATAAAGTAATGAAAAAGTATGGGATGAAAATGAACACTAAGAAGACAACAAATTGGCAATGTATGTGGCAATAAAGATAAAATTGGAAAACGAAATTAACAATAAAAGTTTTCAACGGTACTTACACAGAAAACAATGTCCGGCAACATATGTAAAAATTTGGTTAAAACTTTGGTGTGGTCAGCGGCTTTACAGGGTGCGAAAACATGGACAACAGACAAATTAGAAGCCTTTTAATTAGTTGTGTAGAGAAAATGAACGACAAACTGCTACTAGAAAGATTAAATGAAAAAAGAAGTATATTACAAAATATCCGCAAGTGGCGACTTGGGCGGTTAGGTCATGCATTACGTCCTAGAAAAAGTCATGTGCAAGACCACAAACAATATTCATCGGCATAGTGCTAAAAGAAAGCGGAATACTGACTTATTCGGAATTAAAGAAGAAAACTTGCTACAGGCCTTAATGGAAGTGATTGGTACATGGTGCGACCCATACTATGGGCTGATATATATACTATTATATAAAGACAAAGTGGTTTCCTTTTGAAAAACCTAATCGTTACCAAAACTTTTTCACGCGATTGTGCGTAGTTTTAATGTCCATTAGGTATTTAAGCGCGGAAATGGAGTTCAAAATATCAAAATAAAAATTTACCGTTTTTCTACTGTATCTCGTTAGCGGATGATCGGATATTTTTTCCCACTGATAGTTAAGGTATTTAGAGGGCCCGGAGGTACTTGAAACCTTAGCCGAATTTTTTAATTTTTATCTCCCTATTAGAAATCGTGTAATTATTCAACTTTGGATGCAATTCTAAAAATATATTTAAAATTGATATATAAATCGATCTTAGCGCTAAAATTGAAATTCGAAATTTTCTGGGCGTATGGAGGATTGACTTTTTCAACAAATTTTCTTACAGAGATTAAACTTCGTGCTATGACCTGTCTAAATTGTTCTTGAGTATTTTTCTAAATGAAAAATACCTTCAAAGTTATAAAGGTGTCAACTGGAAGAATTTGACAACTTTTTGCAAGAATTACCGGGGATGTATGAATATATAGATGTGAGTATATATAATTTATCGTATAAAGTGAAAAATTTCCGAAATTCCAACCCTGACTGAGAGTTTCATTAGCACTAGATAATTAGATATCGCGCTATAATTCGACAACGATTTAAAATATGAAATAATTGATTATCTAATAATTCGATTGTCGTAGAGAAACCGATAAAATGAAGTTTTAGTCGTAATTTAAAAAAATGTGGTAGGTTTTTTGGGAGTGACTTTTTTGAATTTGACAAATACGGTGATGTCAAATTTCAAAAACCATATTTAAATAGACGTGCCACCTGTGGCAAGGCATAGGCGCGACGTAAACATTTTGAAACGATTCCGGGTTCTGATATAGGTGTCAATATGCAAAATCTATTAAAGCGAAAAAACTTCAAACCAAACCTGAAAATTTCAAAAGGTATCATTTTTTTTATAAATTTGAGTTTTTTCACCATAAATCGTGAACGATTTAAAATTAAAAAAAGGTTTTATACAAGTTACATGGTATTAAAATACACGTAGAATTACGCTATAGTGTTCCAATCAATACTTCCTCGGCGTAAGATCGGCCAACGGCAAAAGTCATTTGCCAGGTAAAAAACATGAATATTTAAACCCAAATTCAAAAGTTATATTGATTGGTTACATTTTACATTTTAATCTTGGGTGAATCCGGGACGACGCATGCTAGTATATATATATATATATATATATATATATATATATATACACATATACAGTCGAATCCGCTTATAAGGGACACATTGGGCGGAAGTTATTTGTCCCTTATAACCGGTTATCCCTATAAAACGATTTTTTTTAAATCTCTTATTGAAGCGAGTGGGTGTTAGAATATATACAGTTTAGTAAACAATTAACATACTTATAACCCTATTTCAGTTTAACGACAGTGTGGTGCGAAGTTGCATTGCCAATAAGGAGTAAAATTTTTCTAGAATCTCTCTGTAATTCTATAGCCCAGTTGTCTAACCATTTTAAAAAAATAGTAGCAGACATCCATGCATTTTTGTTTGCGTAATATGTTACTGGCAGATTACTTACATTGAGATTGTGTCTTTTTAGTTTTACCAATAACTAAAAGTTTTTTTTTGTCACTTCCAGTTGCATTGCAACAACATAGCACAGTAATATGATCTGTAGCTTTTTCGAATGAATAAGTTGTTCGTGTTTGTATACTAATGACCCATCTGGAGTGGCTCGATAAAATAAACCAGTTTCATCCGCATTATAAATGTCATTCAGGCTGTAACTTTGAAGAAATTTGGAAATTTTGTTTGAACTCCATTGTTCAGCTCCTGTCAAATCAGCGCTTGCCTTTTCTACATGACTTTTTTTTAATTTGATATCATGTCTCCCTTTCCACCGAGCAAGCCAACCATTCGTAGCTGCAAAGTCTTCATAACCCATTTTTTTCGCAAACTCTTCAGATTTTAATTTCAACATTGGCCCACTGACATTAACAACTCTTTGTGTTACTGTGCTAAACCAAAATTAAGAGCTTCATCAACCTCTGGGTTTTTACCTACTCTTTTTCGTTTCCTTTCTACCACCTGACTGCCCTTTTCAGTATTATTCCATTTTTTATGTAAGTTCTGTTCATCTGTTTTTAAACGGGAGATGATGTTTTTGGAGACGTCCATGATTTTTGCTAACTCCCAAATAAGCATATTGGGAGGTTGAATTTCGATTTTGTCAAAAATAGAAATTTTTTCCTTTAATGATAAACATTTACGGGACATTTTATTCATAAAAAAAATTCACCAGAACTAAAAAAAGAAAAGAAAATTTTCATAAGGAAAAAAATAAAACCGCAAGACGCACTACAGTTTTTGCAGAACTAAACTAAGAACATAATAAGCTATCGGAGAGTGCATAATTAATAAACGTACAGAGCAAGAAACAGTATAGCGTCAATGAAAGAATGTCAACACAAGGTCATCTCAAACAAAAAGAAGAAAAAACAAAAATGTTCACTTAAACAAAAACGAATTGTAAAAATGATTAAAACATTTTTATTCAATTTTTGTTTATGTGAATATTTTCGTTTTACGGCCGGAAGTATCATTTTATATCGGCTGGCTTATAGCCCGTCTCACTATTTATTGTCTTGAAAGTCTATTAATCTTTGTCCCTTATAACCGAGGCGTTGTACCACTAAAGCGAACTAAAATAACCTTCATTTGATACGTTTGATTCGGGGTTTTGCTGATTGTCCCTTATAAACGGCTGTCCCTCTTATCCAGAGTCCCTTAAAGCGGATTCGACTGTATATATATATCGGAGAAGGCAGTGGCACCCCACTCGGTATATGTCGCATATAAATAGTGCCTTGAATGCTAGCTTATTTTGTATGTAAAAATAAAACGTACAATAGCTCCACGACATTCGGCAATGAACGATACGACGACGATGATGATATATATATATATATATAACAATGAAGTACTAGACATTAAAAAAAGCAACTTCCATATTTAGCTACATTATATTTTAGCGATCATTTTTTTAAATTTTATATATGAAAATAATATATAAAAATTGTAAAGTACGTTTACAATATGATACAGGAACAGACACAAATATGTTAATTAATAAAAAGGAGAACAAATCGTACGAAGAGAAAACGAAACGAGAATATAACGTGGCTAAAGGAAATGCATGAGACCAGAATTACAATTTCAGGATGCTGGAATTGTGTGATGAATGATAATTGCCATTCGCAATAATTATATTTATTTTCTTGTTTTACTTTTTCCGCACACTTACACATATATGTATACGCGGGGTGAAATATATCAAAGATCGATTAAAATTATGAGACTATAGGCGTAAGAAAAATAAGAGATAAACGTAAAAAGGTGAACTAAACGAAATATAAATGAGTGTTAAAGTAAAAAATCCAAATTACTCCTATACGAAATAAATCAGGAAAATATTGTACCGACTGAAAATTTAACAGACTACGGTTATCGGACTAAAAACTTTTAAACAAATAACGATGTGTCTCCATATTAAACTGGCGAATGCTCACGCTGCAAGCTGAGAAAGCGTTATATCGTATAAATATACACAGACTGTTGAGACAGTACTGTTGGATGTGAATTTGGAATACCGAAAACTAAAGTTTGGATTGACATAAGCGTATCGCGATATATATTACATACGTACACACAAGTTGATAGATTTTCTCTCTTAAGCTCATTCATTGTTTTTAGATAGTAGTTAATAATACTTTAATCTCTGCACCATGTTTTCCAGTTACTATTTTCATGAGGTGCAATCGGGCATGGCTCTTACATAAAGGTTGCATGTGATTCCACAACCGTCAAAAATATCTAGAACAACATAAAAACTGACGATGTAATAAAATAGTTAATAGTACTAGTTATTTTATAGAGATTAAACAAAATAAGTGAATTTTAATTATACTTTTTTGTAGAATATATTATAAAAAGTAAAAATCTTTTAAAAAATGCTTTCAAATGCCTAGTTATAACAGAATGTATCGGAAAGTCATATACAGTGTTATATGGTGATTTTGCGCCTAATGATATCGGTGTAGAGTTTATATAGGGCTGTATAAGGGACTGCTAGTTGCAAAATATCCTTTAAGTAGACATACTTGATACTGCAGAATAGGTTTTTCTCCTTGTGTTGTACATAACATATTGGTGCGGTCTATCGGTCAACAGCCGAACGAGTCTACGACTTGTCCCTTATACAGCCCTATGTAAACTCTACACCGATATCATTAGGCGCAAAATCACCATATAACACTGTATATGACTTTCCGATACATTCTGTTATAACTAGGCATTTGAAAGCACTTTTTAAAAGATTTTTACTTTTTATAATATATTCTACAAAAAAGTATAATTAAAATTCACTTATTTTGTTTAATCTCTATAAAATAACTAGTACTATTAACTATTTTATTACATCGTCAGTTTTTATGTTGTTCTGGATATTTTTGACGGTTGTGGAATCACATTCAACCTTTATGTAAGAGCCATGCCCGATTGCACCTCATGAAAATAGTAACTGGAAAACATGGTGCAGAGATTAAAGTATTATTAATTACTATCCCAAAACAATGAATGAGCTTAATTTCATCTCTTTCCGAGATTTCATCGCCTCTCTCCAGTTTATGTTGTTCATATTATTAATGACCGATGTTAATATATACTTACTGAAGCTTTATTATTTATACCGCAATTGATCATTTCATTTTCAGAGGCTAGCTCCAGTGGGGTGATAAGTTTGATTGCTCGATTAGTCTGATAAATTGGTAATGGATTAATATCAGACGGTATGTCATGAGGCTGGAATACATGTGATAGATGACGTGCAAATAGTTCAGCTTTTTCTGCATTGCTTCTAGCCCAGTTACCTGATTTATCCCGAATAGGAGGGATTCTAGCAACCGGTCGTTTGATCCTGCGTGTGGCTTTCCACAGAGAGTAGTCCTTGTTCTCATTAGGACTAAGGTTCTCGAGGTATGTAGTAAATGTTTTATGTTTTACTTCTTTAATAAGCCGCCTAAGCTGGTTATTGATCTTATTAAAGACATTCTTATCGTGTGGCGCACGTGTCGTATGCCACTGCCGTCTAGCTTTCCTTCGTTCAGCAATCTTATCACGGATTTCCGATGGATAAGTGATATCCTGATAAATATTATTTTTTGGTGCCGGTGTAGCAGCCTTAGCGGCTTCTCGAATTGCGTTAATGAAATCTGCAGATAGGGTTTCTATCTCATCCGGAGTTTTCAATCTAATTTTCAGGTCTATTCTCTGATCTAGTTCCTCGCGGAATCTATCCCAGTTTGTAGACTTGCTTGTGAGCAGTTTCCTCTGTTTT
The DNA here is from genome assembly GCA_032883995.1 of Coronaproctus castanopsis. NCBI lineage: Eukaryota > Metazoa > Arthropoda > Insecta > Hemiptera > Monophlebidae > Coronaproctus > Coronaproctus castanopsis. The sequence goes on from CM065053.1 coordinate 70,515,032, forward strand.
TGTATGACAGTTGTGCTAATGGTGAGTAGCACAGGTGTATGATCAGATGATAGATCGATTAAATTTTCAGCTAATGTATAATTAGCGGCGATCCCCTTCACTATGTAAAAATCTAGGAGGTCTGGTTTCTTCCGACGATCTGCAGGCCAATATGTTGGCGCACGTGCGGATGCAAAGCTGCACTGTGAACTTTGGATCGCTTGAAGCAACTCCTTGCCCTTAGTATGAGCAGGACTAGGATTCATAGCGTTAGCAGGAGAAGATCCCCATGCTTCATGTTTAGCATTGAAATCGCCTCCAATAATAAATCGATTTCCAAAATTCTTTAAGAACCGCAAATACTGGTGTCGTTTTAGTATATGTTTCGGTGGAAAGTACGCTGCTACTACATTAAGTATCGCATTGTTCTGTGCTACTGCCACTGTTGTCGCCTGTACATGTTCTTCATTATATTCAGCTTCTTCGAAATGTTGAATATTCTGTTTGATGATAACTGCTGACCCTCCGTGTGCACCGCCATCTGGATGAGGGGTGTGATATATAGAATATCCGTGTATTCTAGGACAATTTTTAGTAGTGAAATGTGTCTCGGATATTAGCGCGATGTCTACTCGATAATCTGACAGGAAAGTCTCAAGCTCCTCAAGGCGGTTCTTGAGGCCATTTGCATTCCATGTAACTATTCTTAGAGAATCAATCATTTGTGATTCTTATTAGAACGTTTTCGAACAGAATGACTATTTTCTTTCGCTTTCGTTTGTTCGAGCTTAGTCAGTCTACTAGACACTGTTGCTATCACACTGGTTAAATTTGTAAGAGCCTTCATAATATCATTAAGACTAGGCTCTGACTGAGTTAATGTAGCTGTCGGTTTGTTGGTTTTTACAACTTCAGCAAAAGATGTGCCTGGTTGCACTTTTTTTGATTCTTTTTTCTCCTTCTGTATTCGCTGCACAGCCGACGACTTAGGCTTTCGTAGAGCCTTCTCTAAATCGCGGTATACTTGGCAGCCTCTGTAATTTGATGTATGGTTCAGACCACAATTTGCACATTCAAATTTTTTTTCATTTTTCAATTGACACGTAACAGAATCATGTGGACCTGCGCACTTGAGACACCTTGTTGGACGATTGCAGTTATTTTTAGTGTGATTCCATCGTTGGCACCTTTTGCATTGAGGAATTGCAGTACTCTTATGTGGTGGCTCAACGATTACTTTGCTATGGACTATATGAGTAATTTCATAAGCAGTCTTATTATTTTCCTTGGGTTCAAGGTCAACATAAAATAAAGGGAATGCTTTCGCTTCCCTTCGTATTATTTTATTATTCTGATCCCGGAATTTGATTGTTTTTCGAATGTTTACCACATTTCTCGGCATATGACCCATGTTGATAAGTTCCTGTTTTATCAGGTCAATATCAGTAGTCGGGTGTAATCCTCTTATCACCACCCTGTATGGTTTTTCAGCCTTTAAGTTGTATGTATGATATATAACTTTACTTTGTTTAAATGACTGTATGAGTGTACGGAAATGTTCGTCAGTTCTAGGGGCAACTAATATGTCGCCATTTGAGATTGCTTTGAAGGTTACTGCATTCTCCCCTAGAGCATTTGCCGTATCTTGGCTAAATTTATTATAGTCAATAATGCCGCTTACCGTAATCTTCGGCGGTAGTTTAGTTTTTTTAATTTCAGGAGGATTAGCTTCCCTTCCATTGTTTATTTGACCTCCAGTTATCTTGTTTACACAACTAGGAGGAATTTTTGATTTGCTGTGTTTAACTTTATCGCAATATGTTTGCTTTGGTATCGTTGTTGACGATGAAAATGAGCTGGCAGCTGAATTGTCATGTTCAGACATCTCAACCGGTTCTGATATCAGTGTAGCGTCTTGCGAAACTACAAACTGATAATTAATAGTACTGTTTTCGTGTTGTTGTATACAAGCTACACGACTTTTTTGTAGTTCTAGCTTCAATGCTATGTTTTCTTTACGGATACTTACAAGTTCCTCTCTGAGCTTATTATAGGCTTGGAGGAGATCATCATTTGTTGCCATTGAAGACTGTGTTAAGCTAAGTTTCTTGTTAAGACATGGATCATTTGCACAATTGGTTTCTGATAACTGCCTTTTAATAGAGAAATTATTTCCCGTTTTGGTTATTACTACAGGTTGAACAGCAGTATCACTATTCCCGCTGCAAGTAACTGTTTGCTGCCCATTTATCGGCGATGACGATCGAGATAGAGGTGGGGTGCGTTGCATAATACGTATTCTAATTTATTTCGATACGAAAGGATTTTTATATACATCCTAATTATAAAACACCTACACACATATGTGCATATGCTTAATATTACGAGTACGCGTATTATATAAGTTATAACTACGGTAGATTAAACAAGTGAAATAAAATAAATGGTTTTATCCCACCCGCTGAGACGTATTCAACGGCCGTACAAACACGAATATAATTACGGAAATTACGCGCGTGTATGTGTACGTGTGTTGAAAACCGACGACAAGATTACGACGAGATAAGAAGACGAGTTGATCACAATATTAACCCGAAAAAAGCTCCTGGTATAGACGAAATCTCGCCAGCTGTTCTCAGGGAGTTACCACGTAGAGCACTTGTATTGCTTACATACATATTTAACGCATGTATACGACTTGAATATGTGCCTACCTGTTTTAAAGTGGCACAAATCATAATGCTCAAGAAACCGGACAAAAAAGCTGCTGAGGTAACTTCGTACAGACCCATCTCCATATTACCATCAATCTCTAAACTTTTAGAGAAACTATTACTAAGGCGACTGTTACCGCTTGTTGGAGACGAACTTCCTCTCCACCAGTTTGGATTCAGACAAAAACATTCGACGATCGACCAAGTACATCGCGTTGTGGCAGTCATTAACAGAGCGTTGGAGGAGAAGAAATTCTGCTCTGCCATTTTCTTGGATATTGCCCAGGCATTCGACAAAGTCTGGCATGAAGGCCTGATCCAAAAGCTGAGTACTTTGTTTCCAGGTAATATTTGTCGCTTGCTGGAATCATACCTGTCGAATAGAAAATTCCGAGTAACCCATGAAGAAGCGAAGTCACCATTCTACAGTGTACAAGCCGGAGTACCGCAAGGAAGTGTCCTCGGTCCTCTTCTGTACCTGTTGTATACAAGAGACCTACCCGTTGATGCCACTACAACAACAGCCACATTCGCAGATGATACTGCCATATTAGCAGTCAGCAGTAGTCACCTTGACGCTACAAATAAACTCCAATGTAGACTTGATCGAATTAGAAAGTGGACTACGGACTGGAAGATACAAATAAATGAACAAAAATCTGTTCACGTTTTGTTCACGCTACGCTATGCCGACAACATGTACCAGGTATACTTGGGAAACCAACCTGTTCCGCAGGCTAACTCAGCCAAGTATCTTGGCATGCATTTGGACTCTCGGTTATCTTGGAAAGTCCATGTAAAAATGAAAGCTCAGCAGATCAAGCACAGAACAAGACAGCTATACTGGTTAATGGGAAGACAATCCGAGCTGGATGTGTCGTGCAAACTTCTGCTATACAAGCAAATTATTAAGCCGATCTGGACGTACGGTCTTGCTATGTGGGGCTGTACTGCCACAACTAATCGAAACGTGATACAACGTCGTCAAAATGTCATCTTACGTGCAATAGTCGACGCATATCGCTACTCGCGTAACGACGATATTCACTCCGATCTCCATGTGCCGATCCTTAATGATGTCATTAAGGAGTTCGCGAAATCGCACAGGCAGCGACTACACAGTCATGTTAACGTGGAAGCAAGACAACTGCTCGACACCAAACATGAAACTCGGCGACTTCGGCGTCGTCAACCTCTAGATTTAGTTACGTAAATATATAAATACCGTTATGCGGATAATGGATGCGTAGCCAATGGGTTACGTACTCCACACCCGTTCGTACTTAATAGTTAGTAGTTAATTATTAAGTAACCATGTCATAAACATAGATAATTATTTAGCTAACCAGCTAAGATTGTATCATAGTTATAGTCCTATGGGCTGTTTAAAAAAAAAAAAAAAAAAAATTTTCAGAGGATTGTTTTGTGTAAATTGTGAAAAAATAAGAATACTTAACTATTATACGTATTTTATCAAGATGTTTCATTTTAGTATTTTAAACATTTTTATACCTTTCTAATTGTGTAAATTTTGTACGTATTCATGCGGAAATAAATTTTGAATATATTTTGTTTTAATATTACAATTTTTTTATAACCCAACTTCGTAATTTGTAACTTTTTTGATTACGGTTTCGTAAGTTATTTGTATTACACTTTGTTGACTTTTATATTATCAATGTTACTTTCTGATGTTGTGTGAAACAACAAATGTGTGTGTGTGTTGAGGAGGGGGTAAGGTGTAATTGCAACCGCTAGATATTTACCACAAGCCATCACTGAAATCCGGTACATAATCCACACTTATTTTAAGAGATAATGCACATTACTTATAAATAATTATATGTAATATATATATATATCGCGCACATAATACATCCGATTGATGATTATCACGGTTGCACGTAAATTATCTCATCGACTGCAGAGTCGAACGGTATTCGTAATTTATTATAAATAACATCGTCAACAACGCTCAATAAATTGAAATTTCGAGTAGATTACTAAGGCCATATTTATTTCGATCATTACTCATCGATGGTATTTGTAACAATGACAACAGAAGAAATATAATCTTAATACTTCCCAGAAATTATCTTTCGTCATTTACTTAAAAACGATGTATTTATTTCAATTTTTTATTCACAGTTCGGTATAGTTGGAGCAGAGAGTTGAAAAAGGAAAAAATCATATTTTTAGACGATGATCTGGAAGTGCTGGAATTCTCGTAAACAAAAAAAAAAAAACACGATTCGGGGGAAACTAGTTTCTGTAAGTTAAGAAATTATTATTCACATATAACGGGCACACCTTGTTTAGAATGCGCGTCGTCAGAATGATTCAGTTATATATACAATACACTTAATAGCACTATTTATAAACAAGTATAATACATTATCGATTACAAAATCATTTCATGATGTACGAGAGTTTACATAACACGAAAATATGTTATTCTATTTTTTATTGTCACGATTAATTTCATTAGTACTATAATAATAATTTATTATTATTATTATTATTATTAACATTAATAGTATAATATATAAAATTATTTTTTCAAATATTTCACGATAACTCGTTTATTTTACAAGGCACTATTATTTTCTCAACCCCGTCATAATCACTAATTTCGACTTTATCATTATTTCCTTTCTCAACTTGCGTTTCGAGCAATCCTATCGTTACGGAATCGACGACAGATCCACATCTTCTTTCTCTTCATCCATCGTCTAAATCTTAAAAACATGTTGGAATTGCTTTCTATCAACGCCTTAACTGAAAAAGTTGTTACAGTTTAACCATTTTCTGAATAACTTTTTTCCAGCTTTTTCCACCGATTTTAAATTATATTTTTTAATTTCTATCCTCTCGCGATATTCCTGAAATGACCGTTTTTCGATGCTTCGTATTAACTACTTCAAGATTCTCACCCAGTCTGGTCGGTACTTTCGTATACTAAAAATTTTCGAATCTGCGATGTTTGAAGCGTACGCGTCGGTAGCGGTGTATCGCAAAAACGTTGTAATTTTTTTTCTAACGCTAAATTTAATGTTCAGCGTTCTCGACTCAATAGTAGGATGAAAAATTATAGCCCTTTACAAGTTTAATTCTCAGTTTCAATTTTAAAACTCGAAGCGTGAAATAATCTTTCATTTTTATCAGTGTATACTCTTAGTTCTATCTTGCTACGTATCTCAGGATATTCGCGTATACATCCTGAACAATTAATGCGATATTTGTTCGATTTTTTTTTAACGATTTATTTTCATCAAGCATATCTTCTAAACCACAGTTCGCTCAAGGTTGCACGTCAGTCTAACCTCTAACCGCAGTCTATGGAATGTGATGACTAAATATGTTATTTTTTGCAAGTTACAAAGCTATTTAATGATTAGTCTCGTGGAAACTGTTTTGGCGTATACAGTGCGTCGACCATTTAGGTAATTATCTAATATCGTATATCACGCTGTTCGTTGCGTTGGTTTAACCTCTTTCAGCAATATTTAGAATGTATTTATGGAATATTAGTTTATTCCTATTACAAAACTTGATTTTGCAAATATAATACACTGCATAACCTCTGTAAGTTTATGTTGGGAAACAGCCAGAAGGGTTTTATAAACATGAGAATACACCGAGTGATATAGTGAAAAGGCTAGTTCAAAGTATAAAAAGTTCAAGAAGGAATGTGACATTGGATAATTGGTATACCAGCTGTCCACTAGCGTGTGATTTATTGAGATTATAAATGAACCCTAGTGAGCACTGTAAAAAAAAAATAGAAATTCCAGCTGAATTTTTGCCTAATATATCTAAAAAAAAACCTGGAACAACAATCTTTGGTTTCCAGGATATACGCCGAAAAAGAATAAGTCTGTTATTTTAATATCGACAATGCACTTTCCGGATGAAATTGATAAATCCGCTGGGGAAGAATAATTACATTTTATAATATGACAAAAGGAGCCGTTGATTCGGCTGATTAAAAATGCAGCCTGTATTCTTGTTCCGGGAGAACAAAAAGGTGGCCTATGCCTTTATTTTTTGCGTTATTGAACATTGCTGGAATCAATAATGCTTTATTGTTGGAGAAAAAAGGAATTTCAATTACCCAGAAAACAGTTCCTAAAAAATTTATCGTTCAGATTAGTAGACTCATACAGGAGCGAAGTAGTTTGACAAATTTAAGCTCCAAACTACTGTGGTGGGCAAATATTCTGAAACAAATCGGAGCGGAATAAATGTAGAAGACAATTCTACAAAAAGTAGAGATCGTTGTTACATCGATGGTCGTGCTAAACACAACTACACTACTATTACATGTTACAAATGTAGAAAATTTTGCTTGCTATATGCACAAATTGTTAACGAATAACACTATTTACACACAAATATAACTATGGATAAATAAACATTAGTAAAAGTAGCAAATTTTCACTTTTTTCCTGACAGAAAATGTTCTGGCGCATGCGCCGCGCGCCTAATTACGTAATATTTTAAAGCGCGCCTGACTGGGGGTTAAGAATACAATTACTTTTGTCTCGATTCAAATCTAAATTTAGAACTTTTTTCCAACAATCTTATTTAAAATGTGTTGGTTTTTTTCTTTTTTTTTTCTGTCTGCAACGATATTAGGTCATCTATCGAAGGTTATTCAAGGTAAAGTCGTTTATTTTCACATGGAAATATTTGAAAAACGCGTATCTTCGCAGAATAGTGGCGAGAGACGTTCATTTACGTTACGTTTTATGCGATCCTCAAAAAAAAAAGTTCTCACGGAGGGTCAAATCTTCTAACTTAATCAACTGTGCAAACGGGTAAGCAGAGAAATATCTGATGCAGGAGTCGCAAAAAACTACTCTATATCGGATTGGACAAAAAGTTGACTGGTTCTCGACAAACCGTCGGTTGAACAGACTTTATGCGACGACGTCTCCCACATGCGTTATAGATCATTTAGAAGTCCAGTACTAAGCTGTTATTTTCAAAAATATATAACGTAAGAATCGCATTGGGGTAAAATAAGACAGGACTAAACGTCGTCGATTACGGTTACGATGAAGTTTAACCGAAATTGCAGTGATGTCTGGATAGGAAATAATTCCGATATTAAGCGAAATGTTCGGCTGGTTACATATTTACAAAATATTGAGCAAAAAGTAGCTAGTAGACGAAATTTCAGGGTTAGACAATCCTTCTTGTTCACTCGACCTCATAGCGTATGCGACTTTTTCATTATCACACGATCGAATCTGTATTAAAATGGAACACGATTTGAGACTACTGAAGTTGACAGCATTTATCATGACTTACTACAGACCTATACCATCGTACTGAACGCCAAAAATTAATGTAACTACATGTTCACGTGAACAATGTATAAAAACTATACATTGTCAAGTATAGGATTAATAGCCACACCCTTTATCACATATATATATATATATATATATATATATATATATATATATATATATATATATCTTTCAATTCTCCGATAGATTCAACATTATAGTCGCAAGAAGGAATGTACATTTTAACACGGACATTAATTGAATATGTGTAAGTTTCAGATAAGTGTTTGTAGCATCAATCTCGATATTTAAAACCACATCATTTGTGATATATTCATTTATTCCTCAATCGCTCGATTGATCGTCAATTATCGGAAAAATAAATGCATTCCCTTTTATTAGCTGATATTTGTTCATCTTTATATCTTCTATTCCTTACGAAATGCACATGTTCTATGGTTCTTCACATTTCTTTTACCACTCGTTAGTGTTTTAATTTATCTGCGTTAAATATTTGTTAGTTTTTTTTATTTATAATCTAATCATGAAAAATACAAATACAAGATTATGTATTACATTATACATTATAAATAAATAGGTATATTTTTATAATATTTAGCGTTTATTTCAATGATTCTTATTTATACTGTTATTTGTATACGTGTATGTGTGTGATATGCATGTACATACGTAAATAACAAACCATCTGTAGCATTTCTGTATTTTTTATGTTTTTCTGACATGTTTTTGATTTGATTTTTCCTATATAACCGAATATTTTATATTTTAATTATTGTACGCTTTAATACAGCGATAATTTTATGATAACATTTTCGAATACACTGCGCATTTATTTAAATACAATTATCTTATATGCACGTAAACATATACGTGCGTATGTGCAAATTGTGGAAAAAGAAAACAAGGACAATTTATTATTATTATGAAGATCGGATGCAGTTGAAGAAATTATCCATAATCAGCCGATTATGCATTCATCCGAATTAGCTAGTACCGTGGATTGTACCGGAGAATATGACGTCTATTACGCGACTAAAAATAACAAAGATAAATGATGGTGCACCTTTCACACGTGATTATTAATATATATTATTTATTAGATAACCTCCCAACTGGCTAATTATAAATTACCATTTGACATGAAAATAAAAACCAATCCCCCCCCATTAAAAAATGCAATTGTTTTTGCTTTAACATTTACAGTACGTACTAAACGAAACCTGAGAAAACTGTTGGTCCTGAAATTTCCGGGAAAAAACTATTTTTACTGACAACAGCATATATCTTAAGACGTAATCGAATTCCATTCTCACAAACTTTTGAGTAAGTGAGTAAGTAAGTGTAACTATTATAATTATTAATTAGGTATAATTTTCATTATTGTCTCACAGTCGTTTTAGATGCTTTACCGTCTATTGTTAGAGAATAATACCAGCATAACGAATTCATAACGTACAAGTTATAAATACAAACCCGGGCAATGCCTTTTATACGTATATGTAATATACACATCATATACATATATATATATGTGTGTGTGTGTGTGTGTGTTATACGTGTCAGTACTTGAATTTTTGTAATATATTTTCAACTATTTAGAATAAACGTGCGATTTCGTAACACCGTGTGATATATTCGGCAATGTACCAAATTTAAAGCTAATCGCTTACTTATATAAATGAGTGCGATTAAATAGTTTCCTGGTTTTAAAATATGCTTAATACGTGTAACATCAACTACACACAAACACATATAAATATATATGGTGACACGTCGTCTAACTTTATAAGGACAAAAAGTATATAACACTTTTTGTTTCACACTATGTGTATGTGTTGTGTATAAGTGTGTAAAGGATGAAGTAAAGATAAAAAACATGCCGTTGTAAATTATGACGATAACGGAGACAAGTCACAATTAAATACGTTGAAATTAGTAACGTTGCATTTTTAGAATTCCAATCCAACTAGCTTCAAGTTGGAAAACGAATTTTTAACTATACGAGACAATTTATTCCAGCGCGGGAGCAAAAATCCAAGACAAAAGTAATCATTACCAACTTGGGAGTAACGAAAAAAAAATCCTCCAGGATGACCATCCATTTATCCAAATACTTAAGATTAAACGATTTCATGCATTTTTCATAAAATATCACACTGGTGTGGTAGGCGTCGATATATATATATATATATATATATATATATATATATATATATATATATATATATATATACTTTATTATTTAAATTGTTTTACAGTTTATTTCATTTACAGAGGTGCCGTGATCATCAGTTAAGGCTTAATCAGTGTACTACTCTCCTTTAAATACTTCATAATACAATATAACAAGTGCGCCAGCTTCACTCCCATAGCTGTTATATGTGATAATATTAATACTATAATTTAGGTTTACTAGATATCTAAATGTGAGAATTATCTATATATAATGCACATGCACACATGTATTCCATGTATACACATATACTAGTTGCAAATTACACACACTTAAGCATGAATTGTACAAAAAGTTCACATACACACATAGGCATACATCCATGCATGCAGAAATATATTCAGGCTATAAAAATAATTTCATTTGATGTTAAAAGATTTTATCGCTGTCCCGCCAAGTGCTAATAAAAAACTTTAGTAACCCTGGAATTTCTTCTGTGGTACATCAGAGCAATGACACATCCAGTTCTACACGCATATGCGTGAATATATATATATATATATATATATATATATATATATATATATATATATATATATGTATATATATAATATATTCTCGTTTAAATATGGATAATTTTATTTCAATTATATTTACCCGTTTAAAATCGACAAGTGTATATTTAATTCTAAATCATCCTCGATATATATAAAGAAAAATATTGTCGTCAATAACAGTAGAAAAAATATACATAATAAAATCACGAATATTTATATTCGAGTTCGGCGAATATTATATAATTGACTATTAATGCCAATAAGATTTACCTTGGAAATAAATCAAATAAGAAAAATTATATTGCATTAATATAATCTTATATAGAATACGATCTTGCATATGACAAATCGTTATTATCGCGCGTGTATATGAAACATTTATATTTTACATATATATATATTTTTTTTAAATAATGGTGGACGATTTTACAACGTGTATCTTTAAGATGTTTATTGTTAATTTTCGTCGACAAGCAATTATGCTTGATCTAGCCTGTAATAATTAATAAGCAAATATTTTAATGTTCACGTTTCGTTTTATCAAATCTATTGGAAAAAAAATACGATATTCAGTTTCTATCGAAATTCAACCGAGTTTTACAAATTCTTTAAAACATCCTTTACGGGAACACTGAAATCGTCAGCTACAAAATGGCTACCGGTACTCGCTAACATTCATCCTTGCTATATACGCAGGGAAGTTAAAGCGTGAATGGAACAAATAACGTTGACCCCAGAATCTGCAGAATAGGCCGGACATATAGCCGCTATAGAAATTTCAAGGATCATACACGGCCGACGATAGATGCAGGATGCGTAATAACGTACATCAACCACTTGGCGAAGGATCCAACAGTCAGAGTGTCAGTGTTTGATCTCGATAGACGTGCACGGTGCAATCTTAATCGCATTCGAACTAACGAAAATAGAAACTTTCACAGACCAGCCTTTTTCTTTTGAATATATAGACAATTTCACAACTGGTGAATATAATGTTCGTCGACTTAGTAAAGGTCTTTTAGGGCTCACATATTGTCTAGTAGATGATGTTAAATCACGGTTTAATCATTTATTCATTTGTAATTTTGAACGATTGATACGATTTAAATTAAAACATCGTAAATTGACGATCATTCGATATTTCGTCAAATTATCGAATTTGCGTTTGATTATTTTCTCGTAAGCCGTGATTCCTTCGGGTTGTACATAGAATATGTTCAACATCGACCCGTTTTGTTCGCGTATTACGCAACGATACGAATAATAATGACTAACGCGATTGGAATTATCATCATTATCAATCGATAAGTTTCGCGTTTATGATTTTATCTATCTCGTACAGAACTCCGCGTACTCAATTTGTTCCGTAATCATCGCGACCAAGTTCTTTTCTACGGGATACAAGTATTATTCGAGTAAATTAGAGTTAGCTTCGTTTGAGCATTTCGAAAATGATACCGTATTAGACGAAGGGATCACTAAATTCACTCACGCAATCCTGGCAGCTGCTGATATATGTATTCCTAAGAGCATGGCATATTTTTTCTAATAAAAAGAATAACGTGCCCTAATTGAATTAATAAAATAATTTCTCTAAAAAATTACTATAGGCGCCACGCAAATAAAAGCAAATTTACAACCTCGTATAAAATATTAAGAACTATATGTGTCACGCTAGTCAGACTTACAAAATTTTTGTTAAACAACTGGAAGAACAAAAACTGGAACAATCTACTCGCGGCCATTCCACCTGGTACTAACAACCTTTGGAAAATAACTAGACATCTTAATCGACAGGTATCCCAGCACTATATGATTCTGTTACACAAACATCCGTATACAAAAGTGAAAAAAAAATTGGAGCTATTCGCTTCGCACATTTATAATATTTCGTATAGTTGCAGAACCAAAGTCCCACGAACGCATTATTATGATGTAACCGAAACAGTTAATGACGTGTTAAAAAATTCAGCGAATGCACAATCTACATGCAAACAACTTCACTACGCCTGTTGAGATTCGAAATTACATCAAACAGTTAAAAAATAAAGTATCTTGCGGTGACGACGGAACTTCTGTGACAATGATTAAAAATCTTCCGAACAAAGCAATCATCTACTTTACTAATGCTAGTATTAACAGGATATCTCATTTTCCCACAAAATGGAAAATTGCTAAAATTATCGTGTTATACTAAAACTAGATAAAGATAATAGTAATATAAATAATCTACGGCCAATTTAACAAATTTAAGGAAGATAGCTGAAAAAGTCATCTTACACAGGCTATGAGCTCACTCGGATTCAAATAATATTCTAAGGGATGAGCAATTTAGTTTTAAACCTAAGCATTCAACAGTTCACCAGTTAGCCCGAATAGGGGATACTATTACTGATAACTTTAATCTCAAGAAACATACCGGAATACGCTAATCGATGTTGAAAAAGCTTTCGATACTTGGCATGATGGAGTGTTATATAAAATGATTAAATTTAAATTTCCGTTATTAAATTGATTAAATCATACTTAAGCCATAGAACATATTATTACGTTACTAATTATTTCGAAAAATCGTCAATTAAAACACTAAATGCGGGGGTTCCTCGGGGGAATATACGCGGGCCTTACTTGTTCCTAATATTAATGAATGACCTCCCAGAACGTCAAATTTGTTTATCGTCACTATAATAGCTTCTGTTAAAATGATCCTGATTTCTTCATTTTTGTGAGGGAATATGTTGATGAAGAAACCGTACTCTCTGGCGATGATTCAGGCAGTGAAGAAGATAATCTGCAGGAAGAAAGTTATGTCAATGATGAAATTGAAGGAGATTCCTCAGCGGAGGAGGAAAAAACGCAATCATCTTCAAACACTATAAAAAGTAAAATTGGTCGTGTATGATCACTAAAATCACCCCAATGAACCAGAAAGCAAGCTCATAATATTGGAAAATAAATACATCTCCAAGTATTTCGTCCAAACTTGAGACACTAAATTTACTTATTACCCAAATAATAATCGAAATAAAATGTTTGGTTCACAAACCTAGAAATAAATATTTACCGTGTAAAATATGTTGGCCGAAGGTGTTTGTAAATGAAACAGATATAATTGAAATACAGGCTCTTCTTGGAATACCTTATTTGGCTAGTATGAGAAAAGATAGTAATTTAAGCACCGAAAAAATGCGGGCTGGTTCGTCTGAGTACAAACTTGTTTTGTCTGAAATGCTATTCAAATTTCTGTTAATTTGTTTCGGATTTGATGATAAGCAGCATCGCGGTAGGTAGGACTGGTAAATTTGCATCTATAAAAAATTTATGGTCACATTTTATCAAGAACTGTAGTGAAAAATACAGTCCTCATACACTATTGATGAACAACTACTGGGATTTCGAGGAAAATGTCTTTTTCGACTATATATAAAAACGAAAACAAAGAAACCACAAATTATAGATTATAATTGTACTAAAGGAGGAGTAGATACATTTGATAAACTGGTATATGGCATACAGTGTTTTAAGATGCACACGACGCGAATGTTTTTTGGAATGATTGATGATGAAGCTCTAGTATTAATGCACTAGTTTTATAAATCCCCATGCAAAGGTTAAAAGGAAACGGTTTTTGAAAAACTTAGCACAACAACTATTTAAGCAACATTGACAAAACATTTCAACTTTCTTGCCGAAAAACAGGAAACTCGAGGAGGAATATCTTAAGTTCCTAAAACAGAGCAGATGTCACATTTGTCCACGACCTGCCGTTGAAAAAGTCTAAAACTGGCTGCACAAAATGTAGGAAACCATCGTGCAATGTTCATCGAAAGAAGGTAGGTGTGCAACAATTGTTTTAAAAAATAGGTTTTTTTTTTCACTCTACTTACATATAAAAATAATTTAATAATATTAAAGTGTTTAAATTTAATATATCGTTGCGAAAATATTACACTGTATTTTCATTCAATAAGAATAAAAGTAACACGGGGTAACATCCCCATGTTACTTTTATAAGATTTCGTAATTGTGCTACCATCGGAAGGTTAAAATAAACGTATTTTTTAAGAGAGCAGTAATAAATGGCGAAAGACCGGACATTATATCAAACCAACTATAGATTAAACCATGGACTTCGGTTGTTTCTCGAATATATATAACTCTAGTTTATTCGATAGATTAAACTCGAGTCAACGTGCGATTATTATAATTACTCGTGTACGAGATGAAACAGAAACGACAGAAACACTAAAAATATCCGCGGATAAGACGAAGAAATTGGTCGTTGGAAATATTTCGAAAACTTCTGGATTGGCTATAATTATAAACTTATATCTAGAAAATACGGAGGATGCTACACGTACAAGTGTCATCAGTGCAACCGCGTATAAATAACGTTTAACGTTGGTATCGTAAAATGCAACTTAACATAGGACAGCGAAGGTTAACCTCAGAAAAAGGAGAGGCACCGCATCATATTTGACGGATCATTACGTAACCGTCATAAAAATTTCTTTTCATATATGCCGACTGTCAATATTACACAAAGCCGATAATAATAATAATAATTAAAAACACAGCAACCGATGAAAAAATATAATTAAAAAACTTCCATCTCCTTCTTCAGCTTATTTCGCCTTTGGCTACACCGTGAAATTATTGAAATACTGTCACACTTTATATATATATATACATACACATATATATATATATATGAAACACGTGAAAAAAAAGTAAATAGGGATGAATAGGGTCGCATCACAAATAGTGACAAATAACTTTTTATTATGAAATTATATTGTTCAATAAAACTGCGATGAATATTTTACAAAGCAGAATTTAAAAGAAAACAAAAATTAAAAAATAGAAAACGAGCTCTTAATTCGAGCGGAACTTTTTCAACGAAAGTTAAATATAAACAAACGTTGAAACGAAACTGGAAATTAGCGTTCATATTTTCATCAGAGAGTAAACGACTCGTATCTATCGGATAGCGTAAGATTTAGATTATGTCGAGCACACGAATTAACGATCTCACCTAAAATTATATAATACGAATTACGAACGAATCTAAGGTGATGTCGCTTTAAAGATTAATCATTTTAAATAGTAGTACGTGTGAACTGTTCCGATCATCTAGAAAAAAAAAAATAAGACGGCTTGAACGAAATATTAATAAGCAAAAGTCTTAAAGAGAAAAAAAGAAGATATATACATCTCTTTTTTATCTGTTCGACCATTAAGTGTTGGTGGTCATTATGGCTGTCATCTATTAACTTTCTGTCGTAGGCTAATTTCTTGATTTCGCCATATTTTCTTTTCTTTAGTATGCTTTCCATAAATTTTGTTCTCAGTCTTTCCTTCGGCTGGTTTCTATTTAAATAATTTCGCCTCTTCTTTCACTCTTTGAAGTACGTCTTTGTTTCTTTCCGATTTTTTCCGTCCAAAATATTTTCAGCATTTTTCTGTTTTATCATAATTCAAATGCCATGTCACACTCCAAACTTAAGTTTTGGTAGTTTTCTTGTGTGCGATGAATTTTTTTTTTTGAAAGTAAGTAAAGTCTTCTTTAGATTAAACTCATTTTTGGCCGGTCCTATTCTTTTTTCTAATTTCCTTTTCGCTCCTACCATCCGTTCCGAAGTAGCGAAATTCTTGTACTTGTGGAAATCTTCGACTGTTTAGAAATATATTCATGTATGTATATTTTTTATCTATTATTTTCCATTTTGCATGTGAGATTATTTTGGTTTTATTTACATTTTCATTTTACATTTTTATATGCGATATATATATATATGGCGTAGTGATGTTTCTTTACCATTTTTATAAAAACGAAACAATAAAGTTTTAAGCAAAAATGAATAATTTTAATAACTAATAAAGTTTTTCGGAAGTTACGTCATTTTCAAGTGGAAATCATAATAAGTGCATGATATATAAAAACCATAAGTAAAGTAATATAAGAAAAATATATACTTAACTAAAATCAACTAACGTTTTTAGTATTTAGAGCGGAAACAATCACATATGATAGGCGTTGATAAGCATCTCAGTTTTGAACTAGATGTCCTAGATGTTAGTTGATTTTTTAGTTAAATGTATATTTTCCACATATTACTTTACTTACGGCTTTTATATATTTATTTATTTTTGCTTTTACTTGAGAATCCGAAAAGCTCGGTTATTGATTATTAGCATTAGTAATTTTAGCTAATAACTTTGTTTCTTTTATATATATTAATGTAAATATATATATTAATATAAATATATATATTAATATAAATATATATATTAATATAAATATATATATTAATATAAATATATATATTAATATAAATATATATATTAATATAAATATATATATTAATATAAATATATATATTAATATAAATATATATATTAATATAAATATATATATTAATTATATTCTTCTTCTTTTTTGTCCTAATCAGTATGACTGTTGTGACCCGTGACAAATTCATCTCGATTGTGTTGGGTCCTGTGCCACCGATATAGCTCTTTTTATTAATTATATATATATATATATATATATATATATATATATATATATATATATATATATATATATATGTATATATAAAACAAGCTACCGAAAAGAATATTGTACGGAGAATTAATCCAGGGCAAATTAAAACAAGTAAGACCACGGAGGAGATATAAAGATGAAATATTGGAACTACTAAAGTTAATGGAAATGAAGAGTAACTGGGAGCAGATGGCGACAGACTTAGAGAATAAGCTGCGTCAGAAACTGCGAGGCCATAGTCTAAAAGTGAAAGAAACAGGCAAAATTAAAAGCTTTAAAAATGTCTGCATCCTGCAGTTGTAATATTTCAGGTCGTATGTTTCAAGCGCGTAGTGCTCTTATTTAATTCCCTTTTCTGTTTTTTTTTTTTTATATATATATATATATATATATACCACCTTATGCAGAAGACTTAACTCGGACAAGGGTGTCGATATTATTATTATATATTAGTATGTTTGGATTTTTTTACTCTCAATAATAAAAAATGCGTACGATTTATATATCCTATGTTGATATATTCGGGAGTAGTGATTTTATGAATTACTAATAAAAATAAATAAAAACTCAGTTTAATCGCTATATTTTTTTTTTTTATAGTGATTAAACTGAGCTTTTGTCTTGTTCTATTTGTAATTTATGTATCGGTTTAGGATTTGTTTTAAGGGCTACAACAGAACGCAACTTAACAATAATCAACAATTTAATAATAAAAGCTAACTAACATATCAATTATACGTAATATAAAAATAAATAATTAAAATTTCCTACAATTTACACACCTAATTATACGACGAATTTACAAATGTAAGTGTATTTTTTTAAATTATAATTAAGGCTTTCGTTTTGATTCGTACGTTTCTATATTTTAATTACCAATATCGTTCTTTTTATTCACTCGCCTGTAGTGCTGTTATCAGTCTGAATCGCTCTAAAACGAAATGCACAATTTAACACAACACGTGTTTCAAGCATAACAAAAACAAGCCTTGCAATTAAAAGTACTTTATTAAATCTTTCAAATATAAATTACTATATATATATATATATATATATATATTATTATTATTATTCTAACTCACTCGTTACCGAGTATGAGTGCCTTTTCTAATGATATCTGTTTCTGTTAAATAATTGAATGTCTGAATCTGATGTGTGATATTAATCCAATTTTATTACTGATGTACTATGTTCCTTCTTCCTCCTTTTGTGCGATTTTTGGCGGTGTGAACACCTGCTAATCTTGCTGTGTCATCGATGAATTTTCTCCATTCAGTTCTATATATAATACTACTATATCGGCTCAATACTGGGCGTAGGTGCTATCCAATCTCTTCCATTCGTTCCGGTTCCGAATTTTATGAAATCAGTTCTTCCACGTTATCCGAGTTATATCGTCATACCAACGAGTCAGCAGTCTATCAATGTTTCTTCTCTTATGAAGCGGGCACCATTCTAACACTCGTTTTATATATTATCCTTCCCTCTGGTTGTGTGCCCCGCCCAGGTCAATTTCAGTTTGGCCACCTGTTCCACCACGTTACAAAATCAGGTCTCCTCTCGTATTAAAATATTTTGTTTACGATCGGACAGCCTTATATTTAATATTAACCTTTACCGCGCAGTTTGTACCCTTATTATATAAACAAATGAACGGGTTTCCTGGTATATAATATGTGTATTATATATGCATATATATATATATATATATATATATATATATATATATATATATATATAATGTAACCTGCGATGGTTACGTGAAACCCGTTCATTTGGTTTACATGTCTGACAGAGTTTTGGTAACAATCTGCAATTATATATATCCGTTATAAAGTTAACAATTTAAAAACGTTCTGTATATTACCGACATTTATCTTACGTTACTCGCTGCACGTTATTAATGTTACTTCAGAATACATCGATAACACATTTATAAATCGAATATATTTACTGATATATAAATGAAACATAAACATTATACATATATATATATATATATATATATATATATATATATATATATATATATATATAAAAATAATATTCTAATCGATTTCTGAATATATAATTATATCGTTCGTCAAACTTTGGACACGTATTTATTACATTATCCTATTTGTTACACACTATCGTAACTACGATTAGGCCGCGAGGTGTATTAAAAATTACGAGTGAAACGGAACATTTTGACGCGTAAATTACCGAACAGACCATTTTGAGCTTTTTTTTCTCCCTTTCAGTTCAGTTTTGTCTTTTAATCCCGATAAGATATTCGATACAGAACAGATGTACGAAAAAGAAAATAAATTATCAGTAAGATCAACGCGATAATTATTAATTACCATTGCGAATTTCGACGTTGCTATATCGTGCTAACAATGCAAAACCTACAGAGATGAAGCTAGATTGAAAATGTTGCCGCAGGCGAACACGAATTATATTTTAGCAAAAGAAGTCTGGCTGGAGAGACTAGACTTTCACGGAACAATAATTTAATAAAACAGGCGGATTTACACGAACCAATAAAGATATACATGTATATATGTACTATACAAGCGAGCATATATGTATATATATATATATATATATATACGTATACACATGTATATCACACACATACACGAATAGACGAGATATACAACGAATATACATTGGATAAGTTTCAAGAGCAAGTTTACAGCATGACCCGGCTAATAAAGTCGAACGTATAAGATCAGCACGATAGTACAATACAGACTACAGTGTTATAACGGTGACAAACGTAAGCGGGCGTAAAGTACTTATTATTCAATCGTGCCCCTAACGAATAGGCGGAATTTTCGCTATTACGATCGATTGCTCATCAATCGATTAGTTAAATTCCGATACGAATATTATCGTTTATTTTCGATTTAATTTTTTTATAATTATCGTTATTTAACGAAAAAGATAAAAATCTGGACGCTATGAGGAAGAAATTATTATTATTCGCAGTATTCGACGCCATTTGTAAGTATTCGTCGTCATTTAGTTAC
Organism: Coronaproctus castanopsis; assembly: GCA_032883995.1. Taxonomy (NCBI): domain Eukaryota; kingdom Metazoa; phylum Arthropoda; class Insecta; order Hemiptera; family Monophlebidae; genus Coronaproctus; species Coronaproctus castanopsis. Next base: position 70,535,337 of record CM065053.1, read on the forward strand.
TATTTATTTCAAGTCCAATTAATGTAATTAATCGATAATATCCTTGTACGATTTTTTTTTTACATAAAGAAATAATTTATTGAATTAAACCTTTTCACTCGCGACGTCCACGCTATATATGTTAGAGGAAATTTTAGCGCTAGCACAAGAAAAATTGTTAATTTCCGGTTGACTTAAAATGTTTCAATTTTAAAAATATTTATATAAATATTATACACCTATATAAAATTTACTGCTTCAAAAATTTTTCTGATAATCGAATTGAACATTTTTCGATAGCGAAATATTTTATATCGATAATAATGGAATAGCAAAATTTTTCGATACTGTACGAAATATTTTATTCGCGGCATATTAATCGAACGAAAAGAGAAAATTTGACATTTTCGACCGTCGAAATGTTTAATTTTTAATAGATAAATAATTTTCCATCGTCCGAAATTTTTTAATTTAATTTCGTCCGTATTAACGGAACAAAAAGTTTGTGTTGTTTTTTGTTTATGCAATTTTTAAATCGGCAAAAAAACTAAATACGGTCTCCTACGATGATGAACGGGATGACAAAAGTAAGGAAAATATAGAGAAAGTACAATCTGTGAGTTATGCGGCTTTTCTAACTTTATGTAAATATCAGATGTCGTGCGAATTCATATCTCACTTTTTGTATAAATCACCACTCGATCACGCTTTAGAATTTTATTAACACACTCTGAGTCGGAATTAAATTAAGGGCAGACAAGAAAGAAAAGAAAAAGTATATTTCACGTCAATTATTAAAAAAAAAAATTTGTAAAACAACAATTTTAACTAATAATTACTTAACGCCCATGATGGCTCAATGACAGAATTATTATCGGATACATGACAGATATGGCTTTTGTTATCGTTCGCGGTAATACAATTAACATGTTCTCAAAAGAATCGGGTTTACTCTCCAACTAGTAAGGAACGTGTTTCGACCGACTAGCTAACTACGCTGAAATTAACTCTCAACAGGGAATGTGGGACGCCTGCGGGTGAACTTTTCACGATAAAAAGCCCTAGCCAACTCAACCGTTGTCCATTCAATTGGTCCGTAAATATTGTTTAGAAATTAAAGAATAACAAACTGAAAACCACGTTGGCTTCTCGAGGATACGTCATTTGGTCGGTTCTCTCTATCGAATTTAAGAGGATCATCGCTTAGACGACGTCAACTACCAACTTTCAAGTTCGCGGGACTTAACTTTTGCTATGATATATATATATATATATATATATATATATATATATATACATATAAATTTAAAAAGTAGTACGCGTGTAATAAATATATAATTACGTATATACCTATGAAGTATCTAAGATAACTGTTATATTCGTATTTAATTATTTAGTCGGTTACTTTATAGCGTTTTAAATAATATTTTCGAGCAGATGTGCCTAAAGTAACTCTTGAATACGTAGAGAATATTTTTGGAGAAGTGGAAAACAAAAATTCATAAGAAAACTTCCGAACGTGACCGATGTTAATTATTTGTTTGAAATTTAATTTTTAAGTTATTCATACAGTGCGTAAATTACAACGGTTCAATATCTCTATTGAAGTCTCGCAATTTTCTGTATGAATTCCTTCCTACACGCTCAGAAAATGTTTACGTATTTTCTTCACCCTCCATTTTTTTTTAAAGACATCAAATAATAAAAAAGTAGCAAAAGAAATTTGGTTTCGTTTTTTTTTTTTTTTTTTTTTTTTTTTTTTTTTTTTTTTTTGACGGGTACTATGTACTGCTGCTATGGCCAGAAGCACCATTTGGTTTCGTAGTTTTACGTAAAAAATAATTATTGTAATTTTTTGTAAATTTATTTGTTTTAAAAAAAATATAATAATAATAATATATATATTCTCCACTCTCGACGAAAAATAGGGTGCCAGTTATTATTATTATTTCAATTATTATTGATATTAAAATTTATTAAACCGACTGAAGGACCAACGTTACCTGGACCTTATTCGCGCGAATAATAACGGTCTGCCGTTTAAATGTGTAACAAAAAAAATTTTAAAACTAATTTTAATTCCGTAGAATATTAGTTTTTAAATTTACATTCTAGTATTTTATTCATTTTTCCGGGTACTAATTTCAAAAGCGATAAAAGCAATGTACCACGTACATGGAACTAGTGTTTATATTCGTATTTGAAATACACGCACATATAGACGAACAATTAAACGAACTAGCATATTACACCGTGTACGTTGAGGAAAGATTTTTTTATCTTTTACTAAGGACAGATATATACACATGCATCGATAAAGTAAAACTTACTGGAATAAATCACGGGTAAATTGATTTTTGAAAGCTCGGATAAAAATGAAAAAAAAAAATATATTTTTCACGAATACGAGATACAGAAAGAAATTAAGAATAATTTAAATTATTCAAAAATTAACCGTTTCTAATTGTTTAAGAATCAATATACGCTATAAATACCTACTAATAATAATGTTCGTTAGGTTAAACAGAATTAAAAGTAATTTAAGTAACGACTGCAATCATAAGAATTAAATAAAATAAAGATACTTTCATATGGTATCACTATATTATATATATATATATATATATTGTGATGCGGTATAAAATTACCTTTAATTTATTTAATTTTTAAATTAAAAATATTTATCAACAACGAAGCACTACAGAAATACTTTCTGTATGCAATCGTAACTTTATCCAATACATCTATCACGTAATTTATACGCGTGATAATATCAAAACAACACGTAACCATTTTCGTTTCATGTCTCGAACTTTATCGGATAAAATTTTGGAAAATATTTTATATTACATTTTCAAAATTGTTAAACTTAAACACACGTACGAATAATTAACCATCAATAAGATGTTCGCGGGCAACATGCACTTTCATTAATTTATTCTCGCACTTCATTTCACGTAATACGTAAAATTATTATCTATTTCCATTCTAAAATCTGCTTCGTTTGAGGATAATGTCAAAGACAGTTCTTCGTAGAGAAGTTGTTTCCCCGTGATATATATAATTTTATTTCTATATTAACGAAATATAATAAACTTGAGTAATCTGCAAAATTGGCTTATGTCTACCAAATTTTATATATATATATATATGCGCGCGCGCCTAAATTTAAATAAATCTGAAATGAACACAAAGAATTTCTTTAGTAAAACAATTTCATGTGAATAGTTAGTCTGATACTATAATCTCAGGTGACTATACTTGTTACACATGTGTATGTTGGACGTTTTCTAATCCACGCATTTATTATCACCCCCCCAAAAAAAAAAAGCATAATTAATTTAAATAATAACCAAAAAGTTACGCGTATTGGAATTTACACGAAGTATAAGTGTAAAAATTGTTTATTTGAAATTTGTAGTGTTTTATTTTTCAGTCTTATTTGTTACATTTTCTAGCATCCTAAAAAAAAAAAATATTCTAAAAAATTTTTCTTTCGATTTTCCGATTATTTAGCTGAAAAGCAAGTCGAAGTTTTGCACTAATTTTTTATTATTATTATTTTTTATGGGGATGCCTTTACAGCCTACCCAAAGTGATACTGTACGTACTAACTCACATTACTATAAATGTGGACAACTTCTCTAGAAATATCGCTATGTTTGGAAATAGATGTAAATTTTCAAGTTGAAGAAAGTACATTATACGGAGGACCGTTACGAGACGCGCCCAGTAATTTAAGGTATAGTTCAGAGCGTAATGTTATTAAAGCGGGGCATTCGAAGAACACGTAATCAGGATTTCAAATTGCACATTCCGCATGTAGAGAGCAGTAAGCTCTTTCTCGAAGCTGCATAAGGAACATGCGGTCCGGCAACAAGTAATGCCCGAATGGCAATCTGCTGATAAGTATAATTCCTTAACGCTATAATGTTTTTAAAAAAATATAACCATGCAAATCTAGGAAATGACTCTAATGTTATCGCTTCTAAAATATCCTGATCGCGTTTAATATTTTATCCCTCAGTAATTTCATGATTCACGTCATTCGTCATTATCCTTCTGATCGTCGATACACGCATTTTGAATTGCATTCCGGCCATTTCTTAAACGATGTGTTGTGTCTAAGCTGTTAAGCCATTCTCAAATGAAAATATAATAAAATATAAAAATATATACAATATATCTTCTTCTTCTTCATCAGCTATTTTCAATTGTAGCTCTCTCGAAGTTCCTTCTATTTTTCCCTCTCAGCCGCTTTACTTGCCCACTCTTTTCGGACTTCATTTATATCGTCAAACCAACGTGTTAGTGGTCTGCCTATTCTACGGGTTCTATCTGGAGTCCACATTATCACTTTATTTGCAAGGAGTTCCTAGTATCTTACCAGATGACCAGCCCATTTTCATTTTGATTCTTTTATACTTAGTATTATATCCTTTATTTTTGTTGTTTCTCTAAGCAATTGATTTTCTTTCCTGTCCTTCATATGCCAATCATTTTCCTTTCGATTCTTCTTTGCGCTACTCTTAGCTTTTCCTCCATTGCTACTGTTGTATTCCACGTTTCACTCCCGTAGGTCATTAGCGGGAGCACGCATTGATTAGTTTTTCTTTTCAGACTTACAGGAATCTCCTTATTTTGTAAAATAATTGTTAGTTTTCCACATGCTAAGGCGGTCATTTTGATTATACTCGTCATTTCATCTTTTCGTTATACAATATATATATGAAATATTAACTCATTTCTTGTTTATGATTTTTTTTGTGTAAATGTTGTCCATATTTTTTTACGCAGCGTTTCGAAAACACTTACAGTTTTCATTGTATTTAACGAATCATTTCTTATTGTTTATGTTTTAAAAATCACTATATTCCACACTTGTCAAAATACGATAAGAGGTAAAATTATTACAATTATTAAGAATGCGGTTCACATTTAAAATATATCGTATACATACATACATAAATACATACACATACACACACACGATCCAGGTCATATTTTAACCATCGAAAGTGTCAGCTATACATATTGCAAATAAATTAGCATATATGAATTTTTCAGCATCCATGAGGCACAAACATATTATATACATCTATCTATCTATCTATCTATCTATATATATATACACGAATCATTGACTAATAAGAAATTAATAACGGAATATTCACAGCACGATACACATTAACGTTGATAAACGTTTATTGTTATAATTCATATTTTTTAACAACACACGTGTTAAATAACATAAATATATATATACATACATACATATATATATACAAATATGTTTACGCATATATGTGTATGTATGTGTGTGCAAATATGTTCACACACATATACATACGCGCATATTATACATATATTACATGCGTATATATGTAATATATATATGTGTGTGTAAGTCCTAAAAATTGTTTGGTTAAGAATACAGAAGGCACGAGCATTGGAAACCAATTCGTCTTGCACGGCAGCCACTACTGGATTTTATAGTTCCCTATCGTATTTTATTTATGAGTTAATTGTTTCTCGATTTATTTTTATAAATAAATTAGTATACATATATATATATATATATATATATATATATATATATATATAAATTTTTAAATGTAAGCTATTAGTATTTGCAAAACTGAATTTTGTTGACTGAAAATGTTGTTATTGCAAAACGTGTATGTATTAAAATATTATACATTTTTACACTTCGATGGTGGTCATATGCTTTGGGTCCGCGGAGCTACACCACCGCCCACATCGTAGAAAAAGGAAGCTGTTAATTAAAAATAAATAAAACTAAGTAAAAAAAAAAACGAATGTAATCATAAACTTTTTTTTAATAAATGAAATCATCGTAAAGCACATATAACCTCTAAATTTCAAGATCATTTGTGTTTTTTTTTTTTTTGTAAAATACCGTTACCTTACATACATAATTTTCTCTAGAACGTCAATTTAATTTTTTCCATAATTTATCGTAATATACGGGTATACGATTATGATCGTTATTAATTTAGGAATCAACTTAACGTCCTGTTTCCTCAGCGTAGATTTTCATAATTTACATATTCTTAAAAGGCAACGAATTATCGGAAATTACCATAATTTACGACTGTTGTATAAGCATCAATTTAACGATGTTAACGTAAATATTAGATACATATCTACACACATACCGTGTACATTACTCGCGTGCGTCAGGACAGTCAATTTACGAGTATCAGTTCTTTTAGCATATGTGTGACCTTTTCACATATGTGTCAACCGATGGTAGTAAAATTAATTTTAAAAAATTTCGATGGGCACAACGCCAAATAAGTCTGCTTATTAAATATTCTCAACTACACATTTCACGCAAAACGCCTCTTTCAATTAACTATTTACGTAAATTTGTTCATTTCATCTACAGGCTACGAATTAATCATCTTGTGACAGCGGTTAATTTTGTAATTGAAACGAAAAAACTCAATTTAACCAACCTTAGCTTATGTTCTAGGAATCCTTGACCGTAATATTACTTCATCGCGTAATAATATCAAATAAAACATTATTCGTACTCCCGCATACATACATACATACATACATAAAAGTAAAAAATACGAGATTAAAACATCAACCATTCAGTACTACTTACAAACTAACCATCGTGCACCTATATACATATATATCATGAAGATAATCATTATCCTGTGCAAAAGTACGGTACAATTGTCCAGACCTATAGTTCGACTTTTCCATTCGCATCGATTATATCGGCCATCTTATTTATTCCTGATTCACAGGAGCAGCTGAAATCGGTTGTAAGCATGTAAAACCGGCTTAATCATGACCTATCTCTTATACGTTATCCCCCCCTAAACATATTTTATCTAATACTTTTAATTCGATTCGAAACGCGATTTCTCGGTTTGTCCCCAGCTTACCTTCTTTATACGTCCCCCAGACATTTCAAATGCCTCTATCTTATTCTCATCGCGTTTAATTCGTGTCCACGTTTCCGAACAATGGAACACTACCGACCGTACGAACGTCTTAACCGATGCTTCTTCGTAATTCCACAGATATCGATTATTTCTGTATTCGATAATATAGACTATAAGTTGTGCGAATTTCATCATTATTGCTTTAATAGTTTTTGAATCAAATCGGACCAGTCAGATGGACAAAAATTTTAAAAATAGATTTTCTATTTATGCGCGATAAAAATAGCCCAACGCAGTGATTATAATGAAAATATTCGCAAATCGCAGACACTACAGTTTTATACATTAGTATAGAGATATACACATATATGTATGTATGTATGTATGAACGAAAATATATTTGAAAAAAAAATACGATGAAAATTTACGTTGTCTAAAAACGTAAAACCTTTCTTTAAAGCCTTTACTAATCTTGAGATTCTCAAAGAGGACAACCACGTAAACATTTCTATAATCAGTATCATTCTGATTTTATATATATATATATATATATATATATATATATATATATATATATAAACTTCGGAGGAGAGATAATTAGTTTTTGCTAATTGGTAGAATTCATTTAACAAATTAATATACTTTTAAAACTAAAAAGTAATTAATATTATTAATCTACGTATAGAATAATTTACATTCGTATATTTGTTTCATAAATAAACTGGCACCGTTCGTTTAACCACCACCCCATTTCCTTACGGATCATAAAAGTCGATACAAATCTGTAATACCGAATATCGTTAATACTGCGTAAAAATTATATTCTTCTAATGATCCATATTGTGCGAGAAATTATGTAAATCTTAAGCAAAATTATCAAAATCGTATTTTGAAAAATAGACCAGACCGGCAACTCTAAAAAATTTCCGACGACAAGAATCGAATCTTCTACTCGTCCAGTAAATTAATTTCATCGCGTTTATACCCACGTATCTATCCAATAGATAATAATTATTAGTTAATAATAATTATAAAGTATCTTTTATTTTAGATGCCGTAACATCTAACGCGCATGATAATAATAATAATGCCACGCACGTTTGTCCGAACGAGTTCGTTTCTTTCGGCAATAGCTGTTACTATCTAAGCAAGAAAATGGCTTCTTGGCAAGAATCATTTTTCGACTGCGTCCATTTATCGCGAAACAGTAACTTAGCCGTACTGAACAACAGCTTTAAAGATCAAAGTATTCGAGACTTTCTTCAACAACGCGAACTACGTAAGTACGATCATATTCGCCTAACTATTTATTTCCGTCTATTTTTAGGCTTTATCGTCGTTCTTTTACTAATAAACGAGAAATAACACACACACACACAGACACGAACAGTCGTACAAGAAAATTAAGAATTTAATTAAATAAAATAAAAATTCTTTTATACCGTATCGCAATATATTTAATCGAAAAAAAGATAAAAATTCTTTTATACCGTATCGCAATATATTTAATCGAAAAAAAGATAAAAATTAGCAAGTAGCAAAAAATCTTCGTTAAACACAAACAGAACCCGTCTAGATTACGTTTAAAAAAAAAAAAAAATATCTGTAGGGAGGGCTTCGTTTATTTATAGAATTTCGACGGAATTACCGACATGGAATGTATGAAACCTACAAGCGTGTATTACCGCGGAAGCACTGCAGAAATGTACTTTGAATCTTATTTTTATAATATTGTTGTAAAATCGCGGTCAATCAGTATAGGAATCGATCAGTAGTGTTTTAGAAACGGCGAAAGAAGAAACAGAACGAAAACCATCGAAATAATTTGTGACAAATTTTAATGATCGTTGCGATACGGATAAAAATTTAAATTAAACTGTTTATGACATCACGATTACACACCTATCGAGGCCAGGATGTAGTCGGAGTCACGTCAACTACTAATTACATAGAACAATTTCACACAATAAGAAAATTAAAAAGAACGACCTTCGTGAAAAATTAGAATCCACAAATGGTATCGAATGATATAATTGCTCCTGTCAGATATGTAATGTAAACGAAATTTAAATTGGTCAATAATGTATATTATATATATATATATATATATATATATATATAGTTAATGGGAAAAATATTTTAAAATTACTCTTCCGGGATAATACATATTATTATACATATAAGAAAGGCAGAAAAAGTGAAAATTAGAACGAATGATTATATTTTTGTCGAGAAAAAAAAAATATGCATGGATTATTATAGTCATCATTACGTTATTCTACGAAATGAACATCGAAAGAAGAAAAAATTATTCATGGTATTTCTATGTATTTCTCGTAGTAACATCGAAATATAGACGATTCGAGTTGATTACAATGTTTATTTCTTTCGTTCTTTAAAATAGTCCTATCTATCGGTAGCACGTAATGAGGCCAACGCAGTATTGAGTTACATAAAGAAAATAAGAATAAAAAACACAACTTAATCCTATACAAACATACGAGATTTAAATTGTGCAATGCTTACACTTACACGCGTTACGTTACTATACAATTCTCGGTAAAAGTTTTACACAGTCATATATTACGCATTACGACACACACACACAAACGTGTATATATTTATATACATAGTTAACAAACGTATAATGAATAACCAAAAACGATAATTTATCTACCTACATATCACACACACATACATATATATGTATATATAGATATACACATGCATCCTCTCCTTGTAATTGTTCGTCGCTGAACGCCGTTAATATTTCTATTTTTGCGCACAAAATGGGCTAGCATCGAATGAATATATGCAACGTGTAAGTAGAATTTCATACATGTCGCAGTACAATTTTAAAAATTCGATTTAAAAAAGTTTACCATGAAATACGGTTCAAGAGTAACGCGGGTAGCTACACACTGTTATTATCACCCGCATGGAGTTAGACGCGTCTTCGTACGGTGCATATTTGTTGACTACTCGGTGTTGTTTAATCTTTGGCGGACAATCTTAGGATTATCAACTGTTCGTTATTCAATTAAATGCCCCACTGACGGTTCACGTGAAAAGTACACGTCTCCGATATTCGATGGGCTTGATTTTTAATTGTTCCATTTTGAACATTTATCAGTTTATTATAGCTATATATGTACGCAATTTTGAAAGAATAATTTTTACGTATCGTAAAAATGTTATATGTATGTACGCATATACAAAAAAAAAGTATATGTATATCACTAATTGTAACGGACTCCCTAGCCGCTGTTATCAGCCCTCAAGAACACAAAATCAAACATCCTCTTGTTAATCGTATACAATCCTTACTTCGTCAATTATCACAAGATTCAGTATCCCTTTTATCGGTTCCAGATCATAAGCGAATCCTAAAAAATGAAACGTTATATATGGTAGCCCATTCTATACGGTGTTCTCCAACAACCTATGAAGCCCCGTCATCTCCAGTACGAAACACAGTCCTAAAATATTTCCTTCACCATGGCAACAGAAGTGGAATTCATACTACCATAACTTACTTCTTACTTTCAAACCCAATATTGGCTTCTGGAAACCACCTGGCAATTTATCCCGTTCCAACTATATATATAGCACCTTGGTCACATATCAATGTGCTACAGAACAATTCTGAATCTTCCAATCTATGTAAAGATCGAACACATTCACAAGACATTTTACCATATATACGATGTTGTCAATCGAAATATATATATATATATATTTATAATTGTGCCCTGCAGTCAGTATTCATTTATAAACGGCATAGGAGATTATACACGTGTCAGTATTCATTTATAAACGACATAGGAGATTATACACGTACAAGTTTGCAACTAAAATATAAACGCTACAAACATAAAATAATTAAAAACAGGCTGCTACGATGTACAGCTGGCACTATCTTTTGTCCAAAAATTTATGTTTGTGTAGAATATACATAAAAAAATATTGTTTATCCCAATAGGTAGCTTTATGATCGGTATGCAGATTTTATTGGTGATTTTTCCTGTATTTTTATTCTAGTTAGATATTAGACATATTTTTAAACTATTATACGTAGTAAGAACTGTGTATGCGTTATATTATTAATTTCGTTATTTTTGTAACATCAATTTATTGTTTAAATACACTGTTTTTTGGTGTGTTTTTTTTTGTAATCTATCAAGTTTAAACTGTAATATGTATCGTTTGAGTCTTCAATTTTTATAGGAAAAAATATAAAACTGCGTACACATAAGTATCGAATATTCTTGCTTAGTAAAAGAGGTTAGCGCTAATAAATAAATTGATAATAATTTATTACTATGTTACGTTACGTTTAAAATATATTTGGTTAGATTATTTTAATCACCGACAAAAACACAACACGTCATACGTTAGTTAATTGTTTTTATTTTTTTAATACTATCAAAAATAATTAATTCGTCATATTCGAAATAATTTTTAGAATAAAGCGAAAGTTTCGCAGTAAACTGGCAGTGAATCGTGAAATAAAATCGGATCAGTTATTATGTTCTATGAATAAAAAAAATAATAAAAATTTCTCCGATTTTAAAATAATTTATTTAAATCGCGACGGAATACGCGTTTATTATTTCTCTTTTAGACCAAATGATTTTCTCGTTAATTCGGAATTAATTTTTTTTTTAACATTTTAATCCGATGTCGCATTTTATTTATTCTTACTATATCAATTTATTATATTTTCATTTATATTTTTAAATTTAACTAATATCAATTTATTATATTTTCATTTATATTTTTAAATTTAACTAACTCGTGGAGTAATATCGATTACTTTTATTCAGTGTGAAAGTTACACACATATAAAAAATTAGCAATTTACTCATTATTAATTCGACGCTTTTGAATACGTGTACACGAATATAATTTTTAAAATATGTTGATTAATTAAAAAGAAAAAACGATTTTATTACGCAGCGCAAGTTAAACGATGGATAGCCGGAATTTACGATTGGAAGCAGCACATATGGATGTGGGGTACAACGGGCCAGAAAATAAAGTATCAAGCTTTCTCCAGAAGGAAAAAAGACGACAACAAAGCGTGGAAATGTGTATACACGAATCCGAATCTTCGTCATCGATGGTCCGTCGAAGACTGTTTTCGAGAAAATTACTATATATGCGAAGCACCGACGAAATTCGCCACGAATTCCGTTAATTATATTAAATATGCTTAAAATTATTAACAACGAGAACGTACTAACATGATTAAACAAAAATATGAATCGACAAGAAGCAGAATGTAATGACGTAATTTAAAATTTATACGCTTCCTCGCAGATATATAGATTTTTTTGTACATCCCATCGAAATAAAAATATTAACCAAATATATTACCTGTCGTTTTTCAGAATATTTTAACGATATTGTGAGAAGAATTCAAGAAAGTTGAAAGTTCTGAAAATAAAAATGTTGGAGACAAATCGAAATCCATAAAACGAAATTCAATCATTTGCGATACTATACGAGGTATATAATAAAAGAGGGTGGCGTAATATAAAACCCGAGAAACGACAAGAAGGGCCACGAATATTATTGCAGTGTATTTTAAGTAGTAATGAAAAAAAACCTCAATGTTTGAAACACGAATGTCAGTTACTCTACGCGATAATTGAAAATGTAAAATTATAAGTAATGTTTTGAATAATATATATATATATATATATATATATATATATATATATATATATATATATATCATTAAATTAGTTCAAGTAAATAAATATTACGCTTTCTACATTCGCTTAAACCGAATATTTTTAAATATCTATTTGAAATTCATGCATTCTGAAGAACATACATATACTCTATTCGTGTTATCCATCGATTCCATTCGGTCTATAGATAACATATATTCAATATCCATACCCAAACATACCATTTACCCGCTCGTCAATATTATAATCCATCCTACTCCCTACACGCTATCTATTAGACTTATGCGCTAATTATTCACAAAACCGTCATATTCAATTCACTACCTATATTATCCATTCCATTAATCTCATCATTCCGCATACTATACATAGTAGCATACGTATTTAAGTTTTTAAACATGTATAATCATTTTAATAATTCGAATACGTTCATAATTATTTATTTTTCGAATGAAAACATAATTATCGACTTGTTATTCAAGATTTCACGCGAGTAGACAATTTTCTACTTTTGTATAAAAAGATCTGAAATATCTCTGAAGAGTAGAGTTAAAAATATCTGACGGAAATCCACGCGGTAAGTTCTAATAATCCGACATGCATGATTACACGTTTTTTCGCCGCACGCGTAATGCTTTAATAAACAAACATAGAACACGTGTATGCACCACGCGTTTATGCATGTGTTAGCATATAAAATTGTATTCACGAGTAGTAACGCTATCAGTATATAATGAAATCAACACGGAGTTATGCTAAATTAACTAAAAAATAAAAAAAAAAAACTTCTCACAATTATCACTAATGCTAGACAATACGAAAGAAACAATAGTATCCATCATGATCTAGATGTACCAGAAGTATCATTGATGAAAGAAGGAATTAGCAAGAAAGCATGAAGCAGAATCATGGAGAAAGCCTGGAATAAATGCTAATTAGACTAATTTAAGAACAACATAAAATAAGTAAAACGACCGTAAATATTTTATACTTAAGCTAAATAAACATACTTCTTTATAGTTTGATTACTAACAATTCAACAAACAAGACCACACATTTACATTCGCAATACACACACATAATATACATACATTTAATGCATACTGTATGTATGTGAAGAATACATACACTTATCCAAGTACACATGTATACTACGCGTACGTACCTACATATAAACAAACAGACAATAGAATTTATAAAGCCTTTGACATATACACACGTCTAACCAAACTGAGTTTTCCTCATAATTTTATAATAAATTAAAGGGGGGGAATCGACAAGCGCTCACACACCTACAAGAAATTGTGTATTCTCCCAAGACATCGTACTATTTACTTCTTTGTTTCTACTTTTTTTTATGTATCGTGTTAAGGTGTTTTACGATGCTTTTTAAAACTAAGTTAATTTTTATTACTAGAGGTAATGAATTAAAAGAACAAAATAAAAACAAATTTAATCACTGTACAAATTACAACGTATGCGCTTGATAATAAGGTGATTGTAGAAAAGATTTGCGTCAATCAAAAATTTTTATTTATTTATTTTTTTCACCATTTCCAAATTTGTAACTAGCCAGTAATAGCTATCTAACAAATTGTATCTAAGATTCAATCATCTGTATGAAGGACACACCCCTTGGTGAGTCCTCCTATTTGTCAATGGGCTAAATCCGTAATCTTCGTCCTTTTAGTCTTCTGAGATGTTGCTGCGTGTGTAGTAGTTGAGCCGCCAGCTCGTTTGGATGATGTCGTAGCCGTTGAAGGTGCCTATTAGCAATTTTAAGTATTTCTTCTTGTACTGGATGTACGCCTAGATCTAAGTGGATTATATAATTATGGAGCTCGGTATATTAGGCGTAAGATTTTATTTTGCAAACGATGGATTTTATTCGTATTTGTCTTTTTTGCACAACCCCATAATTGCGCACTATACATCCATATGGGTTTCAGCATGGTTTTGTACAAAAGTACGCGATTACTTAAAGTAACTTCTGATCTGGGTCCTAGCAGCCAGTGCATTTTTCTAAATTTTAATTCTATCTCCCTTTTTTTTTTTTATCTATATGAGTTTTCCACGATAGCCGGCTGTCTAAATAAACTCCCAAATATTTAACTTCATCGAGCTTTGGTATTACTTGTTTATCGAGAGATACTCTTATAATCATTAAATTTGTTTTTATTTAGTTATATTAATTCATTTAATCACTACTCTCCGACATATCAAGATTAGAGGTAACGAGTTATAACACTCTTTTAAATGGCTTGTATTCTAGAATGATACTTATTGAGTTTTGACTCTTGCAGTAAACCTTATCCTTCAGATCTAATAAAATAATCTGTAGGGTTCAATTCAGCATATGGTTTATTCTTAAAATTTATATTCAAATAACTACGATGATACAGTTCTCGAACATACAAAAACTGTTCACGCGATACTGATGTTTTTACTTTAAAGGCAAATTTAAACAATAAGTTTTGCAAAGGTCTGATACGTCGCTTATCCTCTCTAATGCATTATTCCATAAGAGAGTAGACCGATACGATTCTGCAATTATATTAATATAAATTTGTGTCAGATTCTTCGGTATACTCGAAATTTAATATAATTAATGTAGAGTATTACCGAACGTTCAAATATTTAACGCTTTATAATAAAAACCACTTAGAAGTGTTCTTTTTGCTTTATATATATATATCTGTTTACGATTTTTCCGAGGCACCGTAACAAGGTTATACGTAATAAATATACAGTTTAAGCCCGTGTCATAGAAGTTATTGCTTTATTTCTACCCGGAATTGACTTTATTATTACGGCTAGTGGACACGATGAATAAACGAAAACTACTTATGTCCATCGTAATACGTTATTACTTTTGTGATCAATGTCTACTTAAATTAACGCGAAAATAATACTAAAATAAATCCAGAATGAAATACGTTTCATTTAATGTTTAATGCCTATAGTCGAAGACAAAAAAATTATCCCTGAACACCAATTCGGTTTTAGAGCTAAACACGGTACCATCGAACGAGTACATCGCATTACTGATATGATAAAAACATCTTTGGAACAGAGTATTCATGGACATTAGTCAAACATTTGATAGAGTTTGACATGAGGGCTTATTGCATAAAATCAAATGTCCATTTCCTCTTCAAGTATTCAGAATCCTTGATATCTCAGTGAAAGATTATTTTCTGTAAAATATGGCAATGAAGAATCACAAATATATTCAATAGAAGCAGGAGTGCCTCAGGGTAGTGTGCTGAGGCCGCTGTTGTACCTCATATACACGGCTGATGCTCCCACTCTGCCTGATGTTGAAATTGCTACTTTTGCAGATGACATGGCTATTTTGTGTTCAGACGAGTGCCCAATAAAGGCAAATACGCGTCTACAACTAGCGATTGACAAATTATCGGACTGGTTTATGACATGGCGTATCAAAGTAAATGAAAACAAATCGGTACACACAACTTTTACTAATCGGAGATTAAACGATAGTAATGTAATGATGAATGGAAATATTATCCCATTAAAAGACGAAGTCAAGTATTTGGGAATATACTTGGATAAACGGTTAACGTGGAAGAAACATATCGTAACGAAGCGTACTGAAATACGCATTAAAATTAATCAGATGTACTGGCTTTTAGGGAGAAAGTCAGAACTAGAAGTTGAAAATAAGCTTTTGCTCTACAACCAGGTCGTCAAACCTGTCTGGAAATACGGATGTCAACTATGGGCTGCTCGAAAAAGAGTAACATAGCAATTATACAAAGATTACAAAATAGATTTCTAAGAATCATTACAAATGCGCCATGGTATGTGACCAATCAAACTCTGCACACAGACCTAAAGATAAATTACGTAAAGGATGAAATCGTGCAAACAGCTAAAAACCATGCCGCAAGACTGGAGTCACATCCGAATAATATGGCAGTTGCACTGTTAGATAACACTGCAGTCATTCGCAGATTAAAGAGAACAAAATTTATGAATCTAGTATAAAGTATACATTCCGTATACATATTGTATGAGACCCTGTCACTGGACAGGATTCTTTAACAAGCCTTATGATACTGAGATATTACATTTACTTAATAGCCTACAGAGCTAGTTGTAAATTAGCAAATATTTAAAAAAAAAAACAATTCTACGAAGCTTTTATCAGTTATAAATCGAACTTACTTTGATGTAGTTGCAAAGTGCATCTCCTTTTAAATGTTTACCATCCGGTTCCTTATATAATTTAACTTTCATTTTTCCCGTATTAACATCTTTCATGACTAGTCCGTATTTTTGCATTAAATCCACGAATTCTTGTTCGGTTATATCGAGCGGAAGATTACTGACATATACGTGTGTATTCGATTTTTCATCTAATTCAAACCAAGCTGCAGAATAATACGTATTAATTAAAAGCATTTCGTAACAAAAACATATATATATATATATATATATATATATATATATATATATATATATATATAAATTTCTCCTTTAGTTATACCCTGCGTGTATTCGAATCATAAAATTTTAAAGACGGTTTAACCGGGAAAAATTATAATGAAATATATTATACACATGAAAAATAAAGTATTTCATTCAACACTCTTTAATTAACTTTTCTCGGACAAGTAGACGAGAAGAAAATTGGGAAAATGTAGAAATTTGCGGACATATTAAAATTAGTATAATTAAATCGAGAAAATCTCGCGAATTTCAATTTTTTACGATGATACGTACACCAACATAGGATTATATAATAATAATCATAACGGGAAAACTTGTAGATAAATTTCAGAAGCCGATCATTAATAGATACATATGATAATTCGCACAAAAATTTAATAATAATAAAAAAACAAATTACAAATACGACAAGCATTCAGTAGAGTCTTTATTCGGCATTTTTATTATACGATAATCGGCTAATATACGAGAAAACGTTTATACAACGAAATAATATTATCGAAATTAAATCGGTCACGCACGAAAATTTAAAAACACGCCCATTCAATACTATTATATCGATAACGTATGCAAACGATAAATAAAACGCACTGAGACTGTGGAAATATAAAATAAAAAAAATTTCAGAAATGACAGAGATTGAAAGAATGCTCGGTCAAAATTTGAAAGATTAAGGACTTCTAAATAAATAAAATAAAAACACAGTTTAATCGCTATAAAAAAAAAATTATTTACTCGAAGATTTTCGACAATTACGTCATTATCAAGCGTACATAAAAAAAAAACAAAAAAAACCCTGATAAATCTACACATCGGAGTAGTAGTGATTTTATGAATTATAAATCAATCAAAATAAAAACACAGTGTTTAATCACTATAATTATCATATAGTAGAATCTTTTTTGTGTACGCTTGATAATGATGTAATTGATTAAAAGCTTCGCATAAATAATTTTTTCATGGTGATTAAACTGTTTTTATTTTGTTTTATTTATAATTCGTAAAATCATTACTCTCCGATATATCAACTGATTAAGGAACTGACGCTATCGCATTCCTGAGGATACTGGTAGCAGATGCGGTTTCCACCAGTGTTGTAGATATTCTAAATTCATCTAATAATAATAGAAAACAAATTACTGTTTCTAAATAATTAAAATACGAATTTGAAAACGATGTTTTACCCTCGTAAAAATTATTTCTTTAAATAACGTGTTTTCTCGTAATATAAAAAATGCTACCAGTTGGAAAAATAAAAACAATAGACGGCAACAGTGGCAGAATTGAATAATGGAGGAACAACACGTATTATCTTCGTAATGATAATAAAATCTGATAAAAATCTTTATTAGCAAATCGCTCGGTTTGCACTCCTAGTACAAACGTTTCATATCCATAGATTTCAACGAGGGAAACTCATGTCAGACTGTGTTTTTCTATTAGGCGTGACGTTAGCGATCGTGAAAAAGCGAAAATCTTATCCAGTATGCTATACAATTGTGGGGTCATAAAAGCTGGAATCGATACATACGTTCAACGCGACTACGAGTACGTGAGTCGTTAATAAATATTTCTACCCCAGTTCTAACGCGGTCTATCCTATGCGCTAAGGACATTCAAATTATATTACACAATTTTCTCTCATTAGATAGAATATCATGCGGCGGATAACATTGTGCGTTGCTTTTTTAAATTACATTTTAACTTGTGCGGACTATCTATACATATATACATTATAATCTATAATGAACAACGTCGCAAATATTTCTAATTTGTTTCCCACAAGCAAAGACGTACTATCCATTTTAAAATTTATAATTTAACTTTCTAAATATAAATTGCACCGCGTACAGTAACGTGTTTAGTGTAAAAAAACAGTAATTAATTTATCGGGTTTAGATGTTGAACTCCGCTCGTGCTTTTAAATTTCAAATGAAACTATGAAAGCGTAATTAATATTTGTTAGCTTTTAGTGAGAATAATCTGTTCGTAATGTTACACTTCTATCTGTTCTTGGAGAAGAAAATACGTGCAGATTCACGATCGATAATCGTATGTTTATTAGAGAAAAATTCTGCAACCTTTGATTTTAAAACTCACGAGTCGCCACGGACTACCAGTTGATTTGAGTTAAAGGAAATAATAACGAGGTACAAAAGAGAATAAACGATTCGCAATGAGCAATTGATCAGTGAAATATTTCGTTTACTTGACGAAGTGTATGTGTTAACGTAAAATGGAATTGACGAAATTACATGCAGTTTGTGAAGTATTCCGTTTAGGTTCCTGTTGCATCGATGAGTTTTTTTCCATATGCTTCTTAAGCGGTTCTTTTTTCTCGGCTTTCACTTTTACATCAGAATTAGATGATTCGCTGAAATTATCGACAAAACCGTATCCCATCTGATAATACGCCATAAATGTATCATCAATCTATTTTAAAAAAAAAAAAAAAAGATTATTATATGCCATCGGTATGTTTTTTTTAACCTAATACAAAAAAATATATATTTTTAATATTTATTACACACTTTATCTAAATTTGTAGTTTATCAAACGTAATATACAATTTGTCACAATATTAAAAAAAAAAAAAAAACGTGTCAATAAGTATTACAATTAAAAACATTTACAATCATAATTTATGATAATCTAAGAATGCATTTACGAGTAAAAATGGTGGGACATTTAGTTGCTCATCTCTATTCTATAGAATTCATAACGTGTTATTTATCGTATTATACGATTATCTGATTTGTATGTAATAACTTTTTAAAAAAGAATAATATTAAAAACGTAACCATCGTTTTGTAAGATAAATACCAAAAATTATTTTACTGTTTGTACTCTTGTCATTATGATACATCAATTAGTAAAACTAGCAGACTAGTTTTATTAAATAAATATATTGTGATACGGTATAAAATTATTTTTATTTTATTTCGTTAACTTTATTATTCGCTTTTATTTCTTTTTCTATTTTTACGTACTCCGTTAATATACTTTTAACGCCTAATTTTTCAGAATTTTACCTACGCCTAAATAATGCACTTTCTCTTCGTAATAAACAAAATTCCTTATCGTAAAGTGTTGCTGATGCGTACGGAAAAAATCGATCAAAAATAAAAAACAAACCATATCAAAATAAAAACGATGTGCATAACTTTGAACCAACTGCTGCAGATTTCTTACAAACATTCAATATAGAAAATTTGAGAAAACCTAAAAATAATTTGTAACGTTTTTTAACACTATTTTATTAGACTCGACAAGAAAGCAAACCACGCTTCAAGCAACGTCAAATAATAACGATCAGAATAATAGTATTAACAAACAACTCCAGGAAATATTGCTAGAATTTAAAAACATGTTCATCCAATTAATACAACGAAACAGCATGATAATGAATTTGTTATCAGTTATCAATAAATTTGTTTCTAAATGAGTCGCCTATTAAGCTACGTGGAACATAAACGGATTGGCACAGTATTGTCATGAAGTTGAGGAATTTACTATAAGTAACAAAACTGATATTCTGTCGATATCTGAATCACACTTTACAAATAAGAGTTTTATTAAAATACCGCGTTACACAGCCTACTCAGAGCAACCAGATGGTAAAGCACACGGAGGTACCGCTGTTATAATAAAAACATCAATGAAGCACTATGCAATAACTAACTTTACTAAAGCATATCTACAGGCAACCACTGTAACCATTGAAACAACTTTAAGGCTTATCGCAGTGTCATCGGTTTATTGCCCCCAGGCACAACATTAAGTTTGACGACTACTTTAAAAGTCTTGGAAATAAAATTCGTAGTTGGAGGAGATTTCAACGCCAAACATACATAATTTAGCTCTCGCTTAACAACACCAAAAGGAAGACAGTTATATTCATATCTACTGAAAAATAAATATCAGTGCTTGTCAGATGGAAAACCGTCATATACTGGCAAAGTGATATTGGATTTCTTCGTTAGCAACGCAATTAACGTGAGTCAGACACTAGTTGAATCGTCCATGGGCGGAAATTCGGATCACTCGCAAAAAATATTTAGCCTCAGCAGCGCAGTGATGCAGATCCCCATTATACCAAAATTGACAAACAAGAAAACTAATTGGCATGTTTTTCAGCAAATGACTGAAAGTGAACTCGATCTCAACATTCCGTTAAAAACTGAAGAAAGTATCGAGATGGGTTTTATTAAATGTATTCACAAATCGGCATACTTAGCTACTACGATAAATAAGTCAGATAGAAAAACAACAATCCGAAAGTGATAAAAGACATGATTGTAGAAAAAACGGCGACTAAGAAGAGTTTGGCAGTATGATCGGACCCCGGTAAATAAAAATTTACTGAACAAAATGACCAAAAAAACTGAAGAAAGCACTCTCAGGCATGAAAAATGAAGTTTTTCATGAATATCTAACAAATCTTACACCAACGGCAGATACAGATTATTCTTTATGGAGAGCTATTAAGAATATAAATAGGAATCATCTATCTCAATTAGAATGGAAAACCACCGATGAGCAAGAGCAAATCAAGAAAAAGCGGAGGCATTCGTTAAATACCTCTGCAAAATTTTTCATCACGATAATTACAGTGTACAAATATCTACAACTATTTGAAAACATCATTTCAGATGTGCCCACCTATCAATTCTGTATCACCAATGGAAATGAAAGCATGTATACGAAAATAGCTTTACGATTTAATAACCATCAGCAATGCTTAAAAACTTGCCGCGGAAAACAGTCCTCCCAAAGTATATTTAAAACTCGATTCTCCGTACTCTGAGCTGGTTGATGAATATATACTCATCACACTGTCTGTAGAAAATAAAGTTCTACTAGATAAAGTCACTCTAAAACCAATATGGACCTACGGAATAGAAATCTGGGGAACAGCCAGCGATTCGCAAATAAAAATACTTCAGCGTTTTCAGGCAAAGGTCCTGCGCAGCATTCGTAATGACGATCTTCATAAGGACCTTCACATGCCAACTGTAAAGGATCCACAGTGAGAGATATATCCAGCGATTACAACACCATGTAAATCCACTGGGGATAACAGCGTTCAATTTCAACGTCTGAAAAGACTTACGCAAGTGGAGGTATGTAGCCAATCTTAACTAATGTTTATCAAATAAAGAATGGCTGGGACAGCGTTCTGTTAATAGTTGATTCATATAATGACAGTGCTACTTATTATCCACCTAGGATAGATTGTATACAAAAAAAAAGTGATATTGTATAAAAATGTATATGATTCATTTTGATATTCACAAATACATTATTCAAAAGTTTTGTAGCATAAGCCATTGCTATCTCTCATAAAGAAAAAATTCACAATAGTGAACACACTCTATATAAAATAAACAAGTCTAATAAAAAACTTCTTTTCATTGTATTAATTTGGTTTAAAAAATCTAATTTGAAATCACGATTTAAAAAATAACGCGTACTTTACGATTAAAAATATTTAAAATAAATTAAAATGAAAGGATATATCTGTAACTTATTTAACTTTTTATCCTAAATTTATAATCCTAATTACGCGACGTACCATTTTTAAACTAACCAAATATTTCAAGCTTATTTTGAACCTATATATATTTCACATTTACTAACTTTTGGAATCCAAGCTTTCCTTTCTTCATCCCAGAAATATACGGTACCATCTGTTGAATCCGTATAAGTGGTTTTATCACCGTCGTACCCATAAAATCCTTTGCTCATATCTTGCCGATAAACTTCATGATTACTAGTAACTTTTTTTTTAGTTAACTGATGACGGTCATCATCTTCTTCTTCTTCTTCATCTGATTCAGGATGATCCGTTTGATTGTCCTCAGCATCATTTTTACGTTTTTTCGCGTTATCTTCCATCCAACAATTATCGGTTATGTTCCAAATAAATTTGTTATCTATATAAATGATTAATCATAAAGAAAACAACAACAAAAAAATGATAATTCCTAAACGTTTTTGAAAATCATAAAGCTTTTCGACTATTCATGAAATGAACATAAAATAAAATATTACAACATGTAAGAAATATAAAATGTAAAAATATTAGTTACATATGCAATTTAGAAAAATAACAAAATGAAAAATAGTATTTATAAAGTAATCTGATAGTGAATGTGGTAAACAACACAAGCAGCAGTACAAAATTTATACATAAATACGCCGAAAGCGTAGAAAATGAAAATAAATACGAACCAATATAAAAATTGATATTTTTCTCAGAACTAATTCTTCATCAAAATTTATCATTGAATTTAATACATTTTTTTTTTATTTTCAAGTTTTCTTTTTTTTTTTAGCATTTAGTGATTTTAACTCACTTTGCTTATTTTTTAAAAAATCACTACATTCCATACTTTTCAAATTAATCATAAAGTAACTGTATAACAATTGGTAAAAGTTCATTTTATAAAACTGTAAATTTAAATTGTTTTTAAAAATATATAGTTACTTTCAACAAGTATTCATAATTTTTAAATACATTTAATTTGTAGGATTAAAAATAGTTTTTCTTCGGAGTGCGCTCAACTATATATTTATCAATACACATATTAATCTACAAGAGAAAAAAAAGATCATTTCAAACTTAATTCATACGTTTTCTGAATCAAATGGAAATAATTATACTGGATAAATTTAATTTGTATCAAAACCAACAGATGATCTAACCATGTAAACTAAAAATTTGTATATACGCCATATTGAATAATTTTAAATAATTATTTTCATTTAATTCAGAAAACGTAGGAATAAACAAGTGGGAAATGACCAAACGTCTTGAATATATAAACAAGACAAAAATCGTGATTTATGGACACAAATTACATTCGCATAAAAACGATTAGTTAAGAAAAAAATTTTCACCGGACGTCGAGTTTTCGAAAAAATTAAACTTTTTGAAACCGTGTTTCCAAATTTATGAAATCAATAAAGCCAAAACAAAAAACTCGTTATTCATCGGATATTCAATTTAAAATGACCAAATACACTTATTAAAAGCACTACACATAAATTACGAAGATGTTTTTAAAAAAATAAATTATACTTGTTCAAAACTTAAACAAATGTTAATGCTCATATTCTGTGATTGGTATCAAATGTTACCGATTTGAGCGCTGTAGTATCGATGAAGAATTGATAATTTTTTAATTTAAAAATAATTCCAAACAATTTTATAATGAATTAGATTGAAAAAAAATATAATTAATTATAAACAGTTTACAATAATTTAAACATAATTTTTCAGTATATATTAAGTTAATAGGAACAGGTACTACATTTTAATTTTGCCTAAACCGCTCAGAATACTAGATTAAATTAATTTTTTACCCATATTAAGTTAATAAGAATAGATGCTACATTTTGACGGCCAAGTAGCGATAGAAGAGTAGGTTAGGTTAGGTTAAATTTGAATGTATCAGATATTGAGCTGATCAGAACAGATAAGATACCACAGCTTGATCTTTTGCACAGCAGGCTGAAAGGCAATATTAACTTAAGTATATTTTGGTTTTATCTCAAACAAATTTTATTCAAAATTATTAAAATTAATTATAACATTTTAAAAAGTATTTAAATATAATTTTTTATTAAAAATATATATTTTTGCCATTATTTAAATTTTGCTAATTAAAGTCAATAGTATTCAAAATAGCGCTTGTGTGCTTAAGACTCGATCACACACAATGCAGTCTGTTGTGGAGGTAAGTGATTCAGCGGTTATCGCACGGTCTATGATATGAGGATGCCATACAGAATGCGATACTCAGTTACTTGCTTTATTATTGTAATACGGAAATTATTAATGATCAGTGTACATACTCGTCATATTAAGTTCTTGAGCTATTTCATTTCATGCTTGTGCCTTCTTTAAAACGTTTTTTATAATGTTCATGTGAGTTGTCAAATATGCAAAATATTTCAGTTTTGGTTAAATTATATTACAAATAATCCCATTATAACACAAAAATCGCATCAACAAATATGTTTGTTTACATACACTCAGTTTCTACTCATTTCACTTGAAGGCGGTACTGTGGTCTGGGAAAAATGGATCGCTTGTCATTGTGACAGAAATCAGCCCACAGCATTTGACCATGTTCTGTCTGAGGACATTGATGCAAACTTGTAACATTCAACTAGATCTCTTCACTGCCATGGTCCAATATCACTTACCACCACAACAGACCACTTTCTGTGTGGTCAAGCGTTTATTAAAGCCAATGCTATGCAAAACGAGCATCATATTACATATTACATAATTGCTTATTCATTTCGCTGATTTCTTTTAACAGTTCTTTCATCAGTCGTCATCGTGAGCTCCTCAGAAGATATTATTTTAGCTTACTGGTACTTGCAACAAAAGAAATGGAAATCATACATATTCTTCTTGACACCAGAGGTAACAATTGCTACTAATTGGATCGGTATCATCATAGTTCTCATTTTGTATAGTATCACCCTTATTTGCATTGTTAATTGTATTACAGCTATTTACTGTATCATCATTCTCAACTGTTTTCGTGATACCATTTTTCTCAACCGTTTTTGTGGTATTATTGTTACCTAGAGTGTATGAATGGACATAAATTGGAAAATAATCAAAACATGTGATTTTCACATACTGGCAAACAGAGGTGCATTACCAAGTGTACTTTGGGGGCAAACCTATTCCGCAAGCTGGCTCAGTCAACTACCTTGGTATACACTTAGACAAGCGTCTGATGTGGGAAGTGCAGCCAGAATGAAAATCAAGCAGATAAAGAAAAAAACGCAACAACTTTATTGGCTTATCGGAAGAAACTCACAGCTGGACATAGGGCACAAATGCCTACTGTATCGGCAGATTATGAACTGTGGCCTGCAGTTATGGAGCCGTGCCAGTAGGTCTAACAGAGCAAAGATCCAGGCCCGACAAGATGCAATACTAAGAGCAATAGTCGATGTGTACCACTATTCTAGAGATGACGATGTGCATCGAGATCTATGGATTCCATTCGTAAACGAAGAGATTCGTAGATTCGCAACTGCTCATAAAAAGAGGATGGAGTGACATATCAACGTGGAAGCAATCCAGTTGCTCGATACCGGACATGTCTTAAGCAGCGCCACCCAGCGGATCTAATTGTATAATTATATAAAACTAATTATACCTTAAATGATTATGTACATTTAAAAACGAGTAGTTCCAATACGCTTACAATACAACCGTTGTGTTGTACCGGTTTTTACTTATTGTAGGTTATGGTCGATAGGCCATTGACTTTAAACACATAGGATTTACTAATAAAATTAGGTTTTGCTAGATTAAGCTACAGTTTGTAAAAGTTGATGCTTATTTAACTAGTAGGTTAAGATTGTATGTTAATTTAAAAAAAAAAAATCTTTGGATTTATCACAGCTAACCTCTTTTTCATTATATGATTCAATTTTTCCTGTATTAGATTGAACTGATTTTTCTGTATTTGTATCAAGAATATTGTCCACAATTGCTAGACATGAATCACACATTAATAAAATGAAAAATCACATAAATGATTATACACATACAATTGCAGGTTTATATACATCTGAACCAAAAGCGTATTTTTTCAATTTTACTGAAATGAAGATTATGTAATACTTCCTTTAAATATTGTTAATATAAAATACAACGAACGTGTATAACTATGAACACTATGTAATTCATTTTTCATTATACGAAACTAATTTTTAAAACATTTTTTTGTTGACTTCGTACTTAATTAATTATGTGTTATTGAGCAATCAAATCTGGTGAGAGGTAAATTATTTTTTAAATTACTCCATGAGATTAAAAATTTGTAATTACAATATATTTAAATATTTCATTCAATGCAGTAAGATCGTGCATCACTATTGTAATTTATACAGTCTGAATAGCTTTTATAACTATTTGTCTAAAATTGTTTAATTTATGAACACTTATTGTACAAGCATCCTGATTAATTGAAAAGACTGATTAATTTGGTTTTTCAATAATTAAATAAAAATTCTTTTACACCAAGAGATTTTTGCAACTTTTGTTGCACCATGACATAGCGGTTTTTTTCAAAAGAAACTAATAATGGTTCTTAGCGTACTCTTACATGAGAATGCTTGTTTGTGCTTATTTATGGGTTAATAATTTTTAATGCAGTTTGTAATGTATAAATTGGTCAAATTGTAACTTTTGTTTGTTTATTATGAGACGATCAAAAACAATAATTATATTACTGGTTATGAATTTTATCTTTTCAATGGTTCCCCGCGTTTATGCAGTTGATCTAATTACTCCCGAAATTGTATGGCGTTGGTATTGACTTTTTTGAAGCTATGTCTACTGCAGCATTGAGTGCTTTTGGCGAAAATATACGGGTATTTATGGAATGTTATTATTTGTTTTACAATTGTGAGCATTACAAAATAAAATATATTTAAAGATTAACTTTTACCTCCAATTGAATGCATGTTTAAATTACAATTTTTTGTTAATTCTTCCAAAAATGTTTTTTGTTTTGATAATTTAGGACTATGAAGTACTGAACGTATTAGGAAAGGGTGGTTTCTCAATAGTTTACCGGGCAAAATGCCGAAAAACTTTAACAGAAGTTGCTGTAAAAATGGTATTTTTTGTTTCATTTAGCACATTAATCACTATTCATAAAATCATTTTTTTTAGATTTCGTGTTTTATGTTTATATTATTTCATGAAGGTTACGAAATATTGTTACGATATTAAAATTATTGCGTTTAAAACATATGTTTTTATTGAAACATAGATCGAAAAGAAAATTATGCAGAAGGAAGGCTTAATCGGAAGAATACGTCAAGAAGTTGCAATTCATTCTCGTTTGAAGCATCCTTCGATATTGGAATTGTATACATTTTTCGAAGATCATAATTATGTTTATTTAATTTTAGAGTTATGCAAAAACGGCGAATTGTTAAATTATTTGAAAGAAAAAGGAAACGTTCTTACTGATAAAGAAGGTAGGGATATTAAATAGTTTTTATGACCTTTATTTCGTTCATATCTGTTTACTTTTTAACTCGTCTTAATTTAAGAATATAACTCATGCTTATAATGTGTGTATTTCGGCTGTTATTTTTTATTTATTAAAAACGTTATATATTCTTAGTTATTTTATGCTTACTTGTTGTGCCTGAAGTATTATTAATTACACTGTGTAATTATTTTGCCTTTTTAATGTTTACGTTAATTATTTGGTTAATTCATAATTATTAATTATAGAATGTCATTGAACTCAAATTTTCTGCATTATTAATTTAATCTTAGATTATTGCTTGCAAATACACTGTTAGATTTTTATATTTCTATACGATTTCATTGATATATAAAGTTGCCGGGAAATAACAAGGAAGTTATAATTTAAAGGAGTGCTAATTATTTTGGAATATAAAATTTATGTGTATAATTTCAATACGAGTAAACGGTTTAGGTGTATTTCAATTTTGATTAATTTTCTTCAACTCGCTGAAATTGTATCAGTTGATTTTTTTTACATCTTCATGCTTATTTATCCAACCATTACACTGCATCGTGATTGTATCCTTTAATATGTTATTTATGCACCCAGCTTACAGTTTTTTTTTTTCAAAATTCTCGACTACAATTGTGTTTTGATAAATTGTTTTTTTTTTTTAGCGTGAGAAAATATTTTTGAATGCTGACAGGGACTTTTCTCTTACATATTTTTCCTGGTTTTTTAAGCCTTGTTTTTATGTCTACCATTTACTGCAATTATGTTTTCGAAGTACTTTGCATGTTTATAAAATTAACATTTCATAGTTTTCATGGAAAATACTGCCATGGTTTCTCATTGTCTTCATTTACTTCAATAACATTTAGATAAATATCCTAACTACAATCAAGTTTATTTTTTGTTACGGTTACAAGTAAAACGCATTGGAAACCTTCGATACGTTGATGACACTACATTTGTAAACACGCATATGGATAACATGATCAGCCTAATAAATCAATTAGTAATAGCGTTATTACGGTCTAAATCAAAAATACACTTTTTACACTAGTTTCACTAGCTATCAGGGTTTATAAAATATATTTTGTAATATTGTATAACGTGTATTTTTATATCCAAGATGTATCACTAGGAAAGTACTGCAGATATAGTTTTTTTGATAAAAATATTTCGATTAAATATTTTATTTTTTAATTTTCTGCTTAGCTGCGTGCATTATGAAACAAGTGGTCGAAGGAGTAATATATCTTCATTCACATAATATTTTACATCGCGATATGAAATTATCAAACATACTGTTAACCAACGATATGAGGATTGTAAGTAATTTAGATGAAATTTTTATCGCGATTTTATTTTATGAATTCAGTTATAATGATTTTGTTTTGTACCGAATATAATTAAATTTTTTGTTTCACATTTTTACGTATGTATGCATACATAATTCGTTTATTTTTCTTTAAAGAAAATCGCAGATTTTGGGTTAGCAACGCAGTTAGAACATCCAGATGAACGTCATGTAACCATGTGTGGGACACCTAATTACATTTCTCCGGAGGTGAATTTTTTATATAATAAATACAGCTGTTAATGCGTAAATGAAACATTATGAATGATGATGTTCTCCAATGTTGAATACATTTCTCAAAAACAAATTAAGGCTGTCAAATATTCTTTTGTTTCTTAAATAAAAGTAAATTATGAAGAAAACAGCGTGTAATTCTGCTGATGTCCTTGAGAAGAATATATTTCCATCCAAGATCATTGCTTTTAATTTCGTTGAAATATAGGTAAATTTTACTAAAAAGACCCAAATTTAGTAAATTAAAAAAAAAAAGTTAATTTTTTAATTTTCAGTAAATGAATTGAATTTTTTCCACTTTAACAATTATATCTATTGTAAATTTAATTTCATATTTCAAAATAAATAACTGTTAAAGGGTAATTAAGATGGTAAAAGCAAGAAGTAGGTAATATCTTTGAAAAGTTTTTTTTTTTTTTTTTTCGGATGAAAGAATTATATATTTGGTTTTTTGGATTAGATAAAATATAAAAGCAGGGGCTAAAAGATTATCGTATATATAATGAAAAGGAATCGCCCTAACTGAAGTCTAAGTGAACGCAATAATTCGTCATAATTATATTTTTCGGACATATAGTACGAGATATGGATTTATTCGAACGTCATATAGTGTTAGGCAAAATCAATGGAAAATGATCAAGAGGAAGACGACGGACATACTGTGTTGACCAATTAAGAGAAATAACTGGATTGAGTCTTCATGAGGCGATATTGGCTGCTTAGGACAGAACAACCTGGATTGCTATAGTTAGGAGGTCGTTTTCATAATATTACCACGCCCTCTCGAGGGCAAAAGGAAGAGAGTGATGAATGATGAATTGGCTAATAGGAAATCTTAGGCAAGGATTAAATACTACTCAGGATAAGTGTGTGTATAAAATTTTTATTTACGTACTTTTATATGCATATTTATATAAATTTATATCAAAATTTATGTGTTCGCAAAACTCAAAAAGTAGTGAATTCATTGATTTCAAACTAAGGTTTTATGTAAGGTGTCTCCGAAAATATTTTAATATTTAAAAAGTTTTCCATGGACTTTTTTCCTATCGAGGTATAATCAGCCCGCTTCGATCTCGTTCAAAAGTGACACCTGAAAGTGTGATTTTTACTAGTAAGTTCGCCTTATAATTTAGAGCATCTTGCTGACGTCTTAATACCTTCGTCAGATTTAAGTTTCGTGTATCTGCTAAACTTGAAAATAGTCGATAAATTTTGAAATTTTTATACACGTGTTTTTATGTGAATTCTACACGGAACAAAAATGCCAATATGAACTATATTTATTAAACATAGGTGAATAACATAGATTTTTGACAATCATTGTTTCGATTTTCTCAATGCGTAAAATCAGCTGATAGAGAGTTATACGATTCATTCCTTTTCGTTTTTTTTTTTTTTTTGTTTTCATTGTTGATGATCATCTGTACTTCTTGATAGATCGAATGATGTGTAAATAAATAATCACAACAAATTTAATTGAACCAGTTTTAATAACGAATTCGCGATATATGTGCTCAAATATTGCAATAGTAAAAACATTGTCGAGTACGTATTACCTTAAATTTATGTAATCAGGCCTACTGGATGTATGCGGTAAAATAGCATAGTGGCGTCCACATCAACGTGTGTTAGCACGACTTTTTTTATGTGTGACTGATAATTTTAATTTCCTGATACGTAAGCGAGATGCAGAACTGTACATAGTACATCATCATTTCATGAGTAATGATATGCTTCAACTATTGCACTTAGAATTACGTTTTGCCCAATTCGCTGATACCATTAGCTTAACGATTAGACATTTGAATTTCTACCTATGAACAAATATGTGTGCATTTTATATTATTTTCTTTAAATTTCATTGGATTTTTATATCAGACATTGTCGACATCAAGATAGCTGATCCCCAGATATGCAGTATTGTAAAGCCCGATTTTTCTTCGATAATTTCAATTTTCCAATTTGTTTTGAAATTTAGTATGTATCATATTTATTTTGCAAGTTAACTGTTGAGTTGGATTAATTGCTACTGACAGATGAAATAGTCGTATCGTCTGTAAATAGAATTGATGTTTTCTAATTCGATGGTTGGTCTTCCGCGTATAGAAGATACAAGATCGGTCTAGAATCTAGCTAAATTACACCTAGCTAATAATAGCTATTTAGTAATTTTACGTATTTCGTGCATGTAGCTTGAATAGAAATCTACCCAGCGGCAGGTGCTAAAAAGTTGTATTAGAACTTTTGTCTTATACTAGATCAAACAGCTTCGTTCTATGAAGCCGTCGGATTTCTTACGAGTTGTCTAGCAACCCGATGGCCATATTATTTGGATGCATTTCCAATCGGAGAGCATACTTCTTTGTGTCATCGGATATTACTTCCTGAACTGACTTTATTCTGAGGTCTTCGTGAAGCATGAAGTTAGATATGTACCATGGTGCATTTACAACCATCCTGAGGATTTTATTCTGCATACGTTGAATGATTGCTAAGTTGCTCTTTTTGGAGTAACCCCATAATGGGCAACCGTAGCGCCAAATCGGCTTTAAGATCTGATTATAAAGCAAAAGTTTGTTCTCAGTTGATACTTCCGACTTCCTGTTAAATATCCAATTCATTTGTCTAAGCTTTATGTTTAATTCAGTTTGTTTTGCTGATATGTGTTTTTTCCATGTTAAACGTTGATCGAGGAACATACCGAGATACTTAACATCTGCTTTCTGTGGAATCGGTACATTATTTAAAATTATGCCATCCGTCGGATAAATTCTTCTGTTAGTGAAGACTATTCATGCTGATTTACTTTCATTAGTCTAAGCCATGATGAAATTTCATTAACTGCTGCTTGGATGGTATTCCGCGCTTTAATGGGACATATATCTAAACACAATATCGCAGTATCATCGGCAAAGGTCGCTACTTCTACACTGGTAGATCTTGGAATATCTGATGTGTAAATAATGTACAGTATCGGCCCAAGAGTACTACCCTGCGGGACATCCGCTTTTATCGGATATATATCTGATGAGTCGTCTCCGTAGTTTACATAAAAGTACCTTTCACTGATGTATGACTAAAGTATTTGATATAATTGATATGGAAAATGACGTTTAATTTGGCCATCGTGCCACACTTTGTCAAAAGCCTGGCTTATGTCCAGGAATATAGCATGACAATATTTTTTTCCTTCAAGGGATGTTGACTGGTGTACTTGTTCTACCGTGTCATGCTTAGGTCTAAATCCAAACTGATGTTCAGGTATTATTCCTTTGTCATTGATGATCGGCATCAGTCGTTTTAACAATAGCTTTTCACAGAGCTTAGAGATTACAGACAACAAAATGGGTCTATAGGAAGCTGGTTCCGTTGGTGACTTTTGTAGTTTCTTAACAACAACAATCTGCGACAATTTCAGTTGTATAGGAAAATACCGTAGTCGGATCATCGCATTAAAAATGTATGTTAATAGTACAAAATCTTTCTTTGGTAATTCTTTTAAAATCCGTGCGGTTATTAAGTCATAACCCGGTGATTTATTTGGATTTAAAGTTTTCACTAAAGTATTAATCTCACCTGGAGACGTAAGTTTTATTGCAGGGCAAACATCATAACAAGAAATATCGTGATTCAACATTACATTTATTCCCCAAATACTTCCGCTTATTCCAAATCTGTTTTAGCCCATTACATATATGATGTATTTTAACGATGTTAAAAAAATGTTTAGGTTGCTTTGCATAAAACGCATGGTTTACAAGCTGATTTATGGGGTTTAGGTTGCCTTCTTTACACGATGCTAGTTGGAAAACCGCCGTTTGAAATGGACACTGTTACCGGTACACTAAAAAAAGTTGCGTCTGGAGATTATCAAGTTCGTATTTTTTTCTTATAATATTTTAAAAACACATTTTTACTCGAATCATATTTTTGACGGTTGTATAATGTGTATGTAAATATACGTGTATATATATATATAGACTTACAAAATTACAGATGCCGACATTCTTGTCTTCTCATGCTAAAGACTTAATATGCCGTCTTTTACGTAAGAATCCATATGATCGGATGCAATTAAATGATATACTGAATCATCCTTTTATGAAGGAATATTCCACCTCGGAGAAACAGGTAATTATTCTATATTTCATTTATCATCGGTAAAATTGGAATGTCTAAACGTATCATTACGGCGAACGATTATTATATATTTTAAATATTAATGATTGGTTTATTTTTTTAAATATAAGACGATTTATGAAAAAAAAAACTTCGAAGAATCACATTGTTTACGATTTTAATTTATTTGGCATGCGCCAGTGGGTATTACTACTACCTTTGTATAACGGACTTAAATTATATGAATATCGCCTAAATGATTAAAAATAAACTTAAGTATTGATTTATCGGAGTTTTTAAAAGGATATTTGTTTTTTGCACTAATGGATAACGTATTTAACAAAATTAAATAATACGAGGAGTATTTTAGATAGTAAATATATATGAAAGCAAAAATTTAAGATGAAAATTAACTAAATTCTGGTATCGAATAGGCGACTGAACTGTACAGATCACAGTTTATTTTATTGGTGCCTGATGTGTTCTTGTTCATATAACATCACTTTTTATTTTATTTATTTTCTTTTTTAAATATATATCGTTATCTTACATAAAGTTTTATCAATTATTAGGTAATCTATAAAGTATCAATCCAATGAAAGATACTACAATTAAACACAAAACGTAACATATACACATACTTTCAACTCGAATATAATACTCAAAATTATACCCATTCACACACACACACACACACAGACACATCATGGTATATTTTGTGTAGTCTTCAAATTGCGTTCTGTACGCGCTTCACTTTTACCATTTAGCAATGTTTCGGCGTATTAATAGTAGCGTATCGTTGAATAACGTTTTCTGTTTTATCATTTACGAATATAATTTTAAAATCTTCGTAAATATTTATTACATACCGCGTAGTATTAACAATTACGAGTAATAATTTATTTTGTACCTTTTGTATTATTAAAATATTGTTTATATCTCACGGTTGACAGCTATCTCTGACTGAATGTTTTTTCTACGCAATGCGATGGTGATTTTCGATGAAATTCATTTTTATCTGACGTTTTTCTTAAGGTATTGACGTAATTTTTAGTTAATTTTAAGAGCTTAAGGCGTAATGCCGTATTTTGTACGCTTTGTATTATTAAACTATTGTTGCTCTTTTTTGTAATATCCCATCGCATGTCTGACAGCCACCTAATTGAGGTTTATTTATTTTTTAGTTTGATAACTAATATTTCAATGTAATTTTCAGTTAAGGAACTAAAATGTTTAAATAATTTCACGTGTAAAATAACTTCGCTAGCGTTAATTTTTGTTAAAATTATACAAACTATGTTGCAGAAATGGTCTTACGATCAATCCAGCGATAGCGGAGTGGATTTAGTAACCAGTTATTCTAGTAATATTGTTCAAAATAGCGGATTGCAATTATCAGAAAATAATTATTCTTATTGTGGTAAAGAATTACCACTACGATATTTCAGATCGCCGAAATCATATAGAAGATCTAGGTAGATACTTATTTATTTTCGTTAATAAACTTTTCATTGAATAATTTTAAAAAGATCGATACGAATTTGTCCTCGGATTGCATAATAGAAGCTAATGGTGAATTGATAAATGAGTGTAAAGATAATTAACGGGAATTTAAATATGTTAGATCTCAAACACGGAGTAGAGTGACGCAATACGTGACATTTAGAATAAAAATTTAATAGCCGTTTTAGATCATTAGTTTATTCGACAACGTTTGAAAACAAAAAA
The DNA here is from genome assembly GCA_032883995.1 of Coronaproctus castanopsis. Classification (NCBI taxonomy): domain Eukaryota; kingdom Metazoa; phylum Arthropoda; class Insecta; order Hemiptera; family Monophlebidae; genus Coronaproctus; species Coronaproctus castanopsis. Next base: position 70,570,891 of record CM065053.1, read on the forward strand.
TATCTAAATTTATTTCGTTATCTATTTAAAAGTTGTATAACTGTAATAGTTGATGAAATATTGGAGAAGACAGATCGTAATATATGAAATAACCGAATGATTTAATTGAGAAAAAGGGTCGGCGTGTCTTGTGATTAACACACTAGATTGTATAATAATAAAAATATTCTAATAATCGGTGGCTCCCTGCGTGTTCTTTTACAACTGTCTAGACTCCCAGAATTTAAAATCAGTATATATACGCTGGATCCTAGCCTATTGTGGCGTTAGTTCCAAAAGAGCTTCGGGTTAAATAGGGGAACTTCTTCATAAAGATTTTGTCTCTGTATTTGTCAGGTTAAGAAATGATCATAACTTAGTCATCTTGCCAAGTTAGAGACCGTCAGATGTGTGAATTTGTGGGTATGTAATATTGAAGATAGTATTGAACATCTGATTTGGTGTCTATTGACAAAAAATACGCTACCAATACAACTTGAAGAGTTTATTGTGCATCCTTTATCCTTGAATCCGGGTAAATTACATAATTTCATTAAGATTAAAAATAATGTAGATCGATCAGTTCACTTAATAATCCGGCCAAAATATGAAAATGGCCAAAAAAATATATCCACCATTGTAATTCTCCGACACATTGTACGTAATAGTTTCATTATGTCTATCAATAATCATAATTTCGTTTCTTGTTCATTTCTAATCCATCTTCTAGAATTATCGCTTCTATTTTGTTAACTTTAAAATCTTTCTGACGTAGTATTGAGGTGTTATTATCAGCTTAAGTTATTTATTAGTTTTCTTTAATTTTCACGCCGCCATTTTCTAATTATACTTCGCTGTATAGAACTTAATATACAGCCTCGAAACACGCCCTTTTCTATTTTGAAATTTTTGTGTTAGCTTATTAGCTATTCTGATTTTTCCAGTGCTGTTATACGGATTTAATTAAGTCTACTGCATGTTGCGGTATTCCACAATTTTTTTGCCACTTAATCGAATCGGCGGTTTTATAATTCTGTATTTCTTTTTGAACAATCGCAAGTTTTTCAGCATTATTTAATCCACCGAAATTCCCAATCTTAGTAAATTCATTCTAGTTTCCACGAGTAGTCTGGTGTTCATCGTGATATGTAGTCCATTTAAGAATCCTGCGCCGATCGCTATTGCATAATATAATATTATCTATACAGTTTGTAGTTCATAATATTTTTGTGAAATATCTGATAACACAATAGGTCTCCGCTTCCTTCTGCGTATAAAGTCGGTGGTCGCCCTTAACGTAGGGGGCTTTTGATGTATATCTGGTAAACGGTTTATCTATTTTACATTATTAATTTTCAGGTCGTTCGATCGTGATATAATAATGGAAAAAGAAATCGAAGACGAAGATAATTTAATGCGAGTATTCGATAAGGCTATATCTTTCGGCAGAAGTCGTTCTCCTCAGCTACCTGCGGCGTGCGATACTAATCGTAAATTTCGATCGTTTGAAAGTCGCGATCGTCGAAAAATCGATTCCGTTTCTAACGAATATAATAAATTAATCGTTTATTCTAGCGAAAATTTGTTAAATACGAATAATAATAATAATAATAGGAATTCGCCGTTTACGTTTTCTCGCGAGTGTCGTTTTAATCGCGAGAATAGCAACTTAGCGTCGACGGAACGTGTCCGAGAACTAGAAATCGACTGCGATAACTCGTGCTCCGGCAAATTATCTGACGGTCGTCGATTAATAATCGCGAAAAATAATAACTACGATAAATACGACAGAAATCAATCTTCGACCGGAATAATTCGATCGGGCGGAACTGCGACAAAAAAAGACGACGATTCTCCGATTCGATGTGGCGACGGAGCGGACAGAGTGCGTATTAATCCGTTCAATACGGACAGATTGAAAGATATACGTCAGCGGAGTAAAAATGTCGTTTTAAGTATATTGAAAAACGGAGACGTAACCGTGGAATTTGTAAAAACGAAATCTAGAACTAAAGAAGAACTAGTCGTCGAAATATGTCGTATAACGAAAGATGGATTGCGGGTAAGGTAAACTTATGATTTAAAACAACAAAACAAAAAACGTATTTATCTTTATATACGTTTTTAAATTTAGAATTTGCAAAGTTATTAAATATGCGTATTTGTATAGATTGTGTAGTTCAAACAGGATTTATAACCTATCTTTACGTGTAATTTAAAAAAAAAAAATAATAAAATAAAATATAGATCGTATCATCGTCATACTATTGGCTGCTGTGTTATTTTGCGTACACAATGAGCTAACATTGAAAACATTAACTATATACAACGCATATGATCTCATACGGAATGCGGTGCCATTTGTGTTGAGATGTAGATATAAACCTTGTGCAGCGAGCTGGAATCGAATCTATCTTTGGGTTGATAGTCGAGCACTCTAGCAGCTGTATCACTTGTATCATATACAACGAAAATAGCCATCTGAAAGGAAAGGTGTTTTTTCCATACTTTATCTTCGTATATATATATATACTGATTTCTTTTTCACAATCTATCTACAATTGATTACTGAGCTGAAGTATTTGAATTTCACTATTTTTTCAACTGTTCTTTCGTTTATATTTAATGTCTCGCCCGCAGTTTGTGAGCGGGTAACTACCATAAATTTTGTTTTGGGCACATTCATTTCAACTCCAAATTTCTGCCCTATCTTATTTAGTTTGTCACTCGTTAGTCTATCAAATTTCTAGTTAAGGTGGCCGAATCGTCCGCACATCTTATGGTTGAAAAATTATTTTTCCATTTACTTTAATTCCAGCATTCTCATCCATTAATGTTATCTTAAAGATCTTTTCCGAATATAGGTTAAACAATGGCGGCGATAATACGCACCCTCGTTTTACACCTTTAAGAATTTGAATATTCGGAGTTTCTAGTCTTCCATCAATACGAACTTTGGCTTTTTGTTTCCAGTATTATTTTCTATATTTTTCATAGAATTTCCATTAGTGGCTGTTGTCTAATGGTATCAAAGGTTTTTTTTTCATAATCTATGAAACAATAGCATTTCTGTAATATCTTCATGGCAAATATCGCTTCTCTTGTTTCTAGATTTATGCGTAAACCAAACTGTATTTCTCCACTTTGCTCTTCACATTTGCTGTATATCTGTCGGTGTATCACCTTTAAAAACATCTTTTTACACGTGACTTATTATTGAAATCAATCTGAATTGGGAACAGTAGTTTACATGCGGTTTATTTAGCATTGAAATAAACGTTGATTTCTATCAATCTTCGGGGATTTCATCAGTTTCGTATACTTTATTTAAAAGTGCAGTCGACATTCGGTTATCTAAATATTTAATTATTTCAGGTTGGTAAATTGTCTTGCCAAGGAGTTTTTATATTTTTCATATTTTTTTTTTTTTTTTTTAAATAAATAAGGATTTCCATCATCATAATATTCGAATGACGTGAAAATATTCGCCGCGTGTGTAAATTTTATATTATTTAACGGAAAACAGTTCGTGTTTTGAACAGAAATCTCCATTTGATGTAATCGTTAATAATACGAATAAACAGAATTCATGATTTTTCCCAAAAACTACTACAGCCAGTATCCTTCTCAACTAATCCTTAAATTTTGAAAGGTTTCCACTGCATACGTTTATTTGTATAGATAGATCAAAGTCAACTGTGTACAAACTAAACCAAAACCACAGAATCAAATGTATATCAAAACATGGATAAGTTTTAAGTAATAAGTTATACAGAGACGAAAAGTAGATGAATTGAAATGGAGATTAGTACGTGAACGCGGCTGGAACAAACAGCGATTCATTCTAGTATTCCCTTAGGTATGAAATAATTAATTTGCGAACTAAAACATTCGTCATTAATTATTATTACACAAGTTATGCGAAAACATTAAATTGGAAATTTTCCGTCTATATATATATATATATATATATATATATGTGTGTGTGTGTGTGTGTGTATAAATATATAAACATGACATAAGAGATCGTAATCTATGTGATCTGGATAATAGTTCATTATACGAAAAATAAATATTTCAAAAACTTAGCCTCGGAATCCTTTCCACATCTGTAGTATACTTATTGTAAAATGTATCCAAAGTTATCGAACAATAACTGAAGACGAAAAAGGCGAAAGATTTATTCGCATCTGAAGAGAAGCAGGAATTAAATTTCAATAATGTAAAAAATAAAATAAACAAATTCTTATGCATATTCAATAAATTATACAATAATAATAACATAAATAATTATAAAAAAGGAATTATATTATATAAATCTGAAATAATGCCAACTATAATTTATTGTAGTAGTATTTATATTGATATGTTCAAAATTAATAAGTTTATAAAATTAATAAGATCATATCAAAGAATCATAGCTAGCAGAATGATCAAAGCGTACAAAATAACGAGTTTTTTGGAGTGCTGGCAGGAATTATACTCATTGACTTAGAAATAAACATACCGATTTATTCTTAATTAAAAATAATATTAAAAAGGAACGCGAATTTAATCGAATAATATATATTAATAATAAATTTATATATGAAAGTAAACAAATCAATGTTAAACAGTTTAAGACTATACTAAATCAATATTATATATATATATATATATATATATTACAATATCAAAAAATGTGGAAGCAATATATAATGGATTAGCTTATAAATATTTTCCAGATTGAAGTGTAAGATTTCAAAATAACAGTTCATCCCTAATTATTATAATGTACAATTTATCACTGGGCATGGTAGCTTTAAAACATATTTAAAAAGATTTGGCATAGCTGAAACAGAAAATTGTATTACATGTAATTTTACGAACACCTGTTTTCATGCGTTACAAGGGTGTTACGTCAGTGGGACAGTGTTAGATTGTAGTACGGAAGATTTAGTAGGAGGTAAATTTAATGAGTTCAATAATTTAGCGATAGAAGTAATAAACAACCGGAAAAACATATAATTTATTATATTAGTAATAATAATAGCATTATTTGTTATGAACTTTAATGAAAATATTAAATTTAAGATACAATTATGGTATATCGGGAAGTAAAAATTTAGATTAAAATTTTCTATTACGATATATTAATTTTCAATATTATCGTTATCATTAATGAAGTTGAGTTTCAAGTGGCGTAAAATGTAATTTTTTAAATAAATATGTTCTTTTGAAAAGAACAAAAAAAATAACCGAGGACGAACAAGAGCTTTATATGCAGTATTTGAATAATTTTGAGTTTCTTATGACGAATCCAATAACTGAGTGGTTTATATGTACCAAGAAACTCAAGGTCCTATCAAGGTGTACATCAAGATCGTATAAACATGAACGACCCTATTCACAATATGTTATCAAGATTGTAATTAAATATACGTTTATTCGTATTACGACCACAATATAACGTAATGTATTATAATTGATGGAAATCCCGTTACGCCTACTCCACACAGTAAGATTATCTAACTCTCTTTTAAGCAATCAGTCGAATGAGCATATTGGCCTATAAATTTTCACGACGTCTGAAAATAATAGAAATTTCGAGTTATTGCCTATGTCGTCCATAAAAATAATAGATAGTACCATATCTAAGATAACTCGCCTATTCGCGATGTTGATGAATATTAATTGAAGATGAATGTTTATTTTTTAATCCAGTAATTATTGTTTCTATGACATAAACTTAAGTGATTTCTATCGGTATAACAAAACTTAATGCAGAATTTTCGTTAAAATTCTTACAGCCTAATTGTATACGTGCTTCTTTTTGATATTCGACTAAATTTGCTCGTATTTTTTTCCGCTAGGAGTTGTGAACAATTGAACGTTTTAAATTCTAAGTTCATTTTTTTTCCGTTCTTTATTTTAGATGGAAGTTTATTATCCGAATGGCGGTAAAGGTGTACCGTTGACGAGCTCTCCTGTTATACCGACAATTGGTGGTCCGGACGCGATATTTAATTGCGAAGCGTTGTCTAAAGAAAACTGGAAGAAATATATGTACGCTGCGCGTTTTGTTGAAATGGTACAGACTAAGACGCCGAAAGTAACCTTTTATACGGATCGAGCGAAATGTATACTGATGGAAAATAAACCGGAGCCAGATTTCGAAGTTTCATTTTACAAAGGTGAATTAATTTTTTAAAATATTTTTTTCGAGTAGAGGATTAACCAACATGATATTGTACGCAATGTCTTAAATTCTCAAGATGAAGAAATTAAGGACTATAATACGATAATCGCAGTAATTTATAGTTCAGAACGTAATGTTATTAAAGAAGGAGATTCGAAGAACACATGATCAGAATTGTAATTTGCACGTTCAGTATGAAGAGAGCAGTATGGAATTTCTCGAAGTTGCATACGAAATAGGCGGTCAGGTAACAAGTAGTATCCGAATTGCAATTTGCTGATAAGTACAATTCCTTTACGCTTAATGTTGTTTTTTTTCTTTTTTTAAAAAAGTATAATCGTGGAAATTTAGGATGAGACGATTATAATTAAAAGCACTGAGTGAGAAGTGATATATATTATTCACATATGTCTGTTGCCAAATTTTCCTATTTTCCGACTGTATAAAACGTATGATATCGTGCGCAGAAACTCAGGAGAATACCACATCATTTAGAAGGCCACGTAAATTTTCTTCGTAAATTAATTTAAAATATTTTAATCGATATTTTTTTTTATATTCGATCATATTTCACCACGGGTAATCGAAAAATATTGGCGATGTTTTTTATGTTTTTCGAAATTGTATTTTTTTTTTTTTGCAAATAAAATTAAAATTTGACTGACGAATTATATCGAATAGAAATAATTTAACTCAATGATTCTGCAATATATTGCAGCTCGCATAGACCCAACACTACTCGCAGTAGATTGCAACTTGGAATAAAGCTCATTAAACGATAAATGGCAAATTAATATAAATCCGATGAATTCTGAGATCATCTTTTTCATCTGTAAAAGACCAACGTTGCCAAAGATAACCTACTTTGTTAAAGATGCTCGAATAGATTGAAGTGACCAGCAGGTACGCTATTTGGATGTTACTTTAGAGATTGAAACACTTAAATAATACTAGTCTTAAGACAAATAAAGCCATCTGTTCCATATATACGCGCTTCTTACAAGATAATAATCTACAAGTCATTAATCCGATCAATAAAACCTGTATGTCTGTCCAGCGTGGAGCTCAGTATGTAATGCTACTTTTAATAAATTGCAAATTATTCAAAATAGGTCTTTAAGATGTATTTTAAACGTGTTCCGTTACTTCGAACTTACATATTACCCTATATTAATTTTATTTTAAAAGTATCGAGTGATTTTTTCAATAAATTTATCACGATAATGTACTTGTTTCCTCGATCGGCAATTACGATTCCAGGCAACTAAAGTTTATGTATACTAAGTACAAGACGCATTAAGCATAATTTTTTATAAGCTCGCTTAATTATTATTTTGTAAATTTTTAACCTTTTCTCTGTCACCCCTCTTTTTTTTTTTTAAGTTGTAGGTTTTTCGTATCATTTTTTCCTGCAGTTGTATATGTATATTTCATAATTAACTTTCAACTATAATAAGATAATTTTGTTTATTGTGGCAACGATGTATCCGGTACACAATTAAGTACTTGTTAGCAACATTAGTTGTGTGTAACTTTTTCTAATAAAATATTCGTTCGTTCGTTAGATTTAATTTTGGTCCTCTACTTTCAGATAGAAAAATCGTACCGTTTACATAATTTTTTTTTTTGTAATCGTGAAGATAGAGATACACGCGTATAAATAATTATCTGCTCCTTTCTCATGTTTATTATTTTCACGTTGTGACGAATTATGATGTAAGCCAACAGTCGACGCATTGACAATTCCGTTATATTGCGTACGAGTCAGCAATTATTTTTATCGAGTATTATTGTCTTTTCTAATCTATTTCGTCGTGAATATTTTCTTTTTATAAACAATAACCTATACTAATGTATCTACTTTATTTCTAGTTCTTTTAAGATTGATACATTGATCTTATATTCCACTTTTGACACCTTCGCCTAGAACACCCTAATTCCATACCGTACCGGATGACTTAAAACGGTGTTGTTAAATATTTACGTGCTATTTAAAAGTGCGCCGCTTGACGTAGATTTTAATTTTAAATTTTATATTTAAATAATTATTAATACATATATATATATATATATACTATATATTAAAAAATTTCGTATGTTATAATAATATCTGCTGGGAAAAAATCGATAAGATACTTAAATTAAAAATGTTAATCTATATTATTTACGAAATTTAATCGGTAGGCGCTAAAATTACCAGATCACGAAAGGGGATAACATTAACGGATAATAGTGGTGTGGTGTCAGTTTTAACGGATACCGGTCAAAAGTGCAACTTACATAAGAAGAATTTAGAATTGTACAATTATTTCCAGTTGGTAAGTGACGTATTCTGTTCTTTTCACTGTTATTTGTATTATTAATTCGCCGTATTTTCAGACAGTCTGTCCGTGTTATTAGTGATTAAACGCGAGAAGTGTCACGTTTAGTTTATTTCAATTTTTATGTATTTACGTAATGATAACCGGTTAACGGAGGTTTTATTAGAACAGAATGACGTCTGGAAAAAACAAAAACGTTACATTTATTAATATTTTTTCAGTGTCTCGATCACTGTCGTTTAATCGAAGAAAAATTATCTTCGATCTCGATAATAAACTCGGATACTTCGTTGACAGTATTTCCAGTGATCATAGGTAAGAAACCTCTCGAATCAGAACAGAACGATCTATCCGGCTGGAATAATTCTCCTAATATATTTCATAGTACCGAATACGGAATTAGATAATGTGGTAATCGAAGTGCATTGGACGCTGTGGCGTTGGCAAATATATACATACATGTCTTTTATATATATATATATATATATATATATATATATATATATATATATATGTATATATAAAATAAACACGGGTTTTCGTGTATAAAAATCTAGTGAAATGATTGTATAGTATGTGTTATACACTCGTTTTACTATTTTAAAAAGAAAGCTACGTTTAAAATTTGAGACTGGTTTTATAGAAACGTTATTTAAATAGTTAAAATATTAAAAATAAAAAATAATAATAATAATTGTTAGAAATCAAAAATAGAAATAAGAAGCTAATTTTATCAAGAAAACCTTACGCTAAAGTAGAAGGCGAGGTCATTACGCGGGAGGTACTATGAAGATATATATACATAATGATATCCAGTAAGTGCCTAAACATACTTTCTTAATAGGATGCCTTCAGATAACATCCTAAATTAGTTCCCGATGTCAGGCGTCTGCGACATTTTTTTTTTTTTTTAATATTAATAACTGCTAAAGATCAATTTTATTAATTTTTTATATTTCACCAATAAAACTAATAAAAAACGACCAAAAATATTTAAAACTAAAAAAGAAAACCCGATTATTTTCAGTATCTCGGTAAAGTAATTTGTTTGCTCACATTTTTGCACCGTACAGAAATATCGAAAAAATTGAAGTACCCGCGGGTCAGACTGATATTTTTCTCAGACAGAAGATTCCATGTTTCAATTAATTTATCTCACTTCGTGAAAGGCAACTTCGTTTCTTGATTTCAGAACGTCCTATACTTTTCATCCAGCAGCACTCTACGTACATACATACTATCTTGTATTAAAATTACTGGGGCAGTCGAATGAACCTTTCAATATAAAATTGAATAATACATGGGCTGAATCGGACAAACAGAAAGCAAATGCCATCGTAGAACACCTTAGTACGGTATTTACTTCACATCTCGCTTATGACGAACAACATTCTATATATATATATATATATATATATATATATATATATATATATATATATATATTATATATGATATATATAGAATACATTGAATGACCCTTATCAGTATCAAAATGTTATAAAATTCTCACCGAAAGAAGTATTTCAGTGTCTCAAAAAAGTACCATTACGAAAGACTCCTTTATCGAACTCCCGCTATAGATTTGCGAACTGGTTTCGCCATATTTGACAAAATCTGTCTTTTAGATATGATTTTATAGTTAATTAGTACGATGGATGATTAATATCGCTAAGTTCGAAAAGGAGGCCAGGATGCCAGACGCTATCGAAGGTCTTGTGAAACATAGAGAAAAACAGCCAAACAATACTGTTTGCGCTCTAGCTCTGTAGCGATATTGTCAACAGCACGCTAGCATTATAGTTGAATGATTATGCCGGAATCCTAATTGATGAGAAGGAATTATTCCCTTTTAAGGACGGGTATATTCTACCTAGTAGATTTTTTTCAAAGGTTTACACCTGTATGAAGTATATAAGTGAGATGGTTTATTAGGGTTTAATACCAAATTTGATTATTGAAAATTTCCATAATAAAGGATAATACTTTAAGCATCGCGTTAAATATACAAGTGAGCAATAAAACTACTTTGTCTTTGTTTGGTAATAGTTACAGGATCTCTGATGTAATAAAGTCAATCCTGGTGTTTTTTTAGCCAATTTCATTATTCTATTTGTTTCAGCTGATTAGTAGGTGTAGGTGCTTTAGATATAGGAAGTGAACAATTCAAATATTAAAAGACCCTATCAATATCGCTGTCTATCTGGAAGGTAGTTGCACGGTTATACACTTGCGCTAATAACGCTAAATATGAAGAAATAGCGGTCGACGATTTTAGTAAAAGCTAAAAATTCTACTAGTTGGCTTCTAGGACGAGTATTACGAAAACGTTTAAAACAGATTGAAAAATCGTCGACGTTTAGTTTAAACGAAATTAGTTTAGAACAATTCCTTCGGATTAGTGCGAAACAGACGGTAACAGTCGAATATAATACTCTACCTCAAGACGATAAGACCGTGATGCGGTTGGATAAATTATGAAAGTAAAATAAAGCCGTTAAATGAAGAAGAAAAAAAGACGATTACCGCATATATAAAAGTAAGCCGATTATCGAAATATTTATCGGCGAATACATCATACGCAGGTCCTGTCTTCTTCTTGATACGTATCTCCGAATATCGATTAGTCGCGATCGAAATTATTTCTAAGCGTATTCTGTTTTGCAATATTTTACAGCCGATTCGACGTTTCTCATAATTCAGGATGTACGAATTAGTGCGATTACGTACCAACGCGACGATTTAGTAATCTTTCAAATAGACGGATTGATCGAATTAATGTATTGTCAGAATTTATCTTTTGCTCTCTTTAGGTGTCGAAGAGTTTACAAGGGTAAACGCTTCGGCATCTAGAGAGATTACATTCGGATAAGTAATTTACCGAGTAAAGATAAATTCTGGCAATATGTCCGTTCGATCGATCCGTCTGCTTGAAATATGACTAACTCTTCGCGTTTGTATACAATCGCACTATGCGTTATTCGTACATCCTGAATTATGTGAAACGTCGAATCGGCTGTAAAATATTACAAACGGAATACGCTTAGAAATAATTTCGATCGCGACTGATCGATATTCGGAGATACCTATCAAGAAAACAGGACGTGCGTATGTTGTATTCGCCGATAAATATTTCGAACATCGGCTTACTTTTACATCCGCGTGTAATCGTCCTTTTTTCTTCTTCATTTAACGGCGTTATTTTATTTAAATAATTTATCCACAACCTCATCCTCGGTCTTATCGTCTCGAGGTAGATTATTATATTCGGCTGTTGTGTATTTAGTCTGTTCTGTACTAATCCGAAGGAATTCTTCCGAACTCAATTTTTAAATCTGTTTAAACGTTTTCGTGATACTCGTCCTGGAAGCCAACTAGTAGAATTTTTAACTTTTACTAAACAGGACGGTGTAACGTCTCTCCCGTTACTACCGCTATCACAGGCGACTGCGCGGATGACGATGATCATTTTCGGCTAATATACCGATAATTACTTTGTGCACTTAACATTTCCAACACGATCTAATTTAGTGTCTCAACAGCCAGATATCGGTGAAGTGTTCACACGCCTACACGGTAAACTTTTCGATAACATTCCGGACGAATTTAATTTGGACATTCCAGTAAATATTTCGTCGATTCTTTGTCGTTTTTCTTTTTCATCGAAGCAATTCTTACTTGATATGATTAAAAAAAAATTAACACATTTCTTTTATTTTAAGATTACAAAATATTTTGACGCGAGCGCGAATTATATCTATAAAAATATATAAACTTGATATTTTTATACATTTTGTATATTTTTAAAATCGTGCAATTTGATTTACGCAATACTACGAATAAAAATGTCATAATCAATTATTTTAAAATATATAAGTTAATGTATAAATATAAGCACATATTTAACTATATAGGTATATATGTTGGTGTGTGCGCGTCTATATATATAATTTTTTCAATTTTATTACACGTTTAAAATGATTATTAATAAATTTTGTAGATAACTAAAATTTTTATACAATAATAAAATTTGTATATAATAATAAAATTTTTATGTAATAATAAAATTTTTATGTAATAATAAAATTTTTATATAACAATAAAATTTTCATATAATAATAAAATTTTTATATAATAATAAAATGTTTATTTAATAATAATATTGTCGAACAGATCGCGCATAAGATTAGAAACATACACGTTTCTTTTATTTTAAGATTACAAAATATTTCGCCGCGAACGTGAATCACGTCTATATACAAATATAAACGTCATCTTGATATTTTTATACATTTTGTATATTTTTAAATTCGTACAATTTGATATACGCCATACTACGAGTAAAAATGTCATAATTAATTATTTTAAAATATATAAGTTAATGTATAAATGTAAGCACATATTTAACTATATATATATATATATATATATATATATATATATGTGTGTGTGTGTGTGTTGGTGTATGTGCGTCTATATATAATTTATTCGATTTTATTACCCGTTTAAAGTGATTATTAATAATTTTTATATAATAATAATACAATTTTTATACCATAATAAAATTTTTATATAATAATAATATTGTCGAACAGATCGCGCATAAGATTAAAAACATACACATTGCTTTTATTTTAAGATCGCAAAATATTTAGACATTTCTAAATTATATCGATTCTGTATTTTGCGAACATTGTACAGTGTTTTAATATAACGTCATTTAACATTAATTTTCAGTAAATATCCTTGATTTCCACAAATAATGATTAGTCACGGTGATAATGTTAATATTTACGAAACACTTCTCAGATTGATTAATTTTGAATAAAACGTAACATCTCTGAGATTGAGAGTTAAATATTCTATTTATCATTAGAACGTTTAATAACATCAAATCTACATTATTTACGGATTATGCCGTTACAGAATGAATAACGTAACCGTGGGTAATATGCTTTTAAGCTTTTCATAGAAAAATAAAAATTACGATCGATTAATAAATTCTCCATAATATTTTGCTCCGTTATAGTTTCAATATATATATATATATATAATGATAGTAATTTAGTTAATCGTTAGTGATATAAACTTACTTTTGTTTTATTTATAAAGGATTTAAACATTTATTCCATCGCAAAATTTATAATAATTTTAGTTAATTTTAAATAAGAATGAATTTTTTGATTCTATTAAATATTTGATAATGAATCTGTTTTTATATTTAATCCTGTTGTACGAAGTCAAGTTTACGGTATGCAGTTATTAATCCGACGTGGTTTTGCCCAATTTTAGGAAATAATCTAAATCTAATATTATTTATTTTACTTAGTTCTAATTTTGATCCTGTTTTTTACAAGGAATAATTTAATTTTAAGGTTACCGGCTCGATCGTAATCGCCAAATCGTTAAGGGAATTATCTTTAAGACTAAAGCATAAAGCAGCCCAACCTATATAATCGCTATTTATAAATTAATTAAAGCTTACGAGATTAGTTGGCTGCGTTTTTATTAATATGAATTTACACGTATAGAATATAGCATACAAAAGGACAAATTAATGCAAAAAAAGGCACGTAAAAATAAATTCACATATAAAAATTTTTATCTAAAAATTAATACATATAGGTGATATATCACACCGCTCAAAAATAATAACAAAAAATAGTATTAGGCAGAATAAAACGTAAAATAGAGATGGAATTAAGTGAAGAGCAATATGGTTTTAGAACATGAAGAGGAACGAGAGAAACTATATTAGGGATACGAATGGTAATTGAAAAAAAATCTAGAAGTAAACCAACCAGTATACATTGCAACGATAGACTTAGAGAAAGCGTTCGATAAATGCGACCGGAATATTCTGGATCAAACTTTAACAAGAATAAACATCGATCTTAAGGACAGAAGAATAATAAAAGAGATATAAAACACAAAAATTAATAATAACAAACAAAAACTCGGAAATTGAAGCTAAAGTCAGAAAAGGAGTAAGACAAGGATGCAGCTTATCACCGCTGCTCTTTAATATATATATATAGAGAGAGCAGACGTTTAGATAATGGGAAGAAATTAGTAATGAAGGAATTAACGTGGGCGGAATGAAGATTAAATCGTTTAGATTTGCAGATGACACAATGCCGGATGCATTGATAAACTTGATTCTTAAACGCTATGGCATGGCAATTAATAAGAAGAAAACGGTGGTAATGAGATGCAGTAAAATGGAAAATAATAAAAAAATAAACATAAATTTAGAAAAAGAAGCAGTACAACAGGTAAAAAAATACAAATACCTCGGTTCAATAATAACAGAAGATAGGAGAAGTGATCAAGAAATAAGGTCAAGAATATCACAGGCAAAAGCCGCATTTATGAAAAAGAAATCACTGTTAACATCAAAAAATTTAAATGCAGAAATACGGAAAAGGTTAATAAAGGTGTACGTTTGGAGCGTGCCGCTGCATGGTTCCGAAACATGGGTTATAAACAATCGTAGACAAAAGCAATTAGAAGCGTTCGAAATGTGATGTTGGCGAAAAATGCAAAAAGTTAAATAGACAGATAAAGCAAAGAATATATTCAAAATACAATTCCAAAAGAGTCCTGGTTTAAACATGGGGATCTTCTCTATAAAGATTTTGTATCTGTGTTTGTGGTCATAACTGTTCACCTAGTCATTTTGCCGAAGTGGGGATCATCAGAATGGGAGTTTGTGAAATATGTAATATCGAAGATAGCGTCGAACATCACATCTGGTCCTGCCCAAAATACGAAAATAGAGCCAGCTTTATTTATGAACTTTTATCGACAAGGAATACGCTTTCAGTACAATTTGAAGAACTTATAATCCACTTAAACTGGGCCGAAAAAAAAAAAAAAAAAAAAATATGTGCTTAAGACCATTAATGAAAAGCGATGCTTAATGAAGTATATAAGAGAAAGAAGATGCAGCTGGATAGGACACACTATAAGAAATAACAAATATTTAACAACAGTAATCGAAAATGGAAGAAGATCAAGAGGAAGACCGAGACAAAAGTATACTACTCAAATAATGGAAGACGCAAAAGCACGTACATACCAAGAATTGAAAGGCGAAAAGCAGAAACCTGAAAGTACAGTGCTCTACATATCGACCACCAATCGAAAGATTGAGAGTAAATGTGTACGATCTGTCGGTATACCGCAGGAACTAGTTGATGCAATGTCAGAAATCGGTGCTTTACTGGACAAGATCCCAACGACGTCAGAGCTGTTCGGATATAATTCATACGTCTAAATATTGTTAAGCGACTAGATGACGTACATTTAATTACGATAATTAACAATTATGGATCGAAGACTAAATTTTTGTGTTAAGCTGTTACTATGACGATTAGAATAACGTTTTTAAACTGGCCAAAATGAGAACCGAAACGTTACAGACCGGATCGTATAATGTACGACGAAAAGAACGTACATAAAAATTGAAAGAAAACGCCGTATTTTATACGGATCTTAACGTGCTGCGTGACCTATTCGACGACTACTGGGTAGTAACGTACTAACGAATATCGAACGGCTGACTGCAGTACATCTCTCCAAAAGTTCTCAATAATACATTAACGATACAACGTATAGCTGAACTTCCAAATTAGATTCACACATTACATTTAACAATAATATGTAACCACACGCAAAATAAACACTAGCAATAATGTGCTACACACATACACAAAGTACTCTATATTAGCCATGAGAGCCACATAAAGAATATCTGCTGAAGAATAAAACCGCCGGAAACCGGAAAGGGAAAAATGGAATTAACCTATATGTATTTTTATATATATATATATATATATATATATATATATATATATATATATATATATATATATAATTATTCGGTCCTTGGTTTCTAAATTAATTTTACACTTCTTGAAATAACTAATGCTCGAAATAATTTCGACGATATATCTAATGTAGTAAATATCAGAGAAGAACTTATTGTAAAAATGGTTGAAAAATCATTAAAGCCTATTTTATCAAAATTTTCATCTCCAGTTACTGGTAAATCTTGGTGTTTAGTAGTAAAAACTTCTTCAAATTCTAGTAGTACCTTGTCATCAGATGAGGATGTTAAGAAAAAGTTAAGTTATACATTAAGCCGGAAAGTGATTTAGAGTTTTTCAAAGATAAATTAAAAGTCAAAATTAGTCCAAATTAATATCGACATCGATTATAGGGACTAATAAAAACGATGAATATGAAAAACTTCGCGATGAAACAAGGGTTTGATGGTATAAACGTAGTCGAAAACCAATAACCTCGGTCGATAACAGGGAAAAAGATCCTACAATTGTAATATACGAAAATAAAAATATAGAGGAACAAGATGTAAAGTGTTCGATTAAAAATAGTACGAATGATTTCTCTGTTTCAATCAAAATGATAACCAAACAGAAGAAAATGTGATCAAAAATTTTTGTATGATTAAAACCAAATCAGTACAAAAAATTACCATATCACGGTCGAATTTACGTTGAATGGTAGTTATTTAAATTTTAAGAACATATTCCGGTTTTACAGTGCTATAAATGCATTATTTTTGGTCATACAGCATCAAGATGTAAGATTAGCGAAGATAAAGTTGAAGTTATTAATAAATATAAAAGTAAAGATAAGTGGTTCCATTTGCTTGTTTGCAAATTCTAAATATCAAAAATAAACAGATATTCGAGTATTATTAGAAGAGCTGGATCATAACTGTTATAGTAGAAAGTGGTTCCCTAACTACATAAAAGTACAAAATAAAATTTGTAACATGATAAATTATGGATAATATAAAAATTCGTTTCTATAAATCTGAATAATACAATTGAATGCCAGTATCTTTTTTTTTTTTATTTATAGAAGCTCGGTAAGATCATTTGTTGTTGAGTTTATATTGAGTTAAATATTCCGGTGGTTGTAATAAACTTTAACAAGTATTCTTCGATATATTGTCCTGTAGTAGGGTGCCTATTTTATAATCCGTTAGTTTATAGGTTAACCTTTCTTTTTCGTAATTTTTTCACGCTAGTAATGCGTGGTGTAAGCTTAGTTCGTTACACGTTGAGCAGACAGGTGGAGGATCCCCCGAGTAATAAAAGTCGAGACGTAAGCAATGTATGCCCCAGGTGTAGTCCAAAGCCGCTTCCTTACGCCTGTTTTTTTGGTGTGCCGTCATCCAATATCTTAACTTTGGTTTTATTTGATAGAGGTGTATATGCGCGTATAGTGTGTTTCCCAGTTGTTCTGATACAGTGCTGTGTGACTTTAACGGTTGTGTGTAAATCAGTTTAACGATTTTCAGGTTTCCCTCGAGTGTTTTAGCTGTTTTATCTGCATTTTCATTACCTAAAATTTCCGAGTGAGCTGGTGTCGAAAGGGAACCCAATTTATTGTTGTGTAAAGTCAATTTGTATATAAAGTATATATTTTAAGTTGTTGGCGTCGGTGTTTTTAATTAGATTTTGGACATATTGCAATGCACCGATGAAATCAGTGCATATAACATATTAGGAACCGTTTGTTTTAGAATTTAGATCTTTATAAATTACAATAAGCTCAGCTGTATAAACGGATTTTATTGCAGGTAGTTGGTATAGATTTCATTGTTTACAAGGAAAGCGGGGTAGTTCGGTTTAAAGATTTAGATGCATCCGTATATATTTATATGCGGTTCGCGTATTTTTTATCGAGTATTTTACAGAATTTAGATTTTAAAACACAGACGGGGGTAGTGTTTTAAGCATAATTATTTAATTCGACGTTTATTGTTATTGAGAAGTTTATCCAAGGTGAACGTTTTCGAGGGTTATTTATTTTAATACTTGGTAACATATATTGAAGGTTTGGTACCGTTTCTGATATAGGTTTGGATGCGTGGGGTTTGTTTTGAAATAAATGTCGGAACTTACTTGTTTGTAAATTGGGTATACGCGAATGCCAGTTATCAAATTTTGACATTGTTATAATTGCCGGAGGTTAATTTGTATAATGGTATAACATCAGAGGTGTCCAGTTTAATGTTAATTCGTAAGGATCTGCATTTTGATGTACTTAATGGTATAATTGCCAATTGGTCTTTTGAAGTTTATCATAATTGGCCTGTATTTTCATATGAAAAATATCAACTTCGCTGAACTCGAAGTCGTTCTTCGTCGTCATCCAAACCGGCAGCTAACTATAGTTGGCGACTTTAATATTCACACTAAAAAATCTCTAGTAATGCTAATGCCGAAGTTTTTCAGGACTTCCTATATGGTAATAGATTAATGATTTTAATTCGGTTTTTTTTTTTTTTCGAATTCACCTTTTATAGGCCTATAGATTTACTTCTGGTAAAAGACTTTTTTCAAAATAATATTAGTTGTTTTATATTATCCGGTTTGTAACGAACTATGATTAATTTGTTTTACAGCGTTATTTTCGCGATTTCCTTTCTAGGACGCTTGCGTGTATTTCAGGACGTTATTGATACGTTACTATGAACGACAACTTTATAAGCTTTCTAACGAAATCCGACCACAATATTTTATTGTGTAAATAAATGAAAATAAACAACATCGAGTATATTACATCATTAGTAACGTAAACACGTGATAAAACACGTTTGTTTTGATCGTTAGTGATATCGACCGATGAATATGTTTGCCTTTATACGTGTTGCGCCGGTTAATTAGTTTGAACTTGTTATCGTTATTTATCGTTTGATAATGCCATTTAAAGGATAGCGTGCTTTACAATAAGAGTTTTACGTATTTAACTATACCTGCGTGTGTGTGTGTGTGTATTATATATACAAATATTTGTAAAAATACATATATACATAATTCGTATATTTATTTATTTATTATTATTATGTTTTTTTACCGTTATAGTGATTTTTACGCATTAACGTAATATTAAAATTAGAGCTCAGTTCAGTGAATGAGTTAATACAAATCTTAAAAGTAAATATATCGGATGTATCCATATAATAAATTTACTAAATATATAATATGTAAAAGTTAAATTTATGCAGACAGAATTTTCACCCAACTTCTTCTTCATAGTGCCAATCGATCTCGGTTGTTCAAAGGCGGGTTTGACTTCGTAACATAAGGAACGAGAAGGTCACGATGTAATGTATAGTTCGACACATACTAAGGAGGAGCGAGGATGTGTTTATTATTTCGTTCAGTCGCCGTTTCCCAAATCCTGCTGTTATCATTTCCATTCTCCTTCTTCCCACTGGCTTCGATCTTGTCTTGCATTGCAAGCAACAATATTCCTTCTTCTCTGATCTTGTGTCCCTCATACCTAATAAAATAAAAAGTGTATTTCGAAAAACAGAATTAACTATAACATAAAAGTACAAAATAAAAAAAAATAAAAAAAATTTATAAAAAAAAATAAAAAAATCTTTTTCATGACGCTGATAGAAAATATACCGAGAAACAAGCTGATAGAAGATATACTGAGAAACAAACCATGATTATGATGATGATGATATATATATGTATATATACACACATAATTTGCAAATAAAAAGTTAAGAACAATGTTTTATAAAATACATAAGAAAACAAAAAAATAAAAATCACTAAATTTTAATATATAAAAGCACCAGTTTTTTTGAAGCGGGAGGGGGAAAATCTTCCAAAGACACTGATATAATGAAGAAAATTTAGTTTTTTTTTTTTTTGCAGAGCATACAAGCATGCACTGCAAGATATCCAAAATCAGCGTGTGGGATTTTTACTCACTAAAAACCACCTCCCTCTATAAAACACACTAAAAAAAAGGAGTTTAAATAAAAAGATGAAGCTCTCAGGGAAAATGAAGAGACCTCCACACTTAAAATTAGCTTATTGCGATGGAAGAAGGGATGAGTATACATAGTCCCTTCTTCCATCAAACTAAAAGTAACGAGTTTATGCATTAACTAAATATATATAATATATACATATATAAAAATGCAAAAATAAAATCTTATAACAAAAAGACTTTACAATGTAACTTAAAATTTAAAAAGTATTATTCATAATTTAAAAAAGTAAAAACTGATAATATGGATATTATCATAAATTCAAAGAACAAACAAAAGGCGCAATAAAATAAAATCTTATAACAAGAAGACTTTACAATATAACCAAAAATTAATAATACGGATATAAAATATAATTAGATATTGAAGGCAATTGACCACGCTATATAAAAAAAAGAAAAAAAACCTGCAAAACACTGTAATGGTATTGGGATCACGGTTGATTTAAGCGTTAATTGTAATACTATGAAAATTTGAATTTTAATCGCATGCCCTGTTCAGCCAGCAAAAGGAAACTTCCAACTTCTCTACTAAAAGGATATACATCAGCGCAGTCAATACCAAATTTATTTCGAAGGGCAATGAATGCAGGGCAAACAAACATAGTATGATAAATATCATCAACCTCACCTACCGTACAATAGGTGCAAACAGGACCACTAGCAAGCCGGAACATATGAAGATATGAACCAAACCTGCCATGACCCGTCAACACCTGAGCACTGTAGAAGTTGATGTCGAATCTCAACATATTTAACCGTAAAAATATATCTGGCAGAAATTCATACGTCTTCCTACCAGTGTCAGCATCATCCCACCTGCCTTGCCACTTTGCAATCAGCAAAGAGGCGATATGTTTTTTAAATTTCATATTAGTCATAGACTGTTCCGAAACATTTTCCAGCAGGTTAGAATGCTTCAACTCTGTGACACGCCCCCTCTGAGCCTGTGCTCACCCGTGAGAGGCCTACCCACAAGAAATAAATCCAGCGGCAGGACCCCACAGATAACACAAGCGGCAGAGGTTGACGTAGTCCGGTATAAGGAAGCCATCCTAAATTTTCTTTGCTGCTTGTTGGCCAGACCAAGAATTCTTTTATTAACATAAGTAGACATTAAAAAAAAAAAAATACAATATAAAAAAATATATAAAATTTATAAAAAATTATTTTTTTTCGCCTCGGTATTTAGTATTTTCTTACATTTTATTTTTTCTTTATATATATTTTTTATAAATTGCATGCATTTTCATATTTTTTCATATTTTATTTTATGAAAACCAAATATATTTATTTATATATAAAGTTTCTTCATACTTAACACTATTTTTCTTGTACGTTTATTTAAAAAAAATTAATAGAAATGAAAAAAAAAATAAACAAATTACTATATGAATTTTATCATTTTCATTGCTCAAATGCGGTACAAGTGCAAAGGAATCACGATCAAAGCCCGTTGATATATGTACACACACACACACACATATATATATATATATATATATATATATATACAACATAAGAGATAGAAGAGAGATAGATAATCTATTATAGTTTATAACATTTCTTAAGTTATGATTTTAATTGGCATCACTGCTCAAGTGTACTTTGTATGTAAACATTATTTCTAATTCACGGTAGTGTTTATTACATCATGCAGATCGGCTGATCGTCACACGTGTGCATATAGTTTCATTACCATCGATGTAATCATTATCGGTAATTAGTAAAATGATAAGTAATAGAGTAATATTTTCGTGAAACATATCGGGGTAATTAGTTCTATTTTATTATTATTATTATTATTTTTTTCGAAATTGTGAAACATTATATAGACTTGATTAGAATTATTTTGATTATTATGAAAACAAAAAAGAGGAAACATAAATGTCGAGGAACTGATTAAAATTCGTCGACTAGTTCAGATGTTTATAAACGAGCGTTCCAGCTAGACATTTGTTTATTTATAACAAAGATAATAAAGTTTATAGAGTAAAAAATGTCTTCTTTACGAGCAATACTACCGCGATTAATTCGTAATAATAATAATAATAAATTTAAAAGACGTTTGTCTATCGTTAGACAGATCGTGCGTTCTTATTGGACCGCGCAAATTAACGAAAATCGAGATGTAGTGTCGTTGAAAGATTCGGCCAGTGAACGTCTACTGGAATTCCCATCGATATGGCTGAGGGATAATTGTCAATGCGAACAATGTTTCGATTCCGTTACTAATTCCAGATTGATCAGACTACAAAATTTAGATACTACGGTCAGGCCGGTATCTCATCGAGTAAGTTTTTTCTTTTTTAAAGTTTTAAACGAAATTTGTTTCTAATACTTAACAATTTCTTTGTACCGTTTATCTTCGATTTATTTAAACGATTGTTTTTCGCTCTTTAAAAGAGCCGCTATCCGACGAACATTCCTCCAAACGTTACACCATTCACGCAAGTTTTTCAGGGAGCAATGATCGAATTTATAATCAAGATCTCTTAAAAATATTCTGGTTTAACGAAGGAAAAAAAGCAGGATAAGTCTGTAGTGATATTTGTATACGTGACGGAATGAACATTAATTTTTGTATATATTATTGTATACTTGACAGAAATTTGAATAAATTAAATACGAGGTAAAATTAATAATAATAATAATAATAATAACCGGTGATCCGGAGAAGACGGAATTTTTTTAATAACTCAAAAACTAATCAACCAGAATTTTTAAATAAAATTTTATTTAAAAATAGGAAAACGAGAAATTAGTTTATAATCATTTGTGGAACGAAATATCGTTCAGATGATCGCCATTTGCAACAATAAATTCATTCGGTCCTTTTTAGAAAATTTTCGAACACTTTTGCGAGCATAGGTAGCTGAATTTTTGACATTTCTTCAGAAATACGAATTTTCATGTTCTCAAGATCTTGTGGATGTTTCGCTCTTAAGGTCATCACCGTCGTATGGTTCGTTACCGAAAGTCGTGACTAGCTATTGTACGTTTCAAAATGAACTAGCATTCAAGGCATTATTTATATGAGGTGCTACTGCCTTCTACGTGATAGTTAAGAATTAAATAACGATGAAAACGTTCTATGTCGCTTGTTGGTTTCGAACCACCGACCGTCGAGTTAACAGTCGAGCACTATAGCAACTACGCCACCGTGGTATCCTCGCAAAAAAAAATCTGGAGCGATTAAATCTGACAAGAATGGCGACTAATGACGCGACAATATGCGATTACCAAACGCTTCTTTCAGTACTGCGAGAGTTTTTGCTGAACAATTTGCACCATCTTGTTGAAACCATGTACGGCTCAGATGATGATGAAGATGAAGTAAAGGAAGTAAAAACGAGTTGATCATCTCGATATAGCGCGTTCCGTTGTCAATACCAGTGACAAAATAAGGTACCACGGATACGAACCGTTTTTTGTCCAGGACGTTTTCATCCGGGGCTGCAGAAGCTGACTGTCGAAAGTTTTCAACCCACCTTAAAATTAAATTCCGAGATGGTACAGATTTACACTGCCTAACTTTGAATTATTTTCGAAACTCTCTTTGCACTATCATGATTAATTCACACCGAAAATAACGTTCAACACAAACGCGCGCTCCTACAATGCCGTGATAACTGGAACTGGATAAAAACGAATCTCTCGTGTGTACACAAAACGTGGAGCACGTGGTTTACAACATAATAATAATAATAATAATAAATAAATATATATATATATATACATATATATATGTATATCGATGAAAGTATTGAATTGAATACTTGTATTGCAATAAAGGAACGCATTGTATTGATTAACTGGATTTAGTGTATTGGTGACAGTAGGAAAGCTAAGTGTAATTTACCCAAAAAATTCATTTCCTTTAAAAATGCGCAACTTCTTATTTAAAATTACACTTAAACCAAAAATATTTCACTATAAATGCGTCATATTTAAGTGCACTAAAAAAATCAAGTAATGTACCGACTAACTTGCCTAAAAGTACAAGTTACAGTGTAATTCACGAATAAGAAAATTTAATTGAAAATAATCATACTACAACTGTAATTCCAACTAAAATCCAACAACATATATTAGCGTACACTTTAAGGTTGTAATAAAAAGCAAATGATTGAAAAACTAATTCTGAAAATGATATATAAAGATTTTCAACTATTTTCTTTCGTTGAAAATGAAGGATTCAGAGAAACTGAGCGAGAATTCAGTCCTTCTTACTAAGACTTTTTCAGAAGTAATGTTATCAGCGTTATACGATGAAGTTGAATGTAACGTTTTACACAACGTCGATGAAGGAACATTCACATCCAAAATGTTCCTCGAGCTTACTTTTATAAAAAACGAACCGTTAAATTTCGTTAAAATAGTTACACGAGTAATTTCATCGATTACATTAAATTATCATGCAACATAAATCAAATTCACGAGGTTTTGTTCTTAATATACATTTATACAGCCACTTTTATCATTAAATTATAACTAATCCTTAAATCAACAAACATTTTTTATAATTGTTTAATTTTTAATAAATTATTTATACGTATGTTTTTACTAAATATATTTCAAGACATTTTTTTTTTTTAAAATCGAATATTTGAATATTTTTTTTTTACAATTACACAGTCATATTAGTGCACATACATGCAAATAAATAAAATGTATGCAACACTATTCCCACACACACACACACACACACACAACATATATAAACTGACACACACTATAGAATCATCTACATATATTCAGGTAAAAAATTTAATGTGTATAATTATATTTTACCTGATCCCGTCAAGCTTTCGCTTGTCGGCAGGTATCAAACTAACTAATTAATATTTATACACCAATGTTCATGTACGTACACATATACACACACCTATATGTCTATACATATACATACACATACAACTAAATACATATTTTTAACAGTTTACTTACTGAATACAGTATTCCACTCATTCTAAAATCCATTTATACGTCTCACTCATTTTTCAGACATTTACACCATCATTTTTACCTATTGCCTGCAGTAGCCCCCTGATATCCGAGTTGTCTATCCCTCTTTCTCGTCATTTTCCATTCTACATATCTTTTTTTAAATATTTCATTTATGATTATATTGTCTTGTAACCATTCTTCGAGTTTTTCTTTTAAAATCGCTGTATTTTTTCGTTTATTATATCATCGGGTATTATATTCAGTATTTGTGTAATTATATCAGTCTGATTACCATACTTTGTTCTCGGTATTTGTACCTTATATTTTAGCGTTTTTCTTAAGTTATATTTCCCAATTTCCTTTTTGTCCACATCAACAATTTTAAATTGTTTTAAATAATTCAATATTTTTATCATTAAACACAATCCCCTTACATCTAAAACATTTTCTTTCCGCATTAATTCGTAAAGTGTGGCTTTATATTTCCTGTTATTAAGCTCAAATATTTTTTCTGTAATCGATTTATATTTATTATATAATATTTACTTGCTAGACCCCATGATTGCACTCCATATCTCAGCCTGGAATCTACTAATGCATAGTAAATTATCTTAAGTGTCTCTTTACTTACATAATTTCGTAGAGTATATAGCATAGGTAAGGTCATACGTAGTTTGTTTTCTACAAAGGCTTTTGTTCCATCTGAAATTTTCGTCTACGATTACTCCTAGATATTTGTATTCTCTTAATTGCAATTTTTCTTCATACATATATTTTCCTCTGTCATATAGTGAGCACAATCGTTTGAATCTACAAAATGGTTTTATATCTTATTCTGTCCATCACGGGCTTAACATACTTTTAGTTTTCGTTGTATTTATTACCAAATTGTTATCGTGAGCCCGTTTAGTAACTGTAATCAAGTCTTCCAGCATGTTTGCTTCTGCATTTGATAGATTTATATTTGCCGTCATTACAGCAATATCGTCTGCAAATACGTATACCTTACTGTATTTCATTAGTTTTTGCAACCCATTTATATATATATATATATATATATATATATATATATATATATATATATATATATGATAATAGAATTGGGTAAATATTGCTACCTGGAGGTACACGTATATTTATTTGAAATTTCCCGAAATACTTACTGTGCCCTTCCTATCACTCAGATAACTTGGAAACCATTTTTTAACTTTACCAGTGATCCCTATTTCTTCTAATTTTTTTAACACAGTTGTCCATGATTTGCTGTTGTGTCAAATGCTTTAGTAAGGTCAATATAAGTAACTATTACTTTATTTCCCATTTCAAAGTTCAATTTTATGTCTTCACAAAAATCTCTCAAAGTCTTTGATGTAGATTTATTTTTCTGGAAACCATATTGATAGTGTTTAAGTAATCCCTTATATGAGCCAAATGAGAGTGTCATATTCAACGTGTGTGTCCATAATCAATTATAAGTACAGTAGTTGACTATTAAGCTTGATAGACGAGTGATAGATTATTACACAAAATTATACACTTCGAATAGTAAACAAAGTGACTATAAGAACGGAAAATATAAAGTAATATTTTGTGTATAATATCTTTAGATAAATATGTATTACGTAAATATTTGTACAATTGTCACATTCTGCGTCGACTAAATAATCTTACAATCCACCAAGACCCCTTATATACAGTGCAGGGATGCACTAAAAAAAAACTATCATGCCAGGTTACTCATTGGAGTAGATGCTTTTCTTTATAATTAATACATTTCACGAACAGCCTACGTGCTTGTCGTTTTAAAGAAAGACGGGTGCATGTTAAAAAAAAAAAAATAATAATAATAAATATTTAATTGATCGTAGATGATCGAAGAAAATGATCGACTAAGCCTGTTTCAAATAGATTGGTCCGATCAACACCGCAGTACATTTCGTACGGATTGGTTGACCGACCGGTCGTTTAATTCGCAACGCCAATCACAATGGCTATTAGATGAATACCGACCGGTTAGAATACCGTGGAATGCTTCGGATTACGAAACTATTATATCGAAATTTTCCTATCAATCTTTATTAACAAGGTATATAGACGGTGTCTGTAAGTGTATTTTTATTTCATTTCTTTTTTTGTAAATAAATCTCTGTACGTAGATAAAGGGCGGGGTTGGTTTTGTTAATTTTTCTTTTTTTTTAAAAACGTATATTTCTCTATAATCTTTAAAAATGTACACGTACATTTGTTCATTCGGATGTATTACGATTTTTTTGGTTTTGCGGGTTTAAAATTACGTCATCGGTTATCACGATTTTATTTTGTTCCCATTACGTTTAAATAATAGACAGATAAAAAAAAGTCTTATTAACGAAACAAGCAGATGTTACAAAAATAACGAAATTAATAATAAAACGCGTACACAGTTCTTACTATACGTATACTAGTTTAAAAAGTATGTCCAGTTGCTCATTTAACTAAAATAAAAGTGCAGGAAATAACAAAACCATACTGATCATAAAACTACCTATAAACGACATAGGGGATTTTACAAGTTATTGCCCTTCTTGTATCCTAGTCTAATATTCCCAGTGATATTTTCATCTCTCGTAGCTTTTCTCTATTCTCTTATAACTTTTTCAAGTGTGCAGTTAAAGAGTAAAGGTGACAGCCCATCCCCCTGTCTAACTCTTATTTCAAACTGTCTGGATATTTCACCTCTAAATTTCACTTTAGCATATGCGTTTGTTAACGTTTTTCTTATTAAGCTTGTGGTTTTGAGGATATTAAACAATACTGTTCTATCTACTGAATCGTATGTTTTTTCAAAAAATCGATAAACATTATTACATATTTTTTGTATATTTTCTTCAGATACAACATTAATGATTTGAGGTTGAAAATCTGTTCAACACATTAATCAAGTTGGCAGCTTTACACAAATCTATTAGCCTTTCTCCATCCTTGTTAGTCCTTAAATGTGTCGGGTATCTTCCAACAATATTTCTATACTTCTTTTCTCTGCCTAGCTGTGCATTAAAATCTCCCAGTAATACAGTTGTATATATATATATATATATATATATATATATATATATATATATATATATATATATATATATGTATGTATGTATGTATAACAAAATTGCATTGAAATTTTTCCATACGCTTTTGTTGTGTACTCGATAATAAGTCATCGTTAAAAGTAACTTTAGATTAAAAAAAAAATGAATTTTTTAAAAGTTTAACATTTTAAAAATGATCCCATATGGTCATCGTGACACCCTTATACGGCGCACGAACTGAATATATTTATTAAAATATCCTCAACTTTATTTTACTTAAGGATATTTAATTATTTTTTTTTAATTACAATTTTATTTTTAAAAAAATGCGACGACACGGAAAGGGTGTATAAATTTTTTGTACGTCGCTCGTTAATTCGAGTATATTTAAAATATATTTTTTTTTTTTTTTTTACAGCGATCGGGAGTTATTGAAATTTCTTTCGAATCTGGACGTGTACGGCCTGGTGATAGTTCAAGATGCCGGCTCTAATCGTGAACGATTAAAAGAACTAGTTCGTCATATCGGATTTGAAAAGAAAACGTTTTACGGGTATTTAACTGATTACTATCTTCATCGTCGGAATTAATCATTTTCGAATTATAAATAATTTAACATTATTAATCTTGTAACTAAGTAGCTTAGCTAAATTAATCGGGGATACATTCGAGGTAACTCAGGTTTAGAGATATAGATGAACGACCGAAAATCTTGTTAATCTTATTTGAGACCCACGCAACTAATCACTAGGTTTTTGATTCGCCGAGAAAATTCTGGTCCAGACTTCATCACATCAGGATGGAAAACGGAAGATGTGGAAGGTTGTTTAATAAATAAAGGGATCAAGAAAGAAGCAGCAACATGCGACTACGGAGAAGAAGAAGATTAAACGATCGATCACATACTGATAAAATGTCAAACGCACGCTTTCACTAGTGGCTTGCAACAGATCGCGTAGTTAACTGACTAAGCAAAAGATTAAACCGATAAACTAGATGTTGATTTATAACATTTGCGACTTGAGAATTAATTGTAATTTGTACCAGAAGACGTACGAAATAATAATACAGCTTAGCTAATCTATTTAAGTGTATTTGTACGAATGAAATAAAAAGTAATCCATCATGTTGTCTATGTTCATCAGTTGATGATGATATTAGAAATACATTGTTCCAGTTTCCTGCCTTTGCTGCTATTCGTGCTAAGTTTGGGATCCAGGAATCAAAATGCTTTCCACTTTATAAGTTTCATAAAACTTTTTTAGAGTATTCAGAAGAAATTATGCGATTAAAATTTAAATTATGTCAAGTTTAAGAAATATCTTGTTCATTGTTTTCATTTCAACTTAATTCAAACGTTATCCCAATATCAATAATATCTAGCATGGTCAGCTGCTTTACTTATTATTTCTTAAGTCTTTTACTAGGTATTGTTTTTGTAGATAATGCTCTTACTGGTTAATGATTACATGTATATTCATTTATTAAGATGATCCTTTCTTTTCTTCAATAACAGTTATTCCTCTATGTAAGTTTGTAAGTCACAAGCGTATACAGTAATTTATTATTTATACTATGATATAAGTTTATATCAAGATTTATTATAATTTAATTCAATATTTTATAAATCACAAACTCGTTATATGCTTTCTTGGTGGAATAAGGGACTATGTTATTTTTCATCCCTTTTCCATCACATATTACGTTATTATAATGTGGAGGTCTTTGCATTTATTCATGGACCTCTATATTTACATGTATATTTTTCTCTTTTTTCAACAGAGGGAGGGGGTTTTTTAGTGGGTAAAAATCCCACACGCTGATTTCTTTGGAATCCAGCAGCACTTGCTGAGTGCATGTGCTGCTCTCAAAAATATATATGGAACTAATAAATATATCAGTGTCTTTTGAAGATTTTTCCCCTTCACGCTTCAAAAAAAAAAAAAAAAAATAATGTAGTATACCGATTGACCCTCCCTTATCGCGATAAGATAATTGATAGGAGAAAAATAACGTTTGAAAGAAAACTAATTCGACACGTACAGAAAAACAGCAAAAAGAAAAAACCTGCAAACAGCGAGAGAAAGATATTTAAAAGAAAGTTGTAAGTAAATCGTAAAAATGTATAAAGTTCGAACAGTGTGGAATGTAGTGATTTTTTAAAAATAAATAAGCAACAAGAAAGTAGTTAAAATCACAATTATCTAGGATGCTCTTTTTAGACTTCCAGGCTCATCAAGCCCCTACTAATAGTAAACAAAGGAAATTTGGAAGTCAAGGATATATCGGTTATTAAAGAATTGATAAATCCGAATGCGTAGCGCGGAAAATCACCTGGTGGTAGGAGAACCAATCACATCACAGTAGGAGTGTCAACTGGTAGCGGAAGAACCAATCATAACTCTAGGATTGTAAATTTCTTATTGAGAAGTGCTTATAAAAGGAACTGACTCGGAGTGTTGCGATTTAATTAAATTCTGATGATGAATTGTGAAAGTTCGTTTGAAACGTTAAAAGTTGTTAACTAGCGTACAGAAAGTAAATTTTATAACTGTGGAAAACAATCGCGAAAATTTTAAAAAATATACAAGTATAAATTTTTTTTTTCAAGCTGGAGGCTCATATAATAATAAAAAAAATATTTATTAATACAGTGCGTATAAACAACATACACTGCAAGGCAGTCAAAATCAGCGGGTGGAATTTTTACCCACTAAAAACCACCTCCCTCTATAGAAAAAAAAAGGAAGTTTTAATATATTGATGGAGTTCCCGGTACAAATGCAGAGTCCTCCACACACTTACATTAACTTATTGCGATGAAAGACGGATGAGATTACATAGTCCCTTATTCCATCAATTACAATAATTAAAGAGTTTACGTCAAACTTAAAAAATTATTTAAAATAAAAATAAAAAATATTAAAGAACGAAAAAATTGAACATATAAAATTACTGAGAACAATGGAAACAAGTAGGTCAGAAAATATTTCCTAGTGCTTCCTTATTGATTATATATATATATTTATTTATATATATATATATATATATATATATATATATATAAAATAAAAATAAGTATAAAAAATACAAATAAACATATATAAAAATAAATATAAAAGATACAAATAAACAAATATAAAATAAATATTAAGAATAAATATAAAAGATACAAATAAACAAATATTAAAAATAAAAAAAAATAACCACAAAGAATTATAATGTGTTGTATTTAAAGAAAACACTGTGTTATGGGAGAAACCTGTACACGAGTTCGTTATCGTTAGATATTAAACAAAATAAAAACACAACATTAAATCAAATCGATATTAAACGCGAAGCTTTTCGATAGCTACGTCATTATCAAGCGTAAATTTCTGAAGAATATAAAATACAGAGAACCTAAATCTGTTAACACTAAATGTTCACTTATTTGTACCCTAACATTAGGTGTACTTGATATTACACACAAAAACCGATAAGTTTAAGAAACGCCGGATTATAAATCACACTACCGCGACCCTATTCGTAAAACTGACTCTAATGTTCATTTTTCATCGAAGTTAATATTTAATAAATTTAATTATTTGTAATTTTTCAAAAATTTATTTTTATTTTTAGTTTTATTCTCCATGTACAAAGTAACTTTAGTTATTAATTTTCCTAATATATGTCACGTTTTTGTTCTGTACAACGTTTATCAAACAGTAACTTATCATCATTGTCACTTTTATAATATACTTCCACGAACTTATTATTTTATCCAAGATGGAAATAATTATTAAGAATATTTCGAAATCCAATACGATCGTTTTTATTTATTTATTTATTTTTTATTTTATTTTTTTAAGGGATTATTATTTGGTCGAATCGAAACGCGATACGACGAATTTAGCTTATCGTTCGCACACGTTGCAACTGCACATCGATCTGTCTTACTTCGAATACTGCCCCGGTGTAGGTACAATAATTAATTAATTAATTTTAATTCGTTTATAAATTATTTAAAATTATTTTCGCGTTATGTTTTAATAGTTACAATGTTCTCGCGGAAAAAATGAAGTTTTTATACAATTTAACGTTTCACGATGTGTAAACTCTCCTTCAGAAATACAACTAACTAACCGGGTCAGAAGCACGCGGCTCCATAACTAAAGTTTTTGCACAATAAAAATTCCGATTGACTTATAAACGACACACCAGGTCACCACGTTATGTCTAGCCTGAATCCATATTTTTCATTCGAAATTTTCATACAGCTTTCGTAATTTTATCCCTAATATTTATCATTCATAACCAGAGCCGAACTATCGTCTTAGTTTGATTAATGCCCTATGTTTATATGCTGCATTCGATAAACGCTGATCATGTGCATACTACCGGGCGAGTGTTTTTAACACGGCTAAGTTATATTCCTCGGATAAGGAAAGCAGCGTATCGTACCCGAAATGCTAGAAATTACGTAAAAATTATTATAGTACTACTTCCGAAACTAAAAATATTTTAAATAAATTGTTTTTTTTTCGTTTTTAGACTTTTTTAAGTTTATTTTTATTTATTTATTTTTTTAACTACACGAACGTTTAATTTCGAGAAAAACAAAGTTTTCTCGTACATTTAATAGATTTATTTATTTATTTAATGAAGCCACACAACAGCTAACAGCCAATTATAGCGTAGGCTTATAAATAAAATAATACAATTAATAATTTTTTCTGAATTATAAAATTAAAAGTAAAAAAAAAATAAAATACAAAAAAAATACATTGAACACGTTCACCAGCCTCACACCCATTAAACACACCAGAAAACTACACGCATTCATAAGTCTCACACTCATTAAAACATACATCATTCACACCCCATTCACACAATCTTACTGGAAATAAACGGACGAATAATCTTCAACAAATTAATAAATACAATATAAACCTTAACGTATATACTACATGTACATTAGTAAAGGAACACATATACCAAACACACACCACATAATAACAATCTAGAACCATTAGACAACAGCTAAACTCCTGTTCTCATCGCAAAACATGTTCGGGAAGCAACTTATTAAAGAAATATCTGTTATCAAAGTATATATATCCATACAGGGAAATTCAAAAGAGAATTATATAAGCGGAAAGCTGACGGCAACGGAGAACTTAAACCGAGGTTTGTTCGTGCACGCGGCTCACTAAAAAACGATTCGATCGCCTATTTGGTCTTGGTACAACGTAGGAAACGGTTGATGTTAAATACTCACTATTAACTCTACCGTTGCATACATCATGAAGAAACCTTAATTTGGCTATTTTCCTTCTGTAGTGTAAAGACCTCACATCCATTATATTTCTTAATATATCGTAATTCATATATTTAGGGTAAATACCGGATACAAGGTAATATAGATATTTTAAAAATTTACACTGAACTTTGTCAATTAACCTAATGTATTTATTATAATACGGATCCCAAATAATTGAACAGTATTCTAAAGGACTACGCACTAATGCATTATAAAGCGACAATAGCGTCCATGGATCTCTAAACACATATGAATTTCTTATAATAGAACCTAGCATTTTATAAGAGCGATTAACAACATCGCTTACATGTATTGAAAATTTTAAATTGTCATCAATATTAACTCCGAGATCCCGCACCACAGATTTTTTAATTATCTACTTACCATTCACCGTGTAAGCGAACGAGTACCTATTTCTATTTCTACAGAAACTCATGTGGACGCATTTATCATAATTGAATGGTAAATGATTTTCTCCACAGAACCAGATCTAGATCTGTTTGTAAAGATTCACAGTCAGCTAGTGAAGCTATAGGAGCATACATTTTGAGATCATCAGCAAATAAAAGAAAATTTGAACAAAGGTTCTTTGCAATATCATTGATAAAAATTAGGAATAGAAGGGGACCCAAATTCGAACCTTGTGGAACCCCTGAAGTAGGTGAATATGTATTAGAATGGTAGCCATTATACACAACATAGCTCTTACGGTTACATAAATTGGATTCTAATAATATTATAAAATCTTTTGACAGTCCAAGCAACTTTAGTTTATTTAGTAGATGAGAATGACTAACTGTGTCAAATGCTTTACTAAAATCAGTGTAAATACTATCAACTTGTAAACCACAATCCATGAATCTAGAAATCTGATCAGTGTATGTAACTAGATTTGTCACAGTGGACTTGTGCTTCATAAATCCGTGTTGCTCAGGCATAATTTTAGTCAGTAAATAACTGTTCAACCTAACGTATATTATAGATTCTAATAATTTAGCAGGTGTACAGAGTATAGAGATAGGTCGATAATTGGCGATCAGCTGACGATCACCCGATTTATATACCGGTATTATTTTAGATGTTTTAAGAGAATTAGGCCAAATGCACTGTTTTAATATTAGATTAAACAGATACACTAAAGGATTTTCTAATAGATCAGAACACGATTTAAATATAAACGGTGGCAAGTTGTCAGGACCAGTAGAAAATTTAGGCTTAAGTTCTTGACGGCTTCATCATATTCACAAGAAGAAATAGAGTTGAGTTTAAGAATACTAGCCGCAGTTTCAGTGTCACCAGTATCTAATGTGTGTTCACACGAATGCACTGAAGTAAAATAATCAGCAAAAGATTTACATATATCCTCACTGAATCTATGTGTAAAAAAAAATTTTTGTGATGAAATTTTCTACTGTCTAGAATTCCTGTCCATGACGCAAAATTTATCCTTTCTGATTCACCCAATGTTTTAAAGTCTCTCCATAACTTTTATAATGCACTTTTACAACGCATACTGCTTGTCCATGACCTCCTTACTAGATCTCAAGTTTCCATAGTTTTCATTTGGATTCCCAGCCACATCGGTCTTCCTTGAAATTAGGCTATTGACCGAGCTGACAGGCAACGCATTTTCGCTCGTCTCTGTCTCTCTCTCTCTATAGCGACGTAAAAGTTTTTCTGAAATTTCTCATAACCAAATCCTGGTGTCGGGTGTGGAAGTCTAATCAACAAAACCATCTCCTTTTAATCAAACCTAATCTGCTATCTCAGCTGACATTTCCTTTCAGAACAAGGAAAAAAAGTGTTATCCTTACCAGACTTCGAATATCCCATTCAAATCTTACCCTATCTCCACTCTGTCCCCTTTGCCAAATGTCATAACTGCTTATACCCCACATATCACGCTCTCACAACATTTAGAATCCAACACAGTCTTCCTCTTTCCTTACCCCAACTTTTATCTGAAACGATATACATAATGTTTTCCTGTTCCCGGATTCACTGAACCTTTTAAATCAGATCTAGGACCACAGTAAATCAATGGGTGCATATGACCCGTTAGTGTAGCCGGTACCCGTATTGTCAAATAATAATAATAATAATAATAATAATAAATCGTTTCAAATTATCACATTCTCTTACGTTGCTCAGGTGAATATGTTACACTATATAGTTCAAGCGGATGATGAAGACGAAGGCGTCAATCAATTAGTGTGCGGAATTAACGCTTGTAACGAGTTGAAAGAACGATATCCGGAATATTATAAAGTTTTATCGCGAATTCCGGTAGAATGGGTCGACGTCGGAAAAGATAGCGGATATCAATTTCACATGGTTAATCACGCGCCGATTATCTGGTGAGTTAATACCGACGATAACGTAATAAATTTGACACGGCTGACAAATCGAAATTATCGATTTAAAGATAATTTATTATTGTTTTATCCGACAACAATACTATAAGATCTCTGGTATATGCGGGCGATAATGGTAGCAGGATGAATTTCACCTTAATATCGTTTATATAGTCGTTATGATGTTAAGAAAAAATAAAATAACTTTAGAAATCTCTTCGTAAATCTATGAATAAACTCACCTGAACGACAAATTTAATTTATTTTATTTTACAGATTATCAACGAATCGTAGCTGCGCGCCTTTACAAAGCCCCAAAGCCCAAGATGATTCTTAGAATATATATATATGTTTTTACATGGGAGCATACCCCAGTGGTTTCCCCTTCCTGCTGGAGGATTTTCTATTAGCGTTTACTCCCTTAGCTGAAAGGATCCGTTTTTTTTGGCGCCGGATACTCGCTTACTCTCTCTAAATTGGTATTCACAATCCGACAGATGCACACATTGCCACGAGCGTCACTGCTGATATTCTGTTGTTATTAATGCAGTAAAAAGCTTAACGGTATTTAATGAAAGGAACACCTGCTGCAAGTGAATCTTCCTTCGTTTTTCTATCAGCGATGACTTGTGGACTGAACAAGATGTCGTGGCCGTGTGACTCTAGGATAGTCGGATGGATTAACAAAATTTGTGGAGAAGAGTTTCAGATACGTAGCTTATAAATGGGGCAAACTAATTCATAAAGACTGCATTTCTGTGTCACGACGTCCTTTCTAGGGACGATACGAGTCAATAAAAATTATATACATATATATATATGTATCTTCGAGCTTCATATTATCGCCTGTACTTTTTGACATATATATATATGACTAATATGTAATGGCGCTGAAACATTTTAATGATGGTGTTAAAATAGAACGAATATCCAGTCTATAATATGTTGATGATGCTACGCTTAAGTTCAAAGAGGAAATGTAGACAGAGTAAAAACAGAGTGCATAAAATTGGTACTACTTATCGATGAAAGTTGGAAATCGTGGGGTAACCGATAAAAACAGCAAACCAATTGTGTTCTGTAATTACAACATTTATATCCGGTATATGGATATTATTACTTCACATGTACCACAGTGCGTCGACCAGGAATTGTTTTTTTTATTTTTATATTTAAAGTAGAAGCAGTAACCTGTGACGGTAGACAGGTCATATATATATTATTTTGTACCTTCTACATATCGGCTGTCAACTCGACGATCGAGGATTCGATCCTCGCCCGCGATAAAAAATTTATAAAGTTTTTTATTATTACATAAATTTTAATCATCACGGTACAGGCAGTGATACCCCGATTATGTACGCGTGCACCTGCGTTGCATATTGGCTTTTGCTACTCCATTTGATATACAAAAAAAAAAAACAACAACATATAACGGTTGTCACCGATACGACTATGATTTTCGCATAGTGCTTCGTGTTTACTCACGTCTAACATTTTTCAAAGACAAATGGGTTCTCTGCGAAAAACCGATTGAGGACACACTTATTTCCGTGTCCAACGTTTCAATTTATTCAGTTTAACGAGTTTCAAATTTTATACATTTTCATAAACAATCGTGGATTCCTCAATGCCACGGTAAAGATCCGCTCGATCATCTATGCACTACGGAAATGGGGAGTGAAAGATGGATTAGTACCGATGCAGTAAATAAACTGAGCACGGTTAAAAGCAACATATATCCTCTAAGGACAACGACACAAGAAAGTCTCATATATGAATAAGTACTGGCCCGGCTTAGAATAGGACATACCCCGCTAACGCATGCGTATATCTTCGGAGATGACGAACCTCCAGAGTGCGAACTCTGTGATGAACTCTTATTTGTATTTTTATTTTATTTATTTTAATTAACATTTTTTTTTTTTTACTAAATTGAACAATTTTTATGAAATTTATCGAGGCCGTCGTTCCGAGTTGAATATTCATTTTAAAATCTACGTTTGTTTCAGCGACGACGAATCCGGAAACATTTTGCGAGTGAATTTTAATCAGGCTCAACGCGATTCGCAATTTTGCGTATCGATAAACGACGCGATCGAATGGTATAAAGCGATGGAAGTGTTCGTAAATATTTTGCATAGTCCGGAAAATTTAGTTAGCTTGAAAATGAAGCAAGGTAATTATTTCGAATTTCGCATAGTTCTTATTAATATTTGTAAATATTAAAACGAACTCAAATAACTGAATTCTAATGTGCCTGTATTGAACATTATTTGTAATAAAATTGTTATGTAAATAAATGGGTCTTACCCAAAGTAATTGGTACATGGGAGAAAAAACTAAATTTAATTAACTATTATTATTTTGAAATATCAAAACCAACTCGAATAACTAAATTTAGTTGACTATGAATATTTTTAATTATTAAAACCAACCCAAATGACTGGATTAACTATCAACATTTCGAAATATTAAAACCAACCCGAATTATTAGTAAAAAAGGCAGTAACCTTATCCTTTAATGCCTATAACCGAAACAGATGCAATTGCCTCCATAAAATATATAACAAATAAATTGTTTTGTGATCTGTGGAATTCCCCCAATTCGCTCCTCTCCTCTTCCTTGGAAGTATTTTGTGCATAGCAGGAAGGAACAGGTAGTATTTTCCCGTATCGATATTGGTCACACTGCACTGACTCATGGTCATATTTTAAATAAAACAAATCCACCTTTGTATCCTCATTGCGTCCGGACGCTCTAAACATTTCAACACTTATTCATTGACTGCCCACGATATTCCGTATGTCGTCCCCAAAACTTCAGTTGTAATCCATTCAAAACAGTTTTATCTGATGACCCAACTGCTGTGGAAGAGGCACTTCAGTTTCTTCGAACTATAAATATGATCAATCTCATCTAACATTCTATACATACTTTCGGTTACTTCTGGTCATAGCAGCAGTACATAGTAGCCGATCAAAAAAAAAAAAAAAATTAAAATTTAGTTAATTATTAATATTTTTAATTATTAAAACTAACCCAAATTACTGAATTTTATTAACTATTAATATTTCGAATATTAAAACCAACTCGAATAAATAAATTTAGTTAACTATTAGTATTTTTAATTATTAAAACCAACCCGAATACCGAATAACTAAGTTTAGTTAACTATTAATATTTTTAAATATTAAAATCATCAATAGGTAGAAAACTGTAAAAAAAAAAATGAAAAAAGGCGTATATTTGATATTAAAAAGTTATAATAATATTTAGTAAATGTACCGGAACAAATGCCCCCTCCATTTATGAAAGTAAAAATTCTAATAATACAAATTGATAAATAATAAACATACAAGCTATAAATAGTATTGATGGCAAAATCAGACAAAAAAAACATCACAAATGAAAAGCAGTAATTTACAAAATAATAAGTTTATATAACGAATATGTAATATCATTTATAAGTACTGGTACGAGAATAATAGATTATGTTTAATGCGTCGATGCTTATACTTAATATAATACTTAGTTCCATATGGAATCGTAATTTCCTATTGCCGGAATTAAATTATTACGGTGCGCACTACAACTGAGAAAAAAAATTTGGGGATATAGTCTTTTACATATGGTACCTGCAGAGCAATGCATATGTGAAATTTTAGTGTATAACATTGAGGATACATCTAAGACATCGATTTTGGACTAATTGCAGTCTATTAAAACTAGCATTTGGGACTGAAGACCAAACTGGGCAAGAATATGTTAAAATAGGCCTAATGATTGACTTGTAGATTATTAGCTTATTATTAATATTTAAGTGAGATTTACAGTTGAAAATGGGGTAGATTGAACAAATTGCTCTGTCTTCAATGATGCGTGGTCAATATGCTTGGAAAAGGTTAGCCTCTTGTCTAAAATGACACCAAGGTAGCGTATCTGGTCAGACCATTCTATATCAGCGCCGCTGACGTGAAGTCTGGTCAGTAGAAACGGTCTTAATTGCATTCGTTTTGGAAGGGTTAAGAGAAATTTGCCATTTAGAAAAATACTTAATTACACGATCAATACCGGATTGTAACCTATTGTTGATAGCACTTGGTCTGTAGGAACTGCAAAAACGCTGTGTCATCAGCGTATAAGGCAACCTCAATGTTATTTATATGCGGGAAATCATGCATGAAAATTATAAATAAGAATGGTATCAACACGCTACCTTGAGGTACGCCGGCTGAACAGGATTTGCTACTTGATTTCGCATTATTTATAATGGTATAAAATGATCGACTACATAAATAACTATTATTCAGTTTAATTAGATAATTGGGAAACCCGGTAGCAATCATTTTGTAGATAATACCGTTGTGCCGGGACTCTCGCTATCTGTTGTGTTGTGGAATGTTTTGGTTGAAATCCAAAATGGCTACTAGGTATTATATTATTAGA
This sequence comes from Coronaproctus castanopsis, assembly GCA_032883995.1. Lineage (NCBI taxonomy): Eukaryota > Metazoa > Arthropoda > Insecta > Hemiptera > Monophlebidae > Coronaproctus > Coronaproctus castanopsis. The sequence continues at coordinate 70,611,319 of CM065053.1, forward strand.
ATTAGTAAAGTCACTTAATCTTTTCAGAACAATTTTTTCAGCGATTCTGCTAAGATTGCTAAGCAAGCTGATCGGATATTGTCTAAGAGCAATTTTTACCGTGTTTTGGTACTGGAATTATTTTAGCCACTTTCCAACTAGAAGGGTAGTACCCAAATTTAAACATTGCATTAATCAAATTAGTTAACTGGACGATGGCGTTTTGAGGTAGCATTTTAATGACAGTAGATCGGATACCATCGTGACCTATGGAGTTTTTCTTCTTTGTTGATTTTACATATGTAAAAACTTCTTTGACAGAAGTTAATTTAATATTTATCTGAGGTGATGCGATAAATCTATTGACAACTTTATGTACTTTATTCATCTGATAGTTTGAAGCTAAATGGATATTTCTGCTGTGAACATCAAGGTAGTGTGCAGCAAGCAATTCTGCTTTGTGGGTATTATTATATGCGTATGTGTTAGTATGAGGATCATAAATTGGGGGAAGTGCTTCATGATGTTGTGTATATTGTTTACATATTTTTCGAAGGTTATTTTTTTAAACAGAAAGGTTAGAAAGTATTTTACGAAACTTTTCATTATTATGTTTATTTAGTAAATATCGAACTAAAATCGAAAGTTGATTCAATAATTTCTTAATATTTTGCGAATCAATTTTTAGTATAGGATCTTCTGACAATATTTTTGATTTTAATTATGGAAGTTATATATAAAGGGATCGAAGATATAGGGAAAACATTCTGCTTAATAGGAACAGAAAGGGTAATAGCTTGATGAATCAAGTTCGTCAGAGGGGTGAGACACAATGTAGTCAGTATCAGAAATAGGTTTAAGTTTATATTATCAGAAATATGACGCTTAAATAAATTCCAATTCGCATTTTTAAAATTAAATGTTTTACGTACTGGTTGTTGCAGTATGTTGCCAGTTATTACGATTATAAATATTGGGTTATGATCGGATGATAAAAAATTGACTGAAATGGGCAGCGTTACATTGATATTTTTTACTAGAACTAAATCAATAATACTAGGTCGAGAGCCAGGTGGTGGGAAGTATGTAGGTTCTCGTGGTGTTAATATTTCTATATTATTTTGTAGAGAAGTACTAAGTAAGACGTTGCCAGCCTGATTATTATTAAAACTGTAAGACTAATTGTATAGTATCGGAAATCGAACTTTACGATCTTTATCCTTAACCTCTAGAATAAAACTAGGCAACTTGTTTTTCAAATGTCCGTTTATATTTTGAACGTTGAAAATGTTATCTATTATTAACAACATAACTTGATTATATATTTATTTATACGGATAATAATTATCCGTCGTTAGTTTTGAGCATTGTGACACTATGAATCGCCATAAACGAACGTGTTCAGTCGTCACGAACTCCTTTCATTGCTCGATCTGTCATTTTAGGTACGACAGCGTTTTCGAGAATTCTGTTCGTAGATATTGTTCCTTATTTTCTAATAACCACACTCGTCGTAATCGTGTTTTCTAATCCAACCTGTTGTGTGATTGATATATCCGGCGAAAGTTGATAACAGTTTATCCACTACCACCGTCACCGCGGGTTTATAGTTCCTGGTCCACCCTGATAGTGTACTTAAAAAAATTCGCTGAATACAACATTCTGATGCATACATTAATATATAAAACTATATAGTGTCTGTCGGTGATTTGCGAATATTTTCATTATAATCACTGCATTGGGCTATTTTTATCGCTAATAAACTGAAAATCTATTTTTTTAAATTTTTGTCTGTCTGTTTCGATTTAACTAAAAAACTATTAAAGCATTCCTGCAGCTTATAGCATATATATTATCAGATTCGTTCTAAGCTTTGCTTCACATTGACATCACAAATAGGACAGAAATTACAACATTCTCGCGCTACGACGATGTCCTCTTCTTCTTCGCGCTATTCTTTCGTTAATTTTTTCTTCTACAATTATCTTCTGTTTCTGAAAGACAAAGTAACTGGACTTTCTTTTTATAATTATGCCGAAATTTACCTTACGGCTTTTGTACTTCGCAATACATTATCGTTGTTTACCTTTGATATTTTCAACGTTCTCCTACTATTCCAAATATTTCCAAATATTTCCAAATATTTCATTGTTTTACTCGTGTATAACGCCTCTACGCCATATAATAAAATGAGTTATATATGTAACATCTTATAAATTCTTGTCTTATATAAAAACTTACGGGATGGGTGTCGACGAGTAAGTTTCCTTTCAAAAGTTGTTTTTACATCTTCTCCTAACTTCAACGGATTGATGTTTGATAGTTGCCTAAATATTCGAACAGTTGCGTAATAATAAAAAATGGAGAAAGGACGTTATATTATGGAATAAACGAAGATACTTTTAAAACCTGTAATGGATCTACAATGGCTTGTAATTGTTACCGTGCAGTTTTCACGCTGAACAAGTTTTTCTTTTTTAAATATGAATAAACTTTGAAAATTATCTTATCGAATATATATTTCTTTTTTTTTCTTGTAACAGGCGACATACTGGCTTTCGATAATAGACGTATTTTACACGGACGCAGCGCCTTTAATTCGGAACGATGTGTACTCGGCATGTATATGGATTGGGACATTATTAGATCGAAGATTAGAGTATTAAAATTTAGAAATTAATCCGTCTATTAAAATAAAAGTAATAATAAAATCTAGAATCGCTAAGTTTAATTAAAATAAATAAGAATTAATTAATCCGAGAAGAATGACTTTTCTTTTTACTTGCGAATTTGTACCTAGCCTATATGAAAGGAGACTCGTGTATGGGAAGCACACCCTTAGGTGTGTTCAGCTCTATTTATTTACACTATCTTGAAATCTTCATTCTCTTAAGACGTCTTGTCACCGGGTTATTTGGGATGGCGGCCGCTAGCTCGTTAGAATGTGCGTACGGACGAATCATGTGATATTGAGTTCGCCTGTCGATGACCTCGTCGATGGTATGAATCCCTCACATCTCGATGGATCAGCTCATTGATGACGTATCAAGGCATACGGTATATCGTTCTGAAACCGCTGTATGATCATCCGATTCTACTTTTTTGCGCATCCCCACAATTGTCCGGCGTAGGTCCATACTGGTTGTAGCATAGTATCGTATATTCGTAGTGACAGCTGCGACTGATATAAACCAGTATAGTTTTCTCAGCTTTAGGTCCAATTCCTTCCTCTTTTTCTATATATGGACCTTCCAGTTCGTAGTGCAATCTAGTATTTCGCTCTTTTGCTTCTCGGTACCAGTATATTATTTAAAGTTAACTGCTTATTTCTATTGTTCTATTGGAGAATGAGACGTGCGTACATTTTTCAGGATTTATTTGGAGATTCCTCTTTTGTGTCCATTCAAGTATGGTATTTAGGTTTGCCTGTAAGACGGCAACGGCCCCTTATTAGCATAGATACGCTTTCTTTTCTTGCCATTGTACGAGGAATGTAAAAACTCATTTCCTCGCTTTATTTATTAAAGATACATATCTAATAAAATAACTTTCCGGAAACGGCTATGTGAATTTCTCAATTTCAACAAATATGTTACATTTTTCCACAATTAATTAAAATATTAAAAAAAAAAGAAATATATTTTCTCAGTTTCTTTTTTTTTTCTTTTTAAACAAAAGTAGAATTATGCGAAAAAATATATTTAATATAAATTTTTTGCATAAAATTTAAGTACATACAAATTTTAAAATTACTAATTTTTAATTCAAAAAAATATATTATTTAATACAACGGCAAACTTAATAGTAAATAAATCAAATCGACCTAATCTAACGGTCGTTCGAGGCACAGTGTGGAGAGTGAATACTGAAATCAACATTGCATTGTCTATCCAACATATGCTGTCAGAGTGTGATCAATACAGCCTGTAGAGATCACACTGGTCTTTCATCTTCATTACAGCTACTGCTCGATGACAACGTTTCTACGCTTTCCAGACTAATCCTCTTCCTTTATCATACTGGGTTGTATCATTTAATTTAATACTTATTTTCCTCTGTGCCTCTAGCCATTAGTTGCTGTATACGGCACATTAATTTAAATAATAATAATAATAATAAATGTTTTAGTAGCTTTATTAACAATTCATTTTATTCATATTTCGAAATTATTTTTAAGGTCACTTTTATAGTTACCCAGTCCTATTTCCTTAGATAAATAAATATAGGTAAATCTTTTTTAAATTAACCATATATATATATATATATATATATATATATATATATATATATATATATATATAATATTCTTTATTTCCTTTGATGTCGTACATCGTGCAATGCGTAATTTGCAATAATTTCGCTCCCTTGCTGCCTCAAAGAGTTCACCGATATCATTAATGTTACTTAATTTTTTAATATTACTTGTACCTGAATTTTTTCTTCTACCAACCGGTCTTCGTTAATTCTTCCTTGTAGCATTAGGCGTAAAATGTCATACATTTCTCCTCTCAAAATATGACATTGACATTTTAAAAAAAATATATTTTATGAACATTCTCTCTACGTCAGCTATTTTCAGTACATTACCATTTAAAACGTGTTCGATCTATGAAATTCTTAAGAGCCTTCTTAGAAACTACATATCTATAGAGTGCTAACATTCGAAGTCGACGTTTTCACTCCATACAGGAATAATGTCCACTCCATACAGGAATAATGTCCACTCCATACAGGAATAATCTCTACTCTATACAGAAATAGTGTACCGGTCTATAACTTTTAGTTTTATATATGTATAAATGTATCTTCGATATGTTTTTTGCGTACCGGGTTTGAAACGTTGTACAGAATTCAAAGTTTCACCACGACTTGTTTACGATATATTTAGCTAACCTTTAAGACGCGGTAACTATTGAAAATTCGAATAACGCTTAATTTAATAATTGTTCGCGAATTTAGTCGTTAAATTGTACTTAATTAAACGAATGATATTTACGCGAGGAATTAATGTAAGTAAACAGATATATACAATTATAAATTATATTTAGTTACGTACAAATAATGACTATTTTTTTTTTTAATGTAATTTTGAGGATAACGTAATCATTTAAAATTGACAACTATGTACGTAACTAACGTTACGAAATATAGCGGCCGCAGCTGTTGTGAAGAAATTACACGCTACAGCGGGTGACGTCTCCTGAAATGAGGCGGCACCGTATATTGATTCCGGCTGATTTGTAGAAGAAGCTGCTATATGATGAATTAAGTCGCTTTCCATGCTGGTTTGTTGTCTCAGTTGTTCCAATCTCATCTGATTTTGTCGTTTCCATTTCGTTCTGCGTTAAAGAAAATAAGGAAAAAATATATTCGCGAAATTAATTTTAAAGTTGTTTAAAACAAAAAAATTTCCTTAATTTGAAATATAAACGGATATGTGAACAAAAGTGTTAGGGGGGAAATTCGTAGTACTTACGAATGAATACTTACAACATATTTTTGGAATTTTAATTCGATAATCTTCCGTTCGTGAAAATTGCGCATAAGCGGAAATTTTGTATGTATGTGCGTACCTAATAAAAAAAAGTAATTGAACGATCACTGTTTCAAATAACCGTATGCTATCGTTTAGTACGATGTAGAGTTACAGTTCGACTTCTAAATTCGCGCAGCTGATGTAAACATTCAGCTGTAATATCATTTTTTGAATGCACTTTACATTCTTCAGGTATATATTTTCTTGTTTATTCGGGATAGCTACGATGGCGAAGTTTTGAAGAAAGTGTCCGCATCTGCCATGGTCTGTTTAAGTCGTCTTTCGTTTCTACGAGCTTTCATTTCAGGAGGTTGCTCTGTAGGATTCTCGATATGATAAAAAGTTATTGTTCGTTTCAACTATCATAACAACGGCGTAATGCCAGCCGGTTTTATAAAAATGACAGAAGAATATTCAATTATAGTAGTCGGTAACTTCAATATAACGTTCCTTGGGTTGTCAATATATTACATAACGTGGAAAAGTCCTCGAAGATATTATCGATGCAACTAGTTCCGTATACTTCGTAACACCAAAAGCACATAATTGAATTTTACTTCCAACGGATCTTCTTATCTGGTCAGCTCAAATCGCAAACTGTATACGTGTTGAATACCATAATGATCTCGCGGGAAATGATCGTATACTAATAAATATTGATGATTTTAAATTTCAGTACTTTTTTTTAAAATTAATTTCTCTTTTACCTCCTGAATTTTTTCCTCACTATCTTTTGCACTGCTAATTTACATTTTTCAGTAATCATCGCTTTTCTAACAGTTATCCAATTTTATCTGCGAACCATCCTTTTTGTGCATTTTGATTTTCTGAATTGTCATATTTGTTTAAGTTTGCACAACATTTTAAATTATTTTCCATATACGATCATATGTTCCGCGTTTTGCAATTGATACAAACAAATTAATATTTCGATACGGTTCAGAATCCTACAGCACCTTAGTCCAGAAGAATTGAAGTACTCCAAATATGTTATATATATCATTATATATCGTGGACTGAATATATAGGGTGACCCAGAGAAGACGGACGATTTTGTTTTTTTGAATAGCGCAGTTGGTAACACTGCTACAATGCAGACCGTGTACTCTACGTTTAGTGTACACACGATAAATTCCTTTTTTGTCTAGTTCCAGTTATCACGCCATCTTAAGGATAGCCGTTTTGCGTGTAACGTTATTTTCTGGTCGAATCATCATGACAGTGCATTGAGAGTTTTCGAAAAGAATTCAAAGTTACGCGGTATAAACCTGTACCATCTCGCAATTTCATTTTAAGGTGGATTGGAAATTTTCGAAGGACAGCTTCTGCAACGGATAAAAAAACGTCTTGAATAAAAAAAAGAAAAAAAAACGGTTCGTAGCCCCACAAACATAGATCGAGTTCGGGTAGTTAGTTTAAGTCTTCTTTAAACTTGTCGAGAGAATCTGTTTGCCGTATATCGCTGGAAAACTTGAAATTTCATCTTTATTAACTGGTAATAACTCACGAATTAACACTTATTGCTGAAACGATTCTGAAAAAAATCGAAAATGAAGAGATCGATTTAAACAATATTTTTATGAGCGTCGAAGCTGATTTTCAGTTATCCGGATTCGTAAACAAACAGAACTGCCGCTACTGGTAATTCAATCGAACAGAAGCCGTCACAAAGCGATCGAGTAACTGTCGGGCTGGAGCGGCGAATTGGAGAATAATCGGGCCTTACTTTTTCACTGTCACTGTTAATGGAACATCGAGATGATAAACTCGTTTTTTGCTTCCCTCACTTCGTCGTCGTCGTCGTCGTCTGGGCCGAACATAATTTCAACAAGATGGTGTCACACGTGTCACTGTTCGGCAGAAACTCTCGCAGTACTGAAAGAAGCGTTTGGTAACCGCATATTGTCGTGTCGCGCGAATTTCGCTTGGCCGCCGCGCTCGCCAGATTTAGCTATTCCAGATTTTTTTGTGCGAGGCTACCTTCAGAACCGCGTTTACGAAATACGTCCACGATATCTGGAAGACCTGAAAACTTGGATATCTGAAGAAATTTTAAGAATTCAGCCGCCTATGCTCGAAAGAGTGTTCGAAAATGTTCTAAAGACTTAATGAATATATCGGTTCGAATGGCGATCATTTGAACGGTATTGTGTTCCACAATTACACTAATGTATTGTTTTCTTTAGATAAAATTTAATTAAAAAATTTTAATCGATTAGTTTTTGAGTTATTCAAAAAACCAAAACCGTCCGTCTTCTCTGGGTCGCCCTATAGAACTAATCACTTAATCCTAGAATAATTACACATAAAACTGAGAAAACGACTACTACCGACTATAATACTAAAGTTCATCGGTTAAGCAATAAGACAGAATGAATTGAAAGGAACACTTATTGAAGGTAAAATAAGTGGCAAAAGAACCATAGATTATCAGAACTAATGAGAATCATAAATCATCGTGAAAAAAGGCGACAGATGGGTTTTCAAATCTACTAGTTCATGATGGTTGGTCAGGATGTTCGCAAACGGACGTGCGCATCATGACGTATATATTTTTTGTCTACATCAGAAATACTATATCGGTCGGTAAAAAACTTTACTATACCTTACTACTGTAAAACCATTTGTATATTTATATGATATTAGTGATACATTATTTTTTTATTGAATTTCTACATTCTTTTATGTGTTCATTTTGTATACTATTTACACTGACTACTGTTTTGCTACCTGTTAAACAGCTTCAACACTTTGCGGTTGGTTGATCTATTACTTTTTCATTATTTAGATTGTAATTTTATTCGGTGGTATGTAGGTGTTTGGTAAACTTTTTTATGCCTTACGTACTATTAATCTATACCTATAATTACACCAGGGGCGTATGGGCTCATAATCAGTTGACCGGGCAAAGCGCATAGCGGCGCCAGTTTTCAGGACGTATTTTAAAAATTTACGGGAGGGTCGTGACTTTTTCTTCTAATTGTTTTATTTATTTATTTGAAAATACATTTACAATATAAGAATATAAAAAACACATGAAAATACAAATTAATAATTATCTTTTACCTATAATTTTTGAAAAAACTTTTTAAAACAAATAATAATAATAAAAAAATACTTTGGATTTTAGTTTACAATTAAAAAAATGACGAATAAGCTCGGATTTAAGGTCAAAATTAAAAAATAAAAACAAAACAGTAAAAAACCTCGGCTTGTACCCATTTTTTCCCCCAATGTATGATCGAATGAATTAGATACCAAAAAATTACTTAAAAAATACAAAACGGTACTACGTCAACTGTTTAGTTTAAAATTAAAGAATAAAAATTCTTATTTAAAAAAAAAAATTTCGATTCTGTTTGGGGTTAAATCAATAATTTGATCGTTACTAATTTTTTCAAGAATGTCTTTCTCGATAGACATAAGCATACAGCTAGAAAGTAACTCCTGCGACATTGTGCTATACGTAATCGGTTCTTGATAAACCGAGGTTTTGAAAAGCTTCTTTCACAAGCAATTTGGGTAACGGATTGTGTAGCGAAATATTTATACGTCAAACCTATTACTCCATAGGATGTAGAAATCAGGCTATATTTTTCTAAAATACTCCAACAGCACAATATGCAATTCTGGCAGTAAGATTTGGAAGAACGAGAACCGCATATTTCAGGTTTTAAAAGTTTTTCGTTTGAATTATTTTCCTGTCCTATTATATTTATCGCATTAATACATTATTTCTGAAACTGTTGTTAACTAACTTTTCGTCCATATTTCGAGATACGTATCTATGTACAATCTCGTAAATCCACCGTCTATGTTCAGTTTTACGTACGTTTAAGATTTGTTAATTTCGATTAAAATTTATTCGCCGAATATATAGTTAAATTATGTACCTTCTGTTCTGATACCAAGTTTTAACTTGCGTCTCGGACAAATTCAAAGCTTCAGCTACGTCGCTTCTATCCGCGACCGATAGATACTTTTGACATTTGAATTTTCTTTCCAAGTAGGCGAGCTGCGCATGCGTAAAAGCTGTTCTTCTTCTCCGAGGTTTACGACCTCTGGTAGATGTGACTAAAGACGCGACGTCGTCTTGTTGTCTACTATCATTACCGCCGTACGTCATCGATATTCTTCTTTCTAGCGGCGATATTAGTGTACCGCCGACGGTAAAGGATGCGTCGTTGGCAGATTGTGGCGATGATCCCGTAGAAAAACAATCCTTATAATGATCGGAGTATTTTTCTTCGTCCGTCCCGTAATCTATAATGATAACGTAATAAATTTATACATATAATTAATAAACAAAATAAAAACAATGTTAATCACTATAAAATTTATTTTATTTATGCAAAGCTTTTCAACTATAAAGTCATTTTCGAGCAAATACAACTTTATATATACAAAAAGGGATCTTGGAAAAAATCTAAGGATTATAAGGGTTATCGCACAATTGCATTGATAAGTTACGCCAGCAAGGTTATACTATATATATCCTTCAGAATTCACTTTAGCATTTCCTGCTGCCAAACATTTCAGAGGTACAAGCCGGTTTCATAAAGAGGAAGGGGTCACGGGAATAGGTAATGAATAGGTAAATGTTAGAAAAATTAAAAAGAATATAACGTTCCAACGCTATTCTGCTTCCTAGATGATAGCAAAGCCTTCGATAACGCAAATGGTCTCAACTGAGGCAGGTGTTGCATTACATTGGTACACCAAAACACCTGATATTCTTGTTGCAAAAGTTGTATAAAAATAAGACCTACGTTAAACTAGAAAATAAATTATCGGATCAATGTCAAGTGTCCAAGGGCATAATCTAAAGATGACGTCTGTCGCCCATGTTGTGCAATATATATGGAGAATATATTGTAAATAAAGCAACAGAAGGATGAGAAGGCGGAATTTATATAGGAGGAAAAATATTCAATTTGAGATTTGCAGATGATTTGGATTTTGTTGCGAAAGCGACTGAAGAAATGAATCCATTACTGGATAAAATCGAAATCGTTAATAATGAGTGTGATTTGAAGTTGAATAGATTAAAATGTTCTCTCTCAGTGATCAATAGAGATTATGTTACTACAATAAAAACAAGGAAATCAGTTAAAGACATTCCTATACGAGAAGAAATAATATATCTAGGAGCCTGCATAACAAATAGAAGTGGTTCTGACCAAGAAATAAAAAGAAGAATAGTTCTGAGAAGCGAAGTTTTAGGAAAATTATCGAAGATATGGAAAGACCGCAAAATCATGAAATACACAAAACAAACTTGCTAAAAAACCTAGTGTTCTCGATTCTGGCATATGGATCGGAAACATGAACTATAAATCTGGTATCAACAAACAAACTGGAAACGTACGAAATGAAGTGCGAGCAAATATATATTGCGAATACACTGCGCATAGAACTAACAAGTCTGCTCTAGAAGAACTGCATGTGGAGGAAAATCAGATGCTGCTACCTTATCATTTTTCGGCAATATAATTCGGGCCAATAAGTTGGAAAAAACTAATCATTTAGGGTAAAGTAAACGGCCGAAGGAAACAAGGCAGATCATTAAATCGATACTCAGATCAAATAACAAAATTAACCGGCCTACAGACACCAGAGCTGATGCGATAGAGGATCGACGGCTGTGACGTTCAATTGTAAGTATAACAGGTCTCGACATTCGGAATCCCGGAATCGAATTACGACGTAGAAGAAGAAGAAATATATATATATATATATATATATATATATATATATATATATATAGATGGATAGTAGATATGTATAGAACACATTAAGATTTCACAAAAATTGAAAATATTACTAACCTAAAAAGTGTTATTATGATAAAATATGTTCGGAAAGCTGAACAGTAGATAAGGAAATCTAAAAACAAATGGAGTAGTTCCAAACCACGTACTAGATAGGATAAGAATGAAGGTGATAAAAGTGAAACGACAAAATATGGAACGATCAGGTTTTAAAATTGAAGTTGCAAGCTTACTAAAGATAGAATGTGGAAATTCCTGTGTACTCAACGAATATTTAACGCAAATAATTGCAGGTTCTGTGGAGGAGAATAGAACAGGAGAAAAGCCGAGGCAGAAATGTTCTAAACAAGTGCAACTTGATGTATACAAGCCAAATATCCTGTAGGTATGAACAAAATGGAGCTGTTGAAAAGAATTGTGAGAGTCGAACAAGTTGATGATAAAAAATATTCCAGTGACACCGAATTATCAGATAATCCCACAAAAAGAGTCAGTCGAGTACATAGGTATGCGCATCGATTCGCTTCTTTATTGGAAACACCACGTCCGACAGAAATGTTTGGAAATAAAAGCAAAAATGATAAGTATTTATCGGCTAATCGGAAAGAACTCAACTCTATTGAAAAAAAAAAGACTTTTGTACATGCCCGTTTTTAGACGTATTTGAATTTATGGAATACAATTGTGGGATTGTACTAGTATTCCCAATATAGATCCGATACGAAGGCGCCAAAAAAAAATTGGCAATCAAAAAATTGTACAATACATCAAGACCTTGAATCTAATTTCTGGTGAGCCTATATCTCACACTAATAATCTTAAATATGTAGGTCTGATTCATGACCATAAACTTACTTTTGTTCCCCATATAGAGAACATACACAAAAGTTGTGATTCTATGTATCACAAGCTCAAAATTTTGTATAGGGGACTACTTCAGTCACTTTAAGCATATGGCTCTCTTGTCTATGTTAATAAAAAATGTTTCAATAAGTACCAGAAAAAGTTTCTTCTTAGTATTTCGTGATTATATCGTACCTGTTCCACTTTTGCTGCTAATGTTATATCTAACATAATGCCACCAGATATTTTTGTCATTGGCGCCTCCATCATCTCAGAATTCAGAGTTGTTAGAGATGTTGCTAGTGTCGAGAATTTCTAGCTCCTTAATATTGATCCGCTTATCTTGGAATCCTTTCCTCTAGGTGGGACAGTTGTTCAACTGAAAGGAAATCCTTTTTGTTTTTTCCAAAAGTCTTTAAACGGTGTAAACTTAAAAATATTAATATTAATTTTTATAATGTTTAGGTGCTCTCTAGCGATGGTAAGTTTGGTTCCTATCTCTACAGGTTCCATCTTGCTTCTGGTCCAGTGTGTGCCTTTTGCTCTTCTATTGATGACTTCGCAATGGTGATGATATTGAGCATTTAATGTTTGGTTGTCCCCTATTTGAGGATCTTAGAAATAAATTTAAAATACATAGAGGACAGCCTCTTGTATCCTCTAAATAGAACTATGTCAGTCTCCTGTCGTACATGGAGTTGTCAATGCAAAGGAAGTTTAAAAGTGGGGTAACATTTTTTAAAATAATTTTTTGCTCTTTTTTTTTATGCTTTATAATATTAATTCAACCATGAATCGACAGCTTTTGCATATGACCATTGGCTCCATTCACTTCATTACAAATATTAATACTTAATAATATTGCTTAAAGCTGTTTTTATAATTATTTATATATATTTTACACACATTACTGATGGTCTACTAGGTTTCTCACCCTTTATTCCATTCTATTTTTTTTTTTCAGTTATTGCAGAGAACTATCACACACTTCTATTTTTTTTGTATTGGTTGGTTTTCTTTTGTTCTAGCTATACAATTCTTATACACAGTTATTTATTAAGTACACTAGTTCCCTGCACCTTTATAACAACAAATTATTTAATACATTTACTCCACCGCGTAAGTGGGGATTGGGGAACCATTAAAAAAAAAAAAACGTACTTGAGCACATTCCAAACGAATATTTTCGCAATTTTTTTTTCGGATACCTGTGACGATGTTCTTAGGCTTGTTCGATTCGTCTCCGCAGTATATGTTATACTTCTATTATCCTCAGTTATCAATGTGTTTCGGTAACTTGTTCCGACTCTTTGTGACAGCGCAAAAATGCGGTTTTTGGGAAAAATCAACGAATCGGAAAAGTTTAAAAATAGAGACGTTTTTAACGGATTATCGAATATCGTCGATAAAAACTATCGAACATATACACTAAGAAGCGATGGAATATTGACTGAAATTATCGAAGATAAACGGTAAGTACATGTCGCGATTAATTAAATACACGACGTGTACAGTTATAACAACACGTCGAATGAATCGAATGGAAAAAGATGTAGCAAAAGGATTCGATAATCAACGACGACTTGAATATTTTAGTCCCGTTATTTTTGCGGGGATTTATCCGGGAATGTTCCTATTAATTATTAAAAAAAAAAACTTTTGCTTAAATTTAAATCTCCGTTTTTTGTTTATTTTTGGCTAATTCAACCGGGGGATGTAAGAAATAGAAGACGAGGCTTATCAAATATTTATTCCATCAGTTAATACGCAACTAATCTTACTTGGCCGTTTTACGACTATTATCGTTGCTCGTCTTTTTTTTTTCGTCGAATGCGACCAAAGTACGAACAACGATCCAAAGGTCGAAAGATTGTTTTCCTGGAAAAGAAAATACGTGATCAAGTAGCCATTTTTTCGCTTTCCTAAAAGGAATACATCTAAAGGCATCACGCTGAGAAATTCTTTTTATTATCGCGAATCGTAAAATCATCCGCTGGGCTTATTTTTTAACGACGGCACGGAATAAGTTCCAAAACGGCGCCGTTCCCTCTTTATCGTATAAAAATAGAATCACACACACACACATGCAAGTACTCACGGCGGTGTTTGTATGTTGCGAACTTTATCATTTCGCTTCGTTTAATTTGGTATTACTTTTTAATTACGACTACTTCCAAGTATCACGTCGGAAAATATCCAACGGTCGTTCGATGAAAGTCGCGTGTCCATGTCGCTCTCTCACCTTCCAACTCACTTACTCTCACTTATTATATCTATATCTATGTATGTAACATAAAATATATATACATATATATAAATAATATTATGAAAATTATATATATATATAATTTAAAAAATTATATATATATATATTCGTATCTATATCCATATATATTATGAAAATTTATAAACCCTCGTTAACATCAATAGCGATTCATTAGTTTAGTTAGATAAAAATCATTCCACAGATTCAACGTGCCTCCTGCTGCAAAATATAACACGGAGGAATCTTAATTACTGACCCCTTTGAATCTGTTCCGAACGGTCTATTTTACTATCGACCGCAGAGAAAATTTGTTATACGTTGTTGTATTTTTATCCTAAATATATGTAGATATCACGATATGCCTATATCAACACACTGCTGAGTGTAAGTATTCCTCAAACTATTCTATCGACTTCTACCTTGTGTGACTTGAATCCGATCGATTCCTGTCCATTTGTTAACAACGCCTAGTCATCTAGCGATAGACCTCCCTCGCGGACGTCGGCTGCCAATTGGACACTACTGTAATATTCGCTTAGTCCATCTTTCATCCTCTTGTCTTGCCAAATGTCCGGCCCATTTCAATTTTAGCCTGGCGGAATATCTATATCTCTATATATATATATATATAAGTACAATATATTTGCATAAGTTATTAAAAATATAACATGGGTTACAAATATTATGTAATAGGAATACTTTATCATAATAGCACTGTAAGAATAGAATAAAAGAAAACAAAACGTTAAATACTGCAGATTTTTTCCTAAAACCTACGACTACGAAATGAACAAGTTTTCTAATTGCTAACAATACATGTTAATAAAGGAACTTAAATGTAAACAGCTAAAATATATATTGTTTAACTCGTGAGTTCTTAAATTAATACCATGTTTAAAAATTACAAAAGTGGGTGACACGTGTGTACTTACTAAGTGGAGGGGTTAATACTAATAAATAAATTAATTATAATTAATTACTACATAATGTTATGTTTAACTCTGTGTTTATATTTGGAATACATGTAAAGCAATGTTGCTTAGAATCGTAATTGGCAATTGAGGAGACGAGTACATTGTTTCGGTATTTAATAAAAAAGTAATTCGATAGTTTTAGAACAAAATCTCTAATAAAGGACAGGTCAGTAGCTTCGTGCATGCTGTTGATTCTGGCATAGCGAGGTGCATTGAGAATACACATCTAAGGCATCTATTTTGAATAACTTGTAATTTATTAAAGGAGATTTTTGATATTGATCTTCAGGCGGGACAAGCGTAACAAAGTATCGGACGGACTAGTGCTTTATAGAGGATTATCTTGTTGTTAATGTTGAGGAACGACTTGTGATTAAGGATAGTCTACAAGAAACAGAAGGCATTGTTTGTCTTGTTTGCGATATTATTTATATTCTGTTGACAGCTGTTTCCACCTTTCGGAGTGAACAGATTTTATCAATTTTTAAAGGCTAAACTGCTAAATCCTTCTTTATATTTCAAAGTATACTTGGCTGGCCGAATATGGAAGGACTGGTTCCACGCGTCCGAAATTTTCCGGCTAGATTAAGTTTATCATTTATGAAATTCGTGATAAAACAACACGTTCTGTGTGACTATTATTTTATCAATAGATATTTTTTTTTCTTTTTTTTTTCTTTTTCTATATTGGATCAGATACGAAAGTCGATATTATTAAAATAATTAATAACGAAGACGAAATAATAAGTTATAATTTAAATTTATTTCAAGTTTCTCTGTTCGATTTGCAGTCAATTAGACGAATAAAATAAAACACCTACGCGCAATAATGCGCGAATGGCAAAATACATGTTGTTGTTCGCTCACTATACAAATCACCCCGACATACATACACCTCCATTTATATATAAGACAAGACCTTTCTATTTGGAACTCGCGAACGTTTATAGTATATAACTGATGCACATATTGATATATATATATATATATATATATATATATATATATATATATATATATAAGGAACGTTTTACTCACATTCTTCTTCGTATTAAATACGACGAAAATAAAACATTTGTAAAACTGTAAATAACATTTGCGTATTCAATCGTGCATAAAGTGAAATATACTAATCCTTAAAAAACAGAGCACAATTTCGATAAATTATATGAATTTAATAAAGCTAACACAATGACATAGGATACAAAAAGATCCATATTAGGATACATGTATAAACATACTCCCCACACACATATTATCATATACATTTTCTCTTAGAACAAATAGATTACAATCCCAATTAATGCTTATGAAATACAAGAAGGCTGATTATATAATAAAAAGAGAGGAATGCGTTAGGTACGACAAGGAAGTTTTTACAGCAGATTGTACTAAATAACAGAGAAAACGCCGCTTTCGCGGATGATACAGCTATTATTTGTTCCGACTCGTCTTTAGAAAATGTTCAAATTAATTTACAATCAGCAGTTAATACACTTTCAATATGGTTCAAGCGGTGGCTTATATCAATGTGAAAAAAATCAACCACGTGTAATATTTACAAACAAAAAAATTTCAAATATCAACAATAATTCCGGTGTTAAAAAATCAGTAAAATATCCAGGAGTTCATTTGGACAGACAACTAACCTGGAAAAGCCACATAATAGAAAAACGTAATTAAATATAAAGTTGAGTAACATGCTTTGGCTTATCGGAAGAAAATCTGCATTATCACCGGTAAACAAGATATTATTGTACAATCAAATTCTAAAGCCTATATGGGCTTATAGTCAACTTTAGGGCTGTGCTAAGCTGAGTAATATAGCGATAATTCCAAAATAAAGCATTAGAACTATCACAGATGCACCGCGGCATGTAAGCAATCTTACATTGCACACGGACCTAGATGTTACACCCGTGAAAGATAAAATACAAGAAATAGCTAGTGAATATGAACTTTATTATCACATAAATAGTTCAGCTGTTGCTCTGTTGGATAACTCGACAGAAATCAGTCGATTAAAACGAACAAAACCCACGGATCTCTTATGAATAATCAGCAATCAAAAAGTATTAAAATACGCTTAGCTAAATTCCTTATCGCTGGATATCGCTGTTTGTTTTTTTTTCAAAAGTTTGCTAGATAGAGCTACTGGCATAATTGCAGTATTTAAAGAAAAAAAAATAAACGGGTGAACAGAATTACTGTAGTGTAAAACGAGACACAATCGTAAAAGCTGAATACAAATCATGGAATCGATTTTTAAATTCCTCGGGGTAGAGATTTATATTAGCGTATTGATCTCGTCAATTGCTATCGTACTAAATTTAAAATTTATGTGGCATTGTTCGTCAACACGTAGTGTACAACTGAAGAACGATTTTAGCTAAACATTTTTTTTTTGATTTTTCATTGTGAAATCGTGAGACATATATTTACATACTACTAAATATCGTTACGTTATATTGGTTTGATGAATTTTATAAGTAAATATTTCAGTTTTGACAAAAATACCAGAAGGATATCTCGCTCGTAATGATTTTTTTGGAAAAGAATTTTGGAATATTTCGATCGGATGTCGGACTTTTTTTTCTTCGTAAAATCATTCTCTAGTAAATTAAAAAATATTTTCGTAAATTCCGATATCTTAAATCGAAACGGTACCCGTGATATAAAATTTTCACTAGAATTGTTCGCAACAGATATAAAATCTTTATCAAAGGTAGGAAAATTGAACAAAGTCGAGCGGTAAAATATCTAGGAGTTCACCTAGACCAAACTTTAACATGGGCTCAGCATATTAGAGCGAAGAAAACGGAGTTGAACATAAAAAACTAAACAGCTGAACTGGTTGCTTGGTCCACATTCACAACTTCATACTTTAAACAAATTACTACTGTACAACGTAGTAAAAACCTGTATGGCTATACGCAGTGGAGCTGTGGGGCTGTGCGTCCAAAAGCAAAGTAAACAAAATTCAGACGTATCAAAACAGGGTATTACGTGCAATTGTAGGAGCACCGTGGTACGTCTCAAACCGTACGCTACATGTAGATCTAAATATAAAGTACATAAACGAGGTAATTCAAGAAGCGATTCAAAAACATATATGGAGATTACAGTACCACACAAACCCACTAGCAGATAGTTTGTTGAAGAAACCAACAAAGGCCAAAAGATTGAAAAGAAGAACGATGATGGATTGGATATAGCCTATAGCCATTTCAAAATAAATTGAGACCTTGCTAATGGGCATATTCTCAAGAAATCAAGTGCGTTCTTAAGAGACAACATCCGGTTGATGACATAAAATTGTCAATAAGAAGAGGATTAAAAAAAAAAAAAAAAAAAAATATTTACTAACCTATATGCGGTAAAAATTAAATTTCTAAACTTGTAATATTCGAACGGTTAATACGATCGAGTTAAAATTTAATTTCCAAAAGGGGTAATTTTTATAAATTACAGATATGTATAAAATTTCATCCAAATAGTTGGAACGCCGTGTATACATATAAACAAATATATATATATATATATATAATATACATACAAGAATTACTACTCGTTTAATAAGATAAGACGATATTAAATACTTTAAATTTCTTTTATTTCATTTTTTTCGCATTTCGAACGTTTGAACAATGTTATATCGCATAATAATGGGTCTTTCAAATAAAAAAAAATAATTCAATATATAAACGTATATGTATATAAATACCTGACACATGAAATTCGAGAGGATGGAATTTTCATGTTAGCAAGCAAGGAAAAATTATCGGAAAATCAAAGAACACGATTGGAACTAATGATAATGAAAACACAGAACTTACAAGAGACAATTGCTCCTCTCGAGAAAGCGAATAATACGAATGTATGCAATCTCCTGACTCGGGGGAAGCAACTATGAGTAATTGCTCTCCCTCGTTTCCTACACCGGAGCTGCTTGTTGCAAATTACTGACGTTTGCTACGAATATGCACTTATAAACTTATGAGTGCTTGTGAAACTACAATCATTGCAATCGAACCGTTGGTTGTAGATCATCTGCAGTATCCGTAGCTCGGATTGGAATTGTATTTGTCTTTTTTCTAGGCGTTTGCACCAGCTGACCTGGTATTTTGGACATAATTTCTTCCTATACCAAGCGCAGTAGTTTTTCCCCAGCCAGTCAATCTTTCTCGGTTTCGCATACATTTTAAATCTTCAGCGAGCACTACGTCTTTGAAAATCCGTAGCCTTGATCCACCGACGTTTCGTTTTCACGAATTTAGTGCACCTTGGAACGTATGCGTTCGTCATTATACGTAACAAAATAAAGGCAGACTCTCTTCGATAAAGTTGAAAATAATAATAACGCGGTGATTGCAATAATTATCTCACCGTGCATCATCATCATTTACCAGGCTACTGTCAATTAGCTGGCTACGAGCTCTTATGGACTGCTTTAAATCAATTCAATTGCACTTAATAAATCTGTATCGTATGTAACACCGGTTATTGAACATTGTAGAGAACGTTTGTTTCATTTCGAATGAACAATAAACGGCTTGGAAAATGAGTTGCAAATGCTTTCTCTTATCGCCATATATATATATATATATATATATATATATATATATATATATATATATATATATACATATATATATATATACATATATAAATAACTATGTGTGAAGTATTATTATTACGTGGTTTAAGATTCGACAATTATTAGTAAGTCACGTGTTCGGTTAAGAGATATCAAATCAATTTTTTTTAGGGATTAACCCCCTTTTAAACTGAATTATTTTTAAAAATGCATTATCGCGCTTGTTTTCAACCAGTAAATAAGTAATTTTAAAAAATGGCATCTTAGGAGGAATAAATGGAATTCCGTATACTAGTTTTGAACGATTTTTGTGTAATAACAACAACGTGTAATACTTTAAGATAAATCAACAACATTGGAGTTATTCGCCCATTTAAGTATTTTCTAAATGTAACTTTCACAGTCGAAGATAGTCCGCTATGATGATAATGACTACTAAACTATGTGTTCATATTTCGAGAAAAAAGAAAAGCTGGAGATGCTTGACGCGTTTTATTATTGTAAAATTCGTTAAATATCTTAGTATAATTATTTTCTATAATAAACTTAACCGTTGCAGTCGTAGTACATATTTTTCGTCACAAATTCAATTTTCAAGACTTTAATCCTAGTTATAGCATGATAACCCTCGATAAGGATAATAATGTACGAACATGGAGTAGGGGTACTAAAACGCTATTAGAATTAAAAACATCGTACCAACCTCAGAAACAGTAATTCTAGTCAGGTTTGATATAAAACCAAATCCCTTCGTAATAATACAAATATATGCGCTCACCACCGACAGTAACGATGAAGAATTAGAGAAATTTTACGGATAGATAAAAAGCACACGGAAACGTGCGAAATACGGAGACATCATCTTCGTCGTAGCCGATTTCAACGCGACAATATATGCGAGGCATAAAAGTGAAACAGCAGCAAAATAGTGGCAGTAGCCTCGGAGAGGGGAATGAGAACACATTGAAAAAATTAAAGATAAAAACGGTTATATCTGCGGCAGAAAAGAAGAACGAGGAAACGTGTGGCTTGAATATCTCACGGAGGACTACCGCAAATAAACTACAAAATAGAAGAGAAGGCGCCAAAGATAGAATTAGAAAATGCAATAAAAAAATCGAGAAACACTAAAGCTGTAGGCGATGATCAGATACCAGCGGAAATCTAGAAGAACATTACGCCGCGATGCGAGCAAAATTTATTGGCATTGTTTAATCGGATATACGACGAAGGAAAAGATTTTAAAACCTTCACACTTGTCCCAATTCCCAAAAAAAAGACTACATCATAAACATGCACGGGTATATGCACTAATGAGTCTCATACCCTCAAAGTACTAAATCATAAACACTAGGATACAACGCAGATTGGACACGATGGATTCGTTGCGAACAAAAGCGCTAGCAATAGCTCTTTTGAAAATTGTAGCGCAATGAACGATTAATACAGACAGAGATTATACTCCAGAAACACAACATAGACAACAAAGACTTAATCGAAAACATATACACTGGAATCAGATTGTGAATATAAAAGTATTTACCGGGGGGGGGGGATCGGTATGTACTTCTGAATTATGATATCATTTCGATGTCTCTACTAAAAAAATAATTAAAAATAAATACCGTAATAATTATCGTGTCTCCCGACGGTTATATTTGATTCGCGATGTTGACTGCTCTCTCCGATTATATCTTTGATTAAAAACGACGAAGATCGTTTGTTACTATTATTATTATTTGTTCGATTATTTTCCATGACGATTTTTTAAATTAACTTTTTTTAAAAAAAAAAAATCACTTTCGGCAAAAAATTAAATTCGAGAAAATATTATCGATATATTAAAAATTCGATTCGCGATAACAATTATAATGCGCACGTCGAACAGAACTTAATCTTCGTCACAAAAGACGCGTCGTCGTTATAATTATAATTATATTATTCTATTAAAATAATATTTGAACGCGGAAAAGTCGAGTTTGACCGTTTGTTGTATTATTATTTAAATAGAGGGTTAAACAGAAAACAACAAAATGTGGGACGATATCGGTTATTATTATCCATTCTCGGCGTACGCTAAAGAAGATAAGGGTGGTGGTAAATTCCGTTTCAACCGGTGTATATATTAATTCATAAGCATCGTCGTTAGCGATCTCTGTAAGGGTTGGTAAATTTTTAAAGAGGGCTGGTTGGTGGTGACCGCTGATTAGGCGTCTATTATCCGATTGGTTAACCGAATTTTAGTCGGTATCCTATTGGCTGTTCGATGAGAGAATAATAAATCTCTACTTACGTATATCTTGTGAAAGTTCACTTGTGGACTAACACTCGAGAGAAAAAAAAAACGGAAATTAACCATAATGTAGAGGTATACGAAAAACATAAGTGGTCGCCTTATAATATTCTATTACGTCTTTTTCACGGTCTGTCTATTTCGCTGGATTTCCTCGTCCCTTTTTTTTGGATACTCCTAATTAAAGCTCGGTAAAATATTTTGCGTTAACCCTCTAACGGCAACCATAGACATTGTTTCCCCCCTTTTTTTTATTATTTTTACCCTATTATATACAGGATTTATTTCGATATAATGTTTTATTTAAATTTTTTCGGTCGAAATATTAGTAACTTATTATTCGTTCGATGTAGATTCGTTATTACGAATATATAATTTTATTTTTCAGGACTATATATAATTTAAATCGTAATCAATGTGAATACATAGGAACTGTTTGAATTCCTATAAAAACAATGATGAAAACTCCCGACTAATATTCGCGGAGTTATTATCCACAACGTACTTTATCTGCGAAACGCTTTTTGCTGAATACACTAAAAACCCGCCTATCGAATAGCCTCCGCCAAGTGGAACGTCTATACATAAAAGAAAAGTAAATACGCTGTTTTTGTATTGTCATGATATATCAGTCGGTGAAAGGATGCTGCAAGAAACAATAGATAGGCTCGTAGAGTGGTCAAACAAGAATGGTCTCTCTTTCTCAACGTCAAAAACGAAATCAATGCATTTTTGTACGGAAGTGCCAACATGAACACCCTCGCAAATGTCCATCTTCAAACGGTTAATCATATTAAGTATCTTGGACTTATCTTCGATGAAAAACTAAGCTGGCGGTACCCCGTGTAAATTATCTGAAGCTTAGCTTGCACGAAGAGACTAAACATGCTTAAGTGTCACATACAGTATACACGGAGCCGACAAAACATCTCTGCTAAGAATCTACCGTACTGTTATTAAATCGAAATATGACTCTACGGTTTTCCTGCGTTCTCATCGGCTTCGAAAACATCACTCAACACTATTCATCACTCGGCATTACGACTGGCGCTAGATGCCATTCGATCTACTCCTACATCCAATCTATTTTATGATGCGATGAAATTACCTATTCGATTACACTATCGTGATCTATTACTCAGTTTGCTTTCACATCTTCATACCTAATCTACCGTTATCGACACCACTTCTAGCACCTGATCATAAATTCCCGTATACCAATCTCTTGTTTCGAAAACAAACTAATTCCCCACTCTCAAGCGTTTAAATCTATTTCCCCTCCCTACACTCGATATCATCCATTCGATTTCCATTTCTCTACATCTACCCAGCCCAATAAAATTTGATCTATCCTTTCACAATATAATAAGCCAACATGACCCTTCATAACTGAGGCTTTTAATACCGCAGCTCGCAAATATGGACATGAAGTTATTTACACAGATGGTGCTAAACTTGAACATTCGAGTGGATGCGTAATCCTCTACCATAATAGTGTCGTACGTTGTCCCCTCACACAGATGTTTAGCGCATCGACTACTGAATTATACGCAATTCTATACGCTATTGAAATCGCCGCGGCGGAACTTAAATGTAAGATCCTCATCTGCACCGATACGCTCATGCTCTATTCGCTGTCTCCAGGAAAAATTCAAACTTCAGCATTCTTTAGTTGAAAAAATTCTTACCAAGGCAGCATCTTTTAAAGAAGAAATAACTGCGATGTGGATATCATAAGGAAGTCTGAACACAACGGTCGATGAAGCAGCTAAAGAATCCGCCCACCCTAGCACCGGCTCCAAGCGTTGTTCAACCCAAATTCATAATCGGATTATTTTACAGATTTTGCATTTTTTTTAATTTTTATAAATTGTATATCTAAATATCCAATTTTACATTTTATATTTCTTATAGGCAGATTAGTTTACCATATTAGGTATTGACTATTTGTCATTTTGTTAATTTTTATTAATTACATCTTATATTTCATATATATATATATATATATATATATATATATATATATATATATATATATATATATATATATATATATATAGTATATATATATATAGTATATATATATATATATATATATATATACTATATATATATATATATATATATATATATATATAGTATATATATATATATATATATATATATATATATATATATAGTATATAATTTGTATATTTTATTTTATGCTCATTTTTTTTTTTGACCGACCCCAGTTCGTAACAACGATGGGGGTAAGTATGTTGTGTAAATAAAGTACAAATACAGTAGAAATAACAGTTTGTGAACCTGTCCAATTAAGTTTATGGAACTCCGAACAAACTTACAATATTATAAGATTAATTTATATAACTCAGACTAGGTGCGTATACGATGATTTATTTCTGCAATGGTAATTAAAAATTTTAAACCGTTTACTAATTGATCTGCTCTATTATCGATAAAATCTTTATTTCAATTATTAGACCCGGAAAGAGTGTACACTTGATCAGTATCGGTAATGTTACACAGTTGTCGGAGTTTGTTATACTTATGTAAATATTTTTCAAATAAGCCGTTGACCGTAATAAATTGTATGTTTACAAAATTTGATATAAATGATGTGTTACTGTGAATCCTTTTTAAATGTCTGGGAAAACGTTTTTAGCTAAAGCATTATATTCGTTCCAGTGTGATTAACATTTATTTCTATAATGTTTTTTTTTAGGCTCGATTGATCATTCGCGTCTTAAAGTCGGTTATAAACTATTAAGTTAGTGTCTGTAAGATACTGTAAAAGATTTTTAACTTTGTTCGGGTTATCTCGCAGTGCTGTTTTTATCATAGTTTAGATTGTATTTTATAAGTTGGCTTCTGTATTCCGTAAATTCTAATAGTATGTGGTTTACATTTAATTGCGAATTGCATTCGTGGCAGATGGGTAGTCCCCGTTGAGTGTTGTGAAGTAAGTAACGTGTGTCCTGTGCGTAGTCTAGCTAGCGTTTTTTTCGGACTTTCTCTCTTTCTGGTCTGCTGTTTTCCAGTTTCATAATCTCGGCTTAATTTGATACAAATGTTTACGTGCACAATGGGTCTGCCAGAATTTTCGATGCGATGTTTTAATTGTTTGTAAAAGGACTGTATAATGTGCGTTGATTTTTATTGTTTTTAGATTTGTAGAAGACGTTTTAACTATTCTATCGATGTTTTCATTCCCGGCTATTCGTGAATGAGCTGGTGTCCATCACATTGTTCTTGGAGATCATACTATTGATTATATGTTTTAGGTTGAAAGTAGAATATGTTGAATGATTTTTTATGAAAAATATATTAATTTGCGTCTAAAATTATTTTCGATGAAAACCACGTCCTGATTATTTAAAAAATGTAAACCGAAAATAATTTTAGACGGATGGAAAACAACCACGAAAGTTTTAATAAATATATATATTAATATGTTTTTCTATAATTCAATGGTTTGACTCCTCCGATGACAATGCTTTGCCAAATAGTCGCTACTTCTGTAGGATTTAATCGATTTTATCGCTATAATTTTTTGAAAACTTTTTAATGGTTCCGAAATCTCTTTACTTTTAGCATACCTTTATATATGACACTGGCATAAAACATATTTTGAGTAACTTATACGTTTTTATATATTTATATTTAACAAATTGAAGAAGCACGGACAAACATCAAAAACACTTTTACAAAAGTAACACATGATTATCTTGCAAATAAAAGTGAAAAGAAAATATATGGATGACCGAGGAAATTCTCCAGTTAATGGATCGTAGACGGCTAGTAAAAAATAAAGACCCGGTAAGATACTGCGAAAAAAATGATAAGACAGAAAATACGCGAAGCAAAAGAAATGAAACTCTCCAACGATTTTAAAGAAACAAATGAAATACAAAGAATGATCAACATGTTTAAGAAAATAAAGCAAACCGCAGCAATCTATAAACAACGTTGGTGTAGTTACATGTTTAGTAAAAATGGGAATATTGTATCGAGCGCGGAAGAAAAACTTGAAGAATGGAAACAATATATACAGACTTCATTCAACAAGAGAAAAGTAAAAATTGAAGATGGGTTCGATATTACACGCGATGAAGTGGAATGTGCTATAAGAAAGTCAAAAATTGGCAAATGCCCAGGTCCAGATGATATATACATGGAATTAATAAAGCTTTCAGAAAAAGAACAATCACTTCTAGTCTCGGTTGATTTATTTAATAATATATATCGCAGCGGGAAAATACCTAAGGACTCGTTAAAGTCAACTTTTATCACATTACCTAAGAAAAATAACGCAAAACGCTATATAGAATTTAGAACCATTAGTATAATGGCCATGTTTTAAAACTGTTTCTAAAAATCGCGCATCAAAGAATATACCGTAAATGTGAACGCAATATCGGAAATACACAATTTGGTTTCAAAAATGGATTTGGTACCAGAGAAGTTTTTTTTAGTCTTCAAGTACTAGTTCAGCGATGCCGTGCGGTTCAAAAAGACATATACGCATGGTTCGTGGATTATGAGAAGTCGGTGCAACACGATAAAATCGTTGAAATATTAAAGCAAATAGGACTACTACAGTAGAGACATTATAATTATAATTAATTTATACCGGAATCAAAAGCGCATCGGTACATATAGATGGTCAAATATCAGAAGAAGTCAGTATAATGAAGGGGTTCCGTCAAGGATGCGTTCTTTCACTTCTTTTATTTAATATTTACTGAGAAAAATTCCTGAGGAGGCACTTATTGAAAAACCCCTAGATGTACTAGTTAATGGAGTGGTTGTGAATAACAATCGCTACGCGGACGACACAATGATGATCGCAACGAGCCTTGCAGACCTGTAAGTGAACGCGCTTAATGAAAGCAGTAAAAACATGGGCTTACGTATAAACACGGAAAAAACAAAATGGATGGTAAAACATGGGCTTACGTATAAACACGGAAAAAACAAAATGGATGGTTATTAGTAGTGCAAAGAACACGGTTAACAGCACACTGTTTCTCGAAAATGTAACAATCAAACAGACCAGATCGAAAATATCTGGGATGTCATATTAATGACAGATGGGAAATAGCGACTGAGATAAGAACCAGAATTGAACAGGCAAGAACACATTTTCAAAAAAATGAATAAACTTCTGACAAACCGGAATTTGAAGAACGATTTGCGGATACGTCTACTACAATGTTAGGTTTTTAGCGTTCAGCTATACGGCGTCGAATCTTGAACGGTATCAGCGGCATTATGAAAAAAGTTACAAGCTTTTGAAACGTGGATATTAAAAATTCCTTGAACGGCTAAAATTTCCGAAGTTCTACAACGATTGAACAAAAAACCAGAAATTATTAATTCAGCGAAAAAAAAGAAACTTGGATATTTTAGACACATAATGCGGAATAACAAGTACGAGTAGCTTCAATTGATTATACAGAGTAAAATTGACGTAGCTCTAACACACATCGAAGAACTTATTCAAAATTTGAAGGAACGAGACAATGCAGCGCGATTAAATGGTACTAAAAAAACTTCAATCTCAAATAAAGGAGAGCGGTTTAATAAAAACTGTTGACAGATTTTAATCTTAAATAATTCCGAGAGATAAAAATAGGAAATTTTTCTAATAGAATAATTTCATTAGGATTAAGAGGGCAATCGATATTATACAATTCAGATGGATATATTTACTACATGTGTATACTATGTGCTGGACATCCTCTATTTCATTAGTTGCACAATTACGACATTTTCCATTATTGATGATTTGTAATTTATTCAAAAAGTATCCGATAGAACCACGATCAGTAAGGATCTGTGTCATATGAAAATTCATTTTAAATCTTTTGTTTTTTAATTATATCGGGAAAAAATGTCAACATTTTGTAAAATTAATTTTATGTTAGCCATAGTTGATGTTACGTTTTACCTTTATTTACAGTTTTCATATCAATGGACAAGTGTAGGAGCATGTGTTGTGTGTAGGTTTTTTAATAATATTTTTTATATCCGTAGATGAAATTTTACCTTTTTTTTTTCATGTTGCAAGCAAACATCAGAAAAACAATTATGACATTTTGTCTGCAGCTGATCATCGTCCATCTTGAATTTATTATTAGTAAGATCAGTTTTACATTCGTTGCTCATATGCCCAAAACGGTAACACTTGAAACAACGGATGACTGGAACATAGTCATATACCTTACATTTTCACCAATTCACCATCATATAACCCGTTTCCATTAATAAATGGTATCCTTCTGGTTGTAGACGAATGAACGCACGCAATTTACCATCATTTTTTTTTTAACGTAACTGATTTCGCATTTTTCCCAATTTTGTTTTTAATTATCATAATCTGCTTCTGTAGTGGTATGGTGAATACCAACAACAGAGATCATTGGATCCGTTTTTGATGCTATTTTCGTATATATTTGTAAAGTTATTAGTTACTTCTTTTCTTAGTGTTTCGAATTGACACTTATTCTTAACACATTTTATAACTTCACATTTTTGTTGTTTTACAAAGCCGATATCTACACCAATGTGACATTAATTTTACTTAGGCCAGTATTCCAATTCCTATTTTCGGAATTACTAGTATCCTCAAATGGTGCATTTTCGCACCTGGCCGAATTAAAATTATTGATAGCACAATACCAACCTCCAGTGATTTGTATTCAGGAATCACATTTGAAGACTAACCAACTGTTCACAATCCATAACTACAGTTCATTTAGGTTCGATGATACCTCACATTTAATTGCAGCTGGAGGGGTATTAACATTAGTCCACAACTCGATCCCCCAAGCAGTGCCTTTATCAATTACATCCGACTTACAAGTAGTTGCAGTCTATTAATCCTAATAATCCACCATAAACCAATCTCAGTATGCAACATTTATATTCCACCCAACTATCAAACATCAAAGCTTGATTTTAATAATATCATAAAACAGCTACCAACACCTTTTATTATACTTGGTGACTTTAATGCACATAGCCATACATGGGGTCCAGACGTCAAAATTCTAAAGGAAATCAAATCGATCACTTACTTATCAATAACCACAGTATCGCTTTATTAAACAAACGAGATCAACCAACTTACTGTGATCCAAAAACAGGGCAATTTTCCTCTATCGACCACACATTTGTTTCCACTGATCTGATAAATGAATTGGAGTGGCAGACACACATGGACTTATGCGATAGTGACCATTACCCTAACTCTCTCTCGTATAAGTTATCTAACTTTCACCCTTCACGGAGCCAGAAATGGAAAATAAAAGAAGCTAACTGGCCCTATTTCACCAACAGCACAATAATTGATTCCTATCACATGGATGATCTGGAAAAGGATGTCGAATTCCTAACTAGTATAATCATACAAGCTGGACTGTTGACAATCCCCGTGTCCTCAGCTAACCCCCGCTCAAGAAAACGAGTACCCTGGTTGAACAACAAGATTGCAAAGGCAATCAATATGCGGAAAAAAACATTAAGGATATTGAAAAAACAAAATTCATTAGTAAATCTTATTGAGTATCGTAAACGTCGGGCGTACGCGCGCACTCTCATAAGAGCATCTAAAAAAGAATGCTGGCAAGTTTTCACCTCTTCCATCAATCAATATGAACCGATTCCAGCAGTGTGGAAGAAAATACAGCTGATCAATGGGAAAAATTGTCAATCAAGTATATCTGCATTATACAAGAACGGTTCTCTTATTACAAATACCGCCGAGATGGCGATCTGTTGGCTTCCCACTTTTCTGCTGTATCATCTAATTCCAGTTATAATAAAGAATTTTTACATCTAAAACAAAGAACAGAAACGACACCAATCAGTTTTGATACTTGCAATGATAAAAACTACAATCGTCCAATATTGTTAGACGAGCTCGAATACTGTATTCAATACCACATCCGTGGCTCCTCACCAGGACCAGTCAACATCCACCCTATTATGTTGAAACATCTTCATGCATCAGCCAAGTTATATTTGTTACACATCTTTAATAGGATGTGGAATGAGGGAACTTTCCCGGCAAAATGGAAAGTAGCCATAGTAATCCCTATACTAAAAAAGGGAAAAAATAAAACAGAAACAACTAGCTACCGCCCCATTGCATTAATTTGAAAAAATTATTCAAAAGAGGCTAACCTGGACCTTAGAAATGAATAATATGTTCACTCCAAAGCAATATGGTTTCCAAAAACATCGATCAGCAATACAAGCTATCATTGATCTCCAACTCAAGATCCAGAAGGCATTCCATGATCGCAATCATCTATATGCTGTCTTTTTTGACCTGCAAAAGGCATATGATACAGTATGGAAATATCAGGCCCTTACTAGCCTACATAAAGCAGGAATCCATGGCCCCATGGCCAATTTAATTCAAAGTTTTTTAATTGGCAGACAAATCAAGGTACGCTTAGGTAACACCTATTCAAAATTGTTTCATATGGAGAATGGTGTACCACAAGGATGCGTCCTTAGTGTAACACTCTTCCTGCTAGTTATTAACGATATAATGCAGGCAATCCGACCACCGGTACAATTCAGCCCTTTTGTAGATGATTTAACGATAACGTTTTAATCGTCTTCGCCAACCAGAGCTGGTAAAATCATACAACGTTGCATCAATGAAATAGTCGAATGGGCATATCTGCACGTGGATTCAATTTTTCAGCAGAAAAAACAACCTGCGTTGACTTCCACTGAAACACCAAGTGTAGTCAACGACCTAAAATCTTCCTGAATAGTTTAGAATTATGTTTCCAGGATACAGTGCGCTACCTCGGAGTAACTTTTGACAGCAAACTGGTATGGAACGCGCACATTAAAAACCTCAAGAAATCAGCTATAAAAGGTCTAAACATATTGAAGAAAATTAATAATAGACATAACGGAGGCGATCGAAAAATGTTATTACTGTTATATAAAGCATTAATTCGTTCTAGATTAGAGTACGGTTGCCTAGCATTCGCCTCTGCGGCCCATGGGTTACTGAGGTCCTTGGATACCATTCAACATTCAGCCGTCCGAATAGCTACTGGAGCTTTTCATACTAGCCCTACAGCTAGTTTTAACAATGAATCGGGATTACTTCCTTTATGTTACCGAAGGCAAATCCTGACAGGTAACTTCCTCACCTCCACACTTATCTCTCCAAACCTACCGTTCAATGATCTTTTGTACAATATTTCAAGCTACAATGAAATATCCATAAACATCCTTAAATATTCAATTAACATCAAAAATAAATTCTTATCATTATTTCCTCAATTTAACAAATTCATTCTTAATCCTCTCTTCTTCCAATATATACTGACCCACCACCCTGGCTTTTGCAACCACTCCATATAAACTTGAAACTTACCCACCTTTCCAAGCTTTTATGCCCACCCCATATACTTCAAAACTATATTGCTCTTGAAATCTCCAAATATAAGGACGCTGTGTGCTGTTTTACTGATGGCTCTAAATCGGGTAGGCGTGTGGGGTCTGCCTTCTCGGTACCCCCCTGTCATTCATCGCTTTCGACTTCCTAAGTCCTGCTCCATTTTTTCAGCTGAATCCTTTGCTATATTCAAGTGTCTAGAGTTCCTGTCCATGACGCAGTCTTCTTCTAAATTCCTTATTCTTTCTGATTCACTCAATGTTTTAAAGTCTCGCCACAACCTATATACGGATAATGCACTTCTACAACGCATTCTGCTTGTCCATGACTTCCGTACTAGATCTCAAGTTTCCATAGCTTTCATTTGAATTCCCAGCCACATCGGTATTCCTGGAAATGAGGATTGACCGAGCTGCCAGAGAGGCGTCTTTGCTTCCATACATTTCCGCTCGCCTCTCTCTCTATAGTAACGTTAAAGCTTTCCTGAAATCTCTCGTAACTAAATCTTGGTGTCGTGCATAGAAGTCTAATGAACAAAACCACCTCCTTTTAATCAAACCTAATCCACTATCCCAACTGCCATTTCCTTTCCAAACAAGAATGAAAAATATTATCCTTACAAGACTCCGTATATCCCACTCAAACCTTACCCATTCCTATCTTCTTCATGGTACAGACCCGCCACTCTGTCCCTTTTGCCAAATGTCTCAACTGCTCATTCCCCACATACTAACATCCTGTCATGCTCTCACAACATTAAGAATCCAGCACAGCCTTCCTCCTTCTTTACCTCAACTTTTATCTGAATCTACTGACCATATTCATAATGTGTTCCTGTTCCTGGATTCACCGAGCCTCTTAAATCAGATCTAGGACCACAGTAAGCCTGTGGGCGCATATGGCCCGTTAGTGCAGCCGGCGCCCGTATAAAAATAATAATAATATTAATTATTATTAAAGTTTCAAATTTGTTTTCTAGTTACTAAATTACTGTTAGTAAACAACTTAGTTTTTAACTTGGAAGTGTAAGTTTGTTTTTATCTGAAATTACACCGGAAACAATGTTCGTAATATTTTTTTCAGTATTACTCTTTAATTCTTCAAAATTATTATTTAAATAAGTAAATAAAGTTTTCAAATTACCTAATACTTCCTACAGTTTCCCGAGGTTTTCGAATATTCCATCCTTTAATTTTACTTTCATATTATGCGATTCGCTTAATAGTTGTTTAATTACATCTATGTATTTGGCACTGGTGTTAAAATAAATATTAGTTTTAACACCAGTCATTTTCGCTACAAAAAAAAATAAATAAAAATAAAATAAAGTAATAATATATATTAAATTATCTTGTTACTTACATAACAAGAAACCTTACATACGAAAAGTATTTAAACGCGTGATAACAGTCATATCTACATTATATGAAACATTTTCCTTTAATACATATATACACATCCGTTATTGCTTCGACACACCTAAGCAACAAAACGTGGTTTGATAGGCGGGTGTTGGTGTGTAATAAATTTAGTTTATGAATAAGAAATACGTTCTTAGAGAAAAATAATCAGAATAGACAAGAGTACGATATATCTTCTTAAGGTACAAATTCTTACAAATAACAAGCTCTGTGTAATGAAAACAAGATACATTCTTAAAGTTAATAATATACAAACATTCCTTTTAACAAGCTGTAAATTCTTATGAGTACAACATTTAACAAATTAATATTTATAGCAGAGAAGCAACCAGTCGCTAGGAGTCAAAGGGGGTATCGGGTTGACGTTTGAATTTGGTTCATGGTACTTAATTAATTAATAATTGTAAATTTAAGGCGCATTACTTTCTCCGCAAATTCGAGGAAGGCATTTTTTCTGCCTAAAATGAGTGAACTCTTATATTTATCTATATTGAATACGTTGCGTAAGGAAGAAAAGGCAGGGCATTCAAAGATGAAGTGATGTATATCATCGACAGAGTCAGTGAACACGCCGTACACCTGTTAGCAGTGGTAAGTCCAAACCTAAATAAATAGGCTTAGAATCTACCATGCCCCGAGAGAACCTGCGCATTCCAGAAATTAATTTTCATATTTCTAATTTTTAATCTTTGGGAGACATCTGGAAGAAAGACATTTCCGACCAGTAGTGTCAGAATCCCACTTTCTCTGCCAGGCATCAGTAATCAATTTATCAACATACTTTTTAAAGATGTTGTTTGAGATGTGTGTTGTGATGGTGCCAGTAAAGCTGTTATCTAACAACCTTAACGACCTTATGTGTGTAACTTCACCGACAAGCCACCAACCAACGCCCTGCCCTACTAGATGTAAATCTAAAGGCAGAACGCCAGAGATCACACAGGCTGCCGATGTAGGTGTTGTCTTGTAAACAGAAGAGATTCTAAGGAGATATTTCCTCTGTTTCTTATTCACTCGTTTAAGTACTCTGGGACAGACATATACAGTAGCAGCATAGCCATACAGGGCTTGAATTAGACCCTTATATAGTATGTACCGCTCCCTATAGGCCAAACCTCAAGCATTGGGTTGAATTCTGGCAAGTTTGCTGAAAAGATTATCACATTTTTTAGTTATCATATTAAAATGAAGAATAAAAGTTAAATTTTCATCTACAATCACGCCTAAGTATTTAAGAGTGGTTGTATGTAGAATTGCGGATCCAGAGACCAACGGCAAGTCAGCAACCTGGCCAGCAATGCTCCGATCACCAAACACTGAATAACAGCATTTGGCAGCAGAGAACTGCAGACCAAGATCACCAATGATGCCCTCTAAAAACCTGTAGACAATTGCAATCTGTTTGAAGGGA
Organism: Coronaproctus castanopsis; assembly: GCA_032883995.1. Classification (NCBI taxonomy): domain Eukaryota; kingdom Metazoa; phylum Arthropoda; class Insecta; order Hemiptera; family Monophlebidae; genus Coronaproctus; species Coronaproctus castanopsis. The sequence continues at coordinate 70,645,843 of CM065053.1, forward strand.
TAGTTTTTGTGAACATAAAAAACGAGACACAAAACATCTGCATAAGAGATTAAGTCACATTTATTGTTTATAGGAAGACAGATCTTTTCTACCCTATGATGAACTACTGAATACAGTGAATTCCACAGGGTAGGACCTAAGACTGAACCTTGAGGTACGCCACATGTAGCGTTCCTTTGTAAGCTCAAGACATGCAACCCTATCATTAAAGTAATTAATTATCAGATTTATTAGATAAAGATTGAAGTTATTAGACTTCATGACATCAACGATGGCAGACCATCTGCAATTGTCGAAGGCTCCTTTGATATCATAGGAGACGACAACCGCAGAGGCACCAGCGCTGATTGAAGTTTTTATTTTTGAAACCAATTTATAAACTGTACCCTCCGAAGAGAATCCAGTCCTAAAACCAAATTGATTTTGGTGTAGCAAGTTCTTACGACTCACTTAATAATAGCTTTATGACAACCTTCTCAAACACTTTGCCGATTGAATTTAGTAAAGAAATCGGGCGGTAGCTGCTAGCTAAAGTTGGAACTCTGCCAGGTTTTGGGAGCAGCTTAACATTTGCTTGCTTCCAGCACTGGGGAAAGATTTGAAATTTAATACACTTTGTAAATAGGGTAACAAATAGCTGTGGAGATTTCTGATTTAAGAATTTTACAATTTTATTATTAACTTTATCTGAGGCAGCGGCTTTCCGATTATTAAGAGATTTAATGATGTCCACTAAATCCATAGTGACAGCCGGTGGTTTAGTACCAACAGCTGCCACTAACTGTAAGGGATCATCATTTTTATTGGGGAAGAAGTTTTCCAGCAGAAACCCACACCTGTCAGTATCAGAAGAAAGCAATTGCTGACCACTACATAGGTCTGGAATAATCAAACTTGCCCCTTCCTTCACAAACATTTTGTAGGGTTTACCCCAAGCTGCACTCTTGCTAACAAATGTTTTCCAACAAAGAAATTTGGGCCGAGCAATTTCATTTTTGTATATAGTATTTAATTCAGCTAAAACATTATACAAGATGAAAGAAGAGAACGAATTTTTACATTTCGATTATCTTTTTCTAACTATATTTATTTTGTTCTGAAGGTTTTGTAATTTAACATTCCACCAGTCTTTGGCGGTAGCTGTGACAGTAGTCTGACTCCTACCAATCACTCCAGAAATGTATTTATTAAATTTATTAGCGCGATATGCAAGAACCCTTGTCTACACTGTTGGACGTTGTCAACAAATAGTTTAATATATTTGTCGTTGACAAGCTTTAATATAACAAGGACAATTCTTACTACTAGCGGCGTGGTCTACTTCACTGCATAGCTTATTAATTTATGAATTAAATTAATATCTTTAATAGAAATAATATATTTACTTTTTTTTTCGGCGTCTTTGTATATTTTGTCGGAGACACAATTGGAGCAGGAATCGTTGCATGTTTTGACGAATGCCAGATATTCTTCAGTAGCCTTGCAATATTTGGCTGAATGGGCAAACTTATATTGCATATTGTGCATCTCCTAGGACGTATACAATTTATACGTAAACAATAATAGTTTTTTCTAATTTGTATTTTCTATATTCCTTCGATAATGGCTTAACAGCCGAAAAGCTTTGTTTTTTTCATTAAAAAAATAATTTAGTTATTGTAATTTTTTCTTTGTTGTTTACTTTTTAAACACGCACACATACACACATTATATATGTGGATAGATATACAGCGTGAAATAAAAAGATAACGAAAGGGGTATGGATTGGCGGATAAATAGAGAAATATAGAGATTGATAAATGGGTAAATAATAGGTACAAAGATAGATGTGTTGAGATAATCCATATATATATATACATTTGATACTTAATTGCAGATGTTCAGATAAATGAAAGCGGTATAAAGAAAAAGAGACGACGAACGTTTCATTATTCTCATTGTGGGGAATTAAACGTTGTAAACACGCTTTTCCAGATGAAGAAAATTGACCCAAATTGCTCATATAATCCGTTATTCATGGAGTCAGAAACCCATACTTAGGGTAAAATGCAAAAAACAATACATATATATATACATACGTATTTTATGTGCAAATATGTATGTATAGATACTCTTTATTTCGTAGTTATAATATTTACCTATATGTGTAATTACATATATATATATGTATGTGTTTGTGTGTGTGTGTGAATTTTTCCTAGTATCGTTTGTAGCTTATAAAGCGGGAAAAGAACAAAATTCGCGTCGTCAACTTGGCGGGAGATGTTTATTTATTCATGATTATTTAACAGTTCGTTTTTGTATAGTAGAAGAGACTTCTACACACAACATTTTTCATTTGGATTCTCGTCATTTTTTCGTCTCATTTCCATCTATTTCATCATATATAAAACCTTCCTCCTTTATTTCTCTTTGTTTATTAAGTTCCATATCCTCTTCCACTTCATTAGTCGAAGAGTTTTCAGTACATTTGTTATGTATATATGTATATCCTTTTCTCATTAGTAGGTTGACACTTTGGTTTCTTTTTCTTTTGCTCGCCCGGTTAATTTAAAAGACACAACGGGAAACTTTTGTATCGTTAACACTCTTCCAAGTTGAACGAACAATTTCCTATTACAACTTTAAATTCCGACTGTTTAAGCTCGTCTAACATCTATATATACATTTATATATATATATATATATATATATATATATATATGTAGTACAATCGTTATTATACCGTTAAAGGTATCATCTCGCCGGGGGGCACACTGGCGAAACAGTTGTTCGTTTTAACGTCGATTTGTTACTGCTCAGCGCGTACTGATTCCCGGCACTTTCAGTTGATTATGGAAATTCGCCACCCCTATTAACGCGACGGTAATCGCTCGAATTTTGTCTTTTTCCTATTTTCCGTCTAATTTGCAGACAAATTACCATCGCTTCCTTCTTATCCCGTATCGCGGTTTCAGTTGTACGCGTACGATGAATGGGGTTTACCAGTTGTATTTTCGAACTGATTATATATAACTTCGTTTGATGTTTCGAAAGAGATTTCGAATTTAACGCGTCCGACTAAAAATATTTCAATCGGCGAGGCAATTTATAGTGCGTTCTAAAGAAGTTGAAAATAATACGGATTTTTCGAAAGATGAAAAATATATCGAGATCGATAATCGAGGAGATGCTAGTTTCTGGTATGCAACTAATTTAACGTTGGAGACCTGCGATCTCCGCTCGAACACTTTGCACACATTATTTCTATATATAAATCATCATGATCTTAACAATTAGGTTGGTGCATGTCTATCTAGTAATTTTCTGTTCTCGGTTAATTTTTTCACTTCAGTGTAGTTTCTTTATAAACTTGATTCGCGCGGTCTTCCTTTTTGGTCTATTACCGTTTAATCGTCCTTCAATTAAATTAGTGATCCAACGAGAACGTCCGATTGTCTGATCGATCAATTTTTGAATTTTTTATTGTTGTCATTATTCTCGTTTGTTTGATTCCTTATTTGTGATTTTTTATCCGCGGCATTTTTTAGCATCGCAGTTCAAACGCCTGTAGTTTAGATTTATGAAACCGTATAATGTCGCACTCCAGATATAGATTTTAACAAATAGTTTTCCCGTACGCGATGAAACATTTTTGAAACCGAGTAAGGTCCTCTTTAATCGGGAAGGTGATACTACCTGTACGTTTAATCTCATTAGAGAAGCGTCCTCGGTAGGCGGCTAAACGAGATAGAAATAAATAAAACGAGGTTAACGAGAATTTCGATAAAGAAGAAAACTATCTGGTCTTGTCAACGGGTATTATCACCGAGGACGAACTTTAAAACCTAACGAAGCTAAAGAGCAGTTTTCTTTCGACTGAAAAACGATCCTGAACAATTTTCCTACCGCGTTTTTCCTCGTCTAGAACGTTTCTTTAATTGCGCGTCTCCCTTCGACCCGATTAAATCTTCGAAGCGTGTTATAACGTTTTTTGCCTTTTTTTTTTTTTTTTAAAGACAAAAATTAACCCGGAAAAACATGCCGGGGGGTTACGAAAAATAATTGCTATAGTAGATTTCATTCGTCGTCCCATTTAAAAAGTGTACGGGGCGAAGTTGGAAAAATTTCTGTTAAAAAGAACGTATAAAACGTGCGGTCGCATTCTTTAGAGAGAAAAACTTTACCGTATGTTATCCGACGCGAGTAGATCGTACTAATGCTTGGCGAATAACGGGTAAAGTATTTTTAGCGGAGTCGTAATGGTGTAGGTTTAGTGGTTAGCGTAGTAACAGCAAAAAGTCGGAGTAGTAGCGGTGAAAGTTCGACAGTAGAAAACCCTTCAAACGACTCTGCGGGGAGTTTTCAGTAATGGGGTACTTGTGGAAAATTCCGGACTACTAAAGAGGTAGGATATTATTTTATAATGACCTAAGCGCGCAAAATGTAAAGAGTCTCCGACTGAAAATATAAATACGCGCAATCCTTTTCTATATGGCATGTATATATATATATATGCGCATACTAAACTATAATAGGATGTTGAAAACGTAAATACGTTCCAAAACTCTTCGAATACGGATGTCTCGTTATAACGTAAAACTACCGACTGTATTATTTCCTTTCGGCGATTTTTTTTAAATCCTCTTTTAATTTCAGGAAAAACCCCGTACATTCGTCGAATTGTTCAGCGTCGTTGTTTCACCTTTTAATGTTGTTATTATTAACGAAAAAGGCGCAACCGTTTTTACTAAATCGACAATTTCGTTTTATAGTCGCTTTAAAATAGGATAGACATACGGAACAAGCTGAAGTTCACCGTATAAACTGGAAAAGAAAATTGAAATATTATCCTAGACGGAATCTCTTTCATCTTTCTAGTTATCCGACAGACGGTAAACACTTCTACGAAGCAGACGCGAGAAGCTTCAACATCCGAACTTCAATCCAGAAAGAAGAAATCAATAGCTACTATAAGACCTTCGATCATTAGAGATGAATGTTTATTTTTTTTTAAGGATTACTAAAATATTAATATAATCCGATATAAAGCACGAACAACGAGACGATATACATTTCATGATCAAGTTTTGAACTTTATGCTGGTGTTTATTAATGCGTTCTAGATGTGGCTTTACCCAAGAATGTTGCGATTCGGACGAATACGGTTTCGAATACGAAGATTTTGTAGCAACTAAATAAAAAACTAAAACTGGCAACTAATACATAATAGAAGGAAAAGTTATGCGAAAGAACAAGAAGATTGCTGTTTATAAAAAAACTTAAAAATATATAAGTAAATTCGTAGAACTACGAACAGCGGATACGGATTGAACATATTAGCTGCGACGAAAAGACGTTGAATTTAGTTAAAAAAAGATGAAAAATTTATATAGACTCCTTTTTTTCCCTACTTCTAATTAATTCCTAGCCATATTCTATGTGCATCATCGTGGCCGTCTCTTGTATGGGGAATACGTCCATTCATATATTCAGACCATCTGTTAAACTAGCTCGCGAATTCTAATTCTTTTCAATCGTCTGGTTTACGTGACGACCGGAAGGGCAGAGCTTATTGCAGTCGTCTTCGAGTCCGCTACTCTATTGCTTCGTCGATCATGCAGAGCCCAAGTTCGCGACGAACAGCTTCATTGGTAACGTACCACCGAATTCTGTATATATCGGTATTAAAGTTTTATTAGCGTTGTATTATATTTCTTCTTTTCGCACATCTTCATATTTGCGCAGCATAAGTACATGTTGGCTTTATTTAAACTAACGGTATACCAATTTTACAGTTCACAGTTGACATTTATATTAGTAGATTCGTAGTGGCGTAGACGATATAAGACGTTTTACGTTCCAGTATGTAAAATTCAACGACTGACGAATTAGTATAGGCGAAATTTTTTAATACTAATAAAATTATATATTTTCTGGTTGAAAACGTTTCAATTCTAATTATATTTATGCAATAACAAATCATCTAGAGTTATCTAAAAAGCGGCGTTATATAATAAACAGATTGTATAAGATTTATAATCTATCAAAATTTCATGTGTGACTGAAACGGTTAAATATGGGGCACTTTAAATGAATTAACTCTGAATCATAGATGCTGTTATGCGACCAGACTAAATCATCGGAAATGTTAAACCTGTTTCAACCGTCGCGCCGTAAATTATACGATTGTTATCTTGCACGAAGTTTTACTAGCGGGCTTTTGTTATTTTATATATTTGTATCGTATATGCGTTTCTTTCATTTCCGCTTTTTTCTTTTTCATATATTTATTAATATTTTATTTTTGTTAAATTGTTACTATTTTAAAGATGAACTGTAAGCAATTTATGGTTCTTTTGGAATCTGGAACCATACGCATACGTCGTGGTCGCTAGATTACAAATAAGAAATGTAATGCATTATCTTTATATAGGGATGCGATAACTATTTTTATACGTGTACATTTATAATATATATATATATATATATATATATATATATGTACACTGTAATTTTCAATGATATATTCGCAAATGTTTTACCTTTATTATAACGTTAGTTAACGAATGTACACATATGCCCCGCTAGCCAGACTGAAATGGAAATAAAAAAGAAAAGAGAAAACTAATACGTATTTTATGCATCATGATATCTTTATCTTATATATACACACATATATATATATATATATATATATATATATATATATATATATATTTTCATTAGTACAAATCAGATCAGCTATAACAACTACTACAGTTCACTCCTTAGTGACCAAGCGTGGTAACATTACAGCTTCTCATCTTTTAAGTATTATGTATTTAATATTAACGTATTTCCTTATATATTAAATGAATTAATTTATGACATCTCTCTTTCATGTTTGATATCGTTATTTTTCCCTCCAATTATTACATGCGCTCTTATGCAGATGATTGCGTATTTGTTAGTAAAAATACAAATGACCTGTAAGGTGCCCTGAAATGTCTGGAAACCGTATATAAAGATTTTGGTCTTACCATAAATTTAAATAAAACAGAAATTCTGCAACTTAACAACGATAAAATGAATATCCAACTAAATGGGATTAACATTCAGACAGTAAATTCATTTAACTATTTAGGCAACGTTGTAAAGAAGGATGCAACTCTCGATGATGAGATCTGATCTAGATTGAAAAAGGCAAATGACGCGTATCGAAAACTATATCAAAGAGTATTCAATAATAGATATCTAACCGTTCAAACTAAGGTGTCGGTGTATAGTTCAATGGTTCTTACGGTGGTATTATACGGCGGAGAAACATGGCCTATAACGATGAAACAGATTAGAAGACTAGACCATTGTCATCAACGGTTCCTTCGAAGAATTTTTCGGATAAAATGGACGGACCGTGTATCGAACGTAGAAATGTTCTTAAGAGCATAAATTCTTTCAATAGAGTAACTGCTCGTTAAAAAATGAACGGGACGTGTATATCGCATGAATCCAGAACGTATACCGAAAAGAATGATATACGGAGTTCTAGAAGATGGATGCAGGCCGCTCGGGAGACCACGGTTTAAGGACGTGGTAGCTGCAGATCTTAAAAAGATCGGCATCAAGCCGAAAACAGACCAATGGGAAAATACAGCTTAAGATCGAAAGGCGTGGATAAAACTGATGACCGAATGCGTGGAAGCTATTGTTCGCACAAAAAAGAAACGCGCTTTACAAATCTGCAATGATGATATCCGATGTCAACTATGTGATTTCCAAACGATACATCGCATCGTGCTTGTGTCTCATATGCGTCGTAAACATCATTGATTGTCATTCAAGGGGTCCTAATACTCGTTCGCCAGTCACGAGAGATAATATATATACACGAACGATCAGCCGATCGGCATACACGCAAGGGAATTATTTATGCTGATGATACTGCTATCACAGTCCAAGAAAATAGCTTTAGAAACGCGATTGCAGACAGCGCTAACGGTTAAAGGGAAGTATTACGACAATAACTAGTTAAAACATAATCCAGATAAAACGCGTTTGCGCGTTCCATCTCGATAACAGAAATGCAAAAAAGGAAACTTAATGTAAATTGGAGAGGAATCCGGCTTGTGTGAGACACCAAAATACGTAGGCGTGTTCTTGGATCGTTCATTAAGATTCAAACAACCCTGCGTTGCTACAAGGAAGAAAGTCACCGCGAGGAATTACATAATCAGGAGACTAACCGGATCTGGCTGGGGTTGAGGGTATCAGCAATGGCGCTATGTGTACTAGTAGCTAAGTATACAGCGCCAGTATGGGAAAATTCATGTCACACAAAACAGGTGGGTATCGCGCTGAATGATAGTGAAGTCGACAAAAATAGAACTTACTCGTGGGAATAGCACCGAAGACAAGTAGCAGCAAATAAGGAACGAGCCTTGCAAATACTGGACGACAGACATCTCTGCTTTATGGTCATATTGATCGAAGAAGCCGATTAAAATCCGGGAACAGTTTCCTGAATACAACCTCTGTACCGATGGAGCAACCAAAATCTATGAGTGAGCGATTATGAAAGACCGCAGTTGAAAATAAAAGTCTTCAAGAGAATCTGGCACCAGGTCATGATTTTACCGTGCAAGATTTGGCAGTCTCTTAACCGATCGAGAACCGGGATGACTCGATGTAAAGATAATTTAAAATAATCGGGTATTATTGAAAATGATAGATGTGACTGCGGCGAAATTTAAACGTTTGCGCATATGCTATGCTGATCCGATTTGTGGTCGATAAATGACAAAGCAATTTACGCGGCTACATACTTGGCGGATGCGTGATTTTTCCGGACACGGAAAGTAAGTAAGTAAATAGTGAATGGTTCCCGATTTGTAGTACCACAGCTACAACGGGATGAATTTCTTAGAGTACATAGCGCGTAAAAATTTCTGTCTAGATATAAAAATTTATTAAGAAGTATAAGCTGGAAGTGTGAGCTTGAATAATAAATATTTATGTCATACGTTTGTCGAAGACTTGAGCAACATCGATAAACGCATCTGTATAAACCGGTTTCGTATGTAGACTATTTTCAGTAATATTTACTACACTATGTAATTGGTTTACCGTAAAATGTCATTTAATAAAACCAAATTGGTATGCTGGCACTATGCAGTTAGCTTGTAAATGAAATTACGTAATCTGTTCAATTTTTCGATTACTTTGAACATAAACGATTATAGGCTACAAAGCTCGATAAGAGAATATATATAGTGAGAATTTATATTAGGTTTCGGGAATAATTTGTGCCACATTTCTACTAAATTCGGAAATAATTTCCATATGTCCATACTAGTTTTCTTATTTAGGACAGTGATTTTATTCCCAATATTACATTTGACGATATCAGTAACTGCTGACGGGGGGTTATTCTTCGCGACCTTTGATTATAATTTATCGATTTTTGTAAGAAATACACTTTAATGGGTTCCGTTTCCTGTTGGAATTTTGCTGTCAGTTTTTAATCTAGACTTAGGTCGGATCCTCGTTTACTCGCTCAGGATTCACCGATCCGACTGCACCACATTGTCGTACACCAGTCAAATCGAAAGAACGAAAAATAATTATTTAATTTAAAACTATATACACCGAGAAAATTACGAATACGATATCTCTATGGCGTCACAAACTGACAAAAATAAGTCGATGATGATGATGATAATAGAGACGAGATAAATGATAAATTATCCTGCTCTGTGTTCAGCTGACTGTTGAATTCGAAATATCTGATGCGATTTACCACGAACGTCAATTATTAATAGATGTAAAAAAGGAAAAGTAAATATTTAATTGAAAACTCTATATATAGAAAGTTACAAAAATTGATATTTCCATGGCGTCACAAACTGACAAAAATAAGCCGATGATGATGATGATAATAGAGACGAGATAAATGATAAATTATCCTGCTCTATGTGACTGTTGAATTCGAAATATCTGATGCGATTTACCACGAACGTCAATTATTAATAGATGTAAAAAAGGAAAAGCAAATATTTAATTGAAAACTCTATATATAGAAAGTTACAAAAATTGATATTTCCATGGCGTTACAGACTGACAAAAATTTAAAATTGAAATATTCTCATGTATATTCAGCGGTTGTTGAATTGGAAAAATCTAGTATGATTCATGACAGATGTTGATTTAATTTTGAGAGAACAAAAAAATTATTTCATCGCTATCGACGATACTCGTTGACATAATACTTGTATTTGTTTAACCTGATTAAATAATGTCGATAGTTTCATCAATGTTTCCTTTTCGTTCTTAGTAAATCAACGCCGTATAAAAGGATGGCGCATAAACGTAGAAACGCTGCAAATTCATCAACGAACATTTTACAAAAGATATAACTCGTTTTGATTGGTAATAACGTTGCAAAAATGAGTTTTGTAAAAGCTGGCAGAATTCTTCTTTTATGTTTGGTACGTTATTCTTTTAACAAACTTTATACGAATTAAAAATTAACAAATACAAACACGCGCAGTGCACTAGTAAACATACACATGTTATTAATATGTGTAATATATATATATTAGTGACGTAATCGCAGTTCAGGAGTTAGCAACCAACACATTAGCCTGTCCCATATTAGGTCCGGTTTATTTTACAATTTCATTCAGGTTGTTATAAGGCATATTTCTCAAAAAAAAAAAAAAAAAAAAAACATTAAAATTCAATTTCTTTTTTATAAAGAAATTAAGTTTTTGAATTGATTTTTTGAATGATTTTTAAAAAAATCATTAAAATTTAAGTTTTTTTAATTAAAAAATTAAGTTTTTGAGTTGATTTGTTTGATATGCACGTGTATGTCAAAATTACAAAAACCGTTTTGAACGAAAACCTATCTCGAAATAAAGTTCAGATAAATCCGAATAGCGATATTTTATTTGCAAAAACGGTTCTAACAAATCTCTAAATAATTTTTATAATCGTACTTTCCAATTTGTACTTAGTTTAGTAGGCTATCAACAAATATTTAGACTCGTATATGGGGAGCACATCCATTGGTGTGTTCTACCCTATTTAGTTACGTTACATTGAATCTTGATTTCTTGAGACGTCCCGTCTTCGGTTTTCGCTGCCACTAGTTCGTTGGAGTGTCCGTACAGACGCATCGTGAGATTTGGAGTTCGCCTGTCGGTCACCTCGTCGATGGTATGAATCCACACATATCGAATTGGTAACATACTAAGGCAAGCGGTACTGAATGATTATTCGATTCTACTTTTTTGCGCATCCCTGCAGTGGTGCAGCGTAGATTTAAGTTGGTTTCATGCAGTCATTTTAATTAGCGACGAATACACGAGAATATGTTTACTATTACGTTTCTTATCGAGGCAAACGAGAATTAGCTAAAAAATCTTATAAAAATTTTAAAATATTTATCTACAAAATCATTTTTTATATATTTTGTTAATTTATATTTTATTTTCATTAAAATGTATATAAAAACAAAAAAAATTTTTTTTGTGCTGATTCGTGATTTAGTTTCGTTTGCGTCATTTCTGTTCCCCAGCTACATAAAAAGCAAAAATTTGAGAATTTTATGTTAATTTGCGTTCTATTCGTTTATATTATTTTAATTCTCGATCAAACAATAATGTTAGAGAAAACGCATTTTTGAGCGTCTCAAATTTTAAAATAAAAATCTTAAGTGTTGTTGCATTTTTAATTTTACACGTAGTTTTTTTCGAAATGCGACTTTTTTTATTTTTCAAAAATGTTTTCTACGTAATCTTTTTAAAACCTTTGCAGCGATACTCTTAGTTGTTGCCCTATTAATAGAGTAGGTTTTGTATTAAACGTAACAGTAAACATATTAATATCTCGATAACTATAATGCCTATAATAAACAAAATAATATCGTAGCAGAAATAATAAACAGATTTAAAATGTTATAACAAACTGAAATCGTAAGTGTAATAATCACGATTTTATTAGTTATTCGCGAGAGCTTACAGAAAATGATGTTTTTTTTTAAACGTAATTTATTTAAATATTTACAACTTAAAGAACATGCGGACTTAAAATAAAGCCGTTTAAGAAATGAAAAAGTATGTAACACGTATGATACGAAAAATATTTCTATCTACAAGTTTATAACTTTTAAAAAATATCTTATAAAATAGCAAAAAAAAATGATTTGTTACAGTTATTATAATCGAACAACTTTTGATAAGGAAGTCGTATCGTCATAATTTTTCTATTTCTGGATACTTCGGTAACAACGGGCTATATAGTGTCCAAAGATGTCCGAAGGCCGACAAGTTCTTAGATTTGGGTTCTCCGAAACTAACATTTCCCCATAAATGAAAAAATTTGTTCTTTGGCGATATATTTTAATTTTTGTACCTATATCCGTGTAACCGTCTCCGGAAAAAGTAATTTCAACAGAAATATGTTTTCCTATATAAATGGCGTTATCCGTTAGTGTACCGCATTATTTGCAGCGATACTTGATGCAAGTACATGCTGCACGGAAAACCTGAATCACGTTTTGGAGTATGGAATCAGCGAATTCTCTATATTGCGAATTTCGCATTTTTTTACATTAGTAGATGTAGAAATAGACTAAACAATGTGAACAGCTGTGTACGATTGCTATCTTCCGAAGTTTCTTGTTTTAGAACCGACAACGACGAATTTTAAGTCAATTCCTTCAGAATCTATAAAGAATTGAGATTTGAATATCGCAATAATCATAATACAGTTAAATGTAAATTAATATTTCTAACAATTAGCTATTCGTATTATGAGAAACGAAATTATAACATTGCATATTGAAATAAAAGGGGAAACTCTGAAATATAATTTCAAATTCGAATTTATATAATTATAATTTAATTACTTCTTCAAATTTTGACAGTTGTTACGGTAAGCTTTTTGTAAATAATACAGACAGTATCTCAAAAAAATACCAGAACTCGGATACTTTCCAAAGGATTGTAAAAATTCGTCATCATCGAGTCGGGAAAATCGCAGAATTCGCTATCAAAAATTGTAGAAAGATTAGTATTACATCGTGTGTAACCATTAATTTACAAAACTAATTTAATACAAAATCATCAGTTCGGTCTTCGCGGAGCGCACTCAACGATGCAGAAGTTGACGGGATTTCATCATCCGTCGAAAAAAGATAGATTTTTGTTCTGCATCCCTTCTTAGATGTATCCCAGGCGTTAGAGTTTGGCAACCGGGCTACGTCAGTTTCTGTATAAAAATCTCTATTAGCTCTCTAGATCATACTTGCCTGGTCGATCGTTTGTAGTAAAGGTAAATACACTTTCTGAAGAATTTGCACCATTAATATACTTCATCTATACCGCCGATATATCCATATCGAATCAAACAATCTCGGCGACATTGGCGGATATTATAGCCATCCTTGCGGCTAATAGTAATCGGCCCTCTAGCGGTGCCGAATCACGTAAACAGAATAGTGGAATGGACACTTGACGGGTGTAACATTAAACCCAATAAAAAGCTAACACATTACGTTTACTACAAAACAAGTTACGTGTCCTAGATTTAAATTGCACTATACTGTAGTACCGCGAACGGATTCGGTAAAATATGTGCTTACACATGGATAGACAGCTGACGTGGCGTTTTTATGTAGTTCAAACTAGAAAAAAAATATAATAGCCCGTACTAGACTACTGTATCCATTAGTGTTAATCATGGTTACATGACGCAGGCAGATCTAAATACATAATTGAAAAATCTCTCCATATAACCTTCGTTTGATCTAATAACCTTAACTGATACAGAAAATTATCTACCGTCGTGAAATGCAACTGAAATGATTGTCAATAAATAAATATCGTTTATAATGCATATGCTATACCTAAAACATTTGTTTTGTCGAAAATTATCTTAATCAACCTGGAAGGTAAATTTGATTTTAATGTTCATACATATTTATGCATGAAAATATCAATAACGGAATATAGTTAAAATGTTAAGTGTTACCGTATAATTAATTACAACGGTATATTCGCATTAAGCGTAAGTTTAGTTGATTTGATCATTTCAAACTTTGGTGGAATCGTTAAAATTAATACAACCGCATGTTTTTCAGATAATGAACACATAAACTTCACACTGCTAGATCTGGAAATTTAACTACATACGAATATGAATAAATCTTCTGTTATCAAAATTATATGAGAACTGAAAGATGACTTTTAAATAATCAGTCAAACAAATGATGTATTAATCTTAATGAAACGAACATTATTTCTTAATGAAAACGATTTTAACAAATTTATAGAGCATATCAAGCAAATTCAAATTAAGAACAGAGTACATACTATTTGGCTAGATGATGTACACTGGCTCCTAATATTAATTAGTAACAAACACGACCTGATAATATCCCATTGAATAAATTAAAAATACTTCACGAGTACTACACTTTTACCATCATTGATCTGATGACTGCGGCAAAATTTTTTCCTTACTTCGTGAAAATAGCTAAAATTATTTCGCTGCTTCTGGTAAGGCAGCCGACCTTCCGACGTCTTACAAGGCTAGCCATGCTTTTGTAAAGTATACGATAGATTTCTACATCAGAAACTCTACAACTATTTGGGACACCATCCGTAAAACATTATTAGTTTTGTGTCATTAAAAAATACAGGCTTACTATGACGACATATCGACTGAAGGGATAAATTATACGGTTGCACTTTTTTTCCTGATATGTCTAAGGCGTCTGAAAATGTTTCTACAAGTTGTTACTTCGAAAGTAACACTATTCACCTGCAAAACTAGTTTATTAATTAAATTAAGATTTTTAGATTTTACACTTCAAGTTCTGTAACAGTATCAAGTTCTTGACTATTATCGTTGATTCAAAAACGTTGTTTAATAGGAATTTGGACTACTATATTAAACATAATATTATAAAATCTACCCTTGTGTTTAATAAATTGAAGAATACTAAAAAATTACAACTATAATTATGATAACGGGATAACCTTTTTAAAAACTGTCCGAATCCAAGGATATACTTATTGCTTCTTAAATTTCGCACATTGTTTAGCATATAAGGTATAACTATGTATTCTATTATGATTCATCGCGAATGTTTTGTTAAAATATTAAAAGTTATCGAATTGCAGGCAATAGCACAAAAATCTTCAATTGATTTAATAATTAAAAATCATTCTAACATATCTTTATAATTCTGAAACGATTAAGAACTTAATTATCATGTGTCAACCGCTGGTTTTAATAAACATTCGTTTTTCTTCAATCGAGTCCGACGAGACAGGTATGGGTTTACACTCTTATCCGGAGAGGATCCAGAGGTGCCGCGTACTTGCCTACTCGCTCTAGCCTCGTAAGTATATTATTTATTTCGAATCATTTCATATATATTTTTATACCATAATATTTAAAAATTTTGAACAATTTCCATGGTTAATACTTATAAAAATCAGAATACTACAGATCAAAATACGTATTTAATGAATCATAAATTTTACTTAAATAATCTCTATATAAGTACCGATATGGGCACCTGGTGGCGATGGCATTACACTGCCTAAAAATCCAATTTATAGAGTTTAGTAGAAAACCAGTCACCGAGTACACAGCAAATACCTGTGCATGAGCGTGTGTATGTATGCGGCGTATGAATTAGAAAAGCACTTATATTTATAATCATAAATTTGGAAGTATAGGAAAATGCGCTATCTCAAAACTTGACATTATACGACAGCATTCCGAAATCCAGGTGACTCAACTTCTACCTAGGCGTAAGACCAAATTTTTTGTCGATAATTTTAGATAACAAAGACAAGAAATAGAACCAGACTATTAAATCTAAAAAAGAAAAAGTAAATATTTAATTGAAAACTCTATATAGAGAAAATTACCAAATTAATTTACACTCTGACGAAAATTTTAAAAATATTTAAAAAATTGAAATATCCTCTTGTATATTCAGCTAGTTGTTGCATTGGAAAAATCTAGTTTTATGACAGATGTTGGAGATTATTTAATTTTGAGAGAACGAAAAAATTATTTCATCGCTATCGACGATACTCGTTGACATAATACTTGTATTTGTTTAACCTGATTAAATAATGTCGATTGTTTGATCAATTTTACCTTTTCAGTAAATCAACGCCATATGAAAGGATGGCGCATAAACGTAGAAACGCTGCAAATTCATCAACGAACATTTTACAGAAGATATAACTCGTTTTGATTAGTAATAACGTTGCAAAAATGAGTTTTGTAAAAGTTGGCAGAATTCTTCTTTTATGTTTGGTACGTTATTCTTTTAACAAACTTTATATTAATTAAAAATTGATAAACAAGAACACGCGCAAGTACATATTGTAAATGGGAGTTTCGTGAAAACTGAAAAGCGCCATGTTGTATCATAATTTTCGAGCAATCAAGGGAGATCCGCAGTAGATGAAACGTCTATGATGTTTTAAGGAAGTAGTATCTGATTAAATATAGAATAGTAAATTAGTGATTTATTTCCCTAACTGCCACAAATGTCTTCAATTCTTTTAAAAACTTTTAATAATACCAATTTTAGTATATTGACCGGTAGCCGTTCGAAAATACAGCGTGCTTTAATGATAGGGATCGGTTTCGAGGCTTTTGGAGATTTTTGTGAAGACATAAAATTGAACTTTGAAATGGGAAATAAAGTAATAGTTAATTATATTGACCTTACTAAAGCATTTGAGACAGTAAATCATGAAAAACTGTGTTAAAAAAATTAGAAGAAATTGGGATCACTGGTAAAGTTAAAAAATGGTTTCAAAGTTATCTGAGTGATAGGGAAAAAAAAAAAAAAAAAGTTATCTGAGTGATAGGAAGGGCACGGAATTTCGGGAAGACAAGGCCCAAAATTTCAAATAAATGTAGATGTACCTCAAGGTAGCAATATTGCCCCAATCCTATTTATCATATATATAAATGGGTTGCAAAAACTAATGAAATACAGTAAGATATACACATTTGCAGACGATATTGCTGTAATGACGGCAAATATAAATCTATCAAATGCAGAAGCAAACATGCTGGAAGACTTGATTACAAATACTAAATGGCCTCACGATAATAATTTGGTAATAAATACAATGAAAACTAAAAGTATGTCAAGTCCGTGATGGACAGAATAAGATACAAAACCATTTTGTGGATACGATTGTGCTCACTATATGACAGAGGAAAATATATGTGTGAAGAAAAATTGCAATAAAATAGAAATGGTAAGAGAATATAAATATCTAGGAGTAATCGTAGACGAAAATTTCAGATGGAATAAAAGCTTTTGTAGAAAACAAACTACGTATGACCTTACTTATGCTATACACTCTACGAAATTATGTAAGTAAAGAGACACTTAAGATAATTTACTATGCATTAGTAGATTCTAGGCTGAGATATGGAGTGCAAGCATGGGGTCTAGCAAGTAAATCTTATATAATAAATATAAATCGATTACAGAAAAAATATTTTAGCTTAATAGCAGGAAATATAAAGCCACACTTTACGAATTAATGCGGAAAGAAAATGTTTTAGATGTAAGGGGATTGTGTTTAATGATAAAAATATTGAATTATTTAAACCAATTTAAAATTGTTGATGTGGAAAAAAGGGAAATTGGGAAATATAACTTAAGAAAAACGCTAAAATATAAGGTACAAATACCGAGAACATATGGTAATCAGACTGATATAATTACACAAATTCTGAATATAATACCCGATGATATAATAAACGAAAAAAATACAGCGATTTTAAAAGAAAAACTCGAAGAATGGTTACAAGACAATATAATCATAAATAAAATATTAAAAAAATAGATGTAGAACGGAAAATGACGAGGAAGAAGGATAGACAACTCGGATATCAGGGGTGCTACTGCAGGCAATAGGTAAAAATGATGGTGTAAATGTCTGAAAAATGAGTGAGACGTATAAATGGATTTTAGAATGAGTGGAATACTGTATTCAGTAAGTAAACTGTTAAAATTATGTATTTAGTTGTATGTGTATTTATATGTATAGACATATAGGTGTGTGTATATGTGTACGTACATGAACATTGATGTATAAATATTAATTAGTTAGTTTGATACCTGTCGACAAGCGAAAGCTTGACGGTATGAGGTAAAATATAGTTATACACATGTAATTTTAATCTGAATATGTGTAGATGATTTTATACTGTGTGTGTCAGTTTATATATGTTGTGTGTGTGCGTGGAAATAGTGTTGCATACATTTTATTTATTTGCATGTATATGTACTAATATGACTGTATAATTGTAAAAAAAAAAAAAAAAAAAAAAGCATATTACCAATGCACTAAATGTTATTGAAGATGCATAAAGGGTGCGAATCGTATTGTAAGAAGTGAATGTGAAAGTTACCTCGTCCTATGGCTCCTGGTTTAGTATTCGCGGTGGGCATTCGTACACTGTTATTGATAAAATTCTAAGGTTTTCTATCCCCCTAAAGGAAAAATTCAGGATAATACAGAAGTTTGTAGTTTTTGAATTATTGAAAAGTTGACATATTAGTTGTCTGAGCATGAGTTAGAAAATTAATCATCGAATATATTATTAAACCAATAGAGTTTATCGATATGAATATGATTGCTAATTTTCAAAACATTTTTCATATCGCGTAAAGTTCAAAGAAAATTCTTCCATATGACACGCTAGACATTTTAAAAAACCCATTTTCTCTTGTAACGGTAGATATGGGGGAGAGACTTCTGTATAGGGAACAATACATCACAGTGGATAATATTTGACCGAAAGAGGTGAATGTACGATAGTGATCGCGTTGAAAATATCTTGGAACCATTGTACAGTATTCTATTAGTCTATTGAAAGGTCAACTTCGAGGTGAATACCGATTGGTATGTAATCATTTCTAGCTTGATCATTAGACCAGTAAATCGAAGTACGAAACTTTACACATCATAAGACATAAAAATGCTCGTATTTTAAGTTGTGATTTATATCCCGAAAACAATTCTTGTAAGAGATAGCTGAGTTTTTTTTTTTTTTTGTAAAATTTATCGCTAAATCGCATTATTTATTGGTATATTTTAAAGAGTGCTCGTAACTCAGTCCTTTGACTTATAACTACCCAAACTCGATACTCGAACATAGTGCTATAATAAATAGAATTTTCTAGGTAAAATAACTTTAATAAAGCTAATTTTTTTATACATATATCTTTTTACATATTATCTTCTAAGAATGTTTCTTTTTTTATTTCATTATTTAAATACTATTTTAATTAATAAATTTTATTGTAATCTCGACAAATGGTTAGACGCGTGTATTTTTTCGCCTGGATTGAAGAAAAAATTGCGAATTCGTGAATGTTCGCGCATATACGAGATATTATTTATTTATAATTATTTTTAATCGTGTTTAGGTTGCGTTGGCTGGAAAAATCGAAGCAGCTCGCAGTGGCGTTCGTAAAACGTAGAAACTAACTATGAATAAAGATGAAATAATATATAGCGGATAGTGTAACAAATGTGATCGATTCATATACACAATAATAATATATTCTACATTATAATATAGTCATGAGGAATGATATGATAAATGTAATCTGAATAATACATTATACATTACTATGCATATATATATAATTATTCAATAAATGTTTTCTTCTCTTCTCTTATATATATATATATATATATATATATATATATATATATATATATATATATAGTCGAATCCGCTTATAAGAGACGGCGGATAAGAGAGACAGCCGCTTATAAGAAACAAACAGGACACAAAAAACAAAAACAGTTAACCCCTTCGTCTATGGAAAATTTCTCAAACATCAGTAAAATCAGCGCGATTTTAATGAGCATATTATCAGATTTTTTATTGTTTTGTTTATTTATTTTTTATTTGATTTTTGTTTAGAATGTGAATTTCGCTGACGCTCACTGATTTTATTTCCTCGTTTACCGCTATCGTCGCTTACCTCATTTCCATTTTAGTTTAGTTCCTGAGAATTTCTCCCTAGTGTGTCCTGCCATACTGTTACAAAAATGTTCTCTTCTCTTTTTTATTCTTTTACTTTAAGTGTACGCCTAATATATTTTTCTATTAATTTCCCTATAAGTCAATATTACACGATTTATTAAATCGTATATTTTAAGTACCTACTCGCTTCAATAATCGCTTACGAAAGACAACCGTTTATAAGAGACAAGTGACTACCGTCGGATGTGTCTCTTATAAGTGTTTTTTTTCCTGCGTTCACTACAAATTTTTACAAGTTATAACAATGTATTACCGAAAATAGGCATAAGTAATGATTATTATAAGATCGATGGTGACGTCATACTTCTAATATATACTCGTTTGCTTTAACAACGTTGAAAAGTACCGCGTTTGAAAACTTTATTAAGCGCGAATTCAAATTAGGTACAAACGATTCTGTCAAAAATCAGATTGACAGTTTATATTTTGATTGGAGAATAAATTAATTACACGTTCCACGCAGCTAAATCAATTCTGGAAGAAATTAAAAATGTTAAATCAGTTACTGATAAAAAAAAAAAACAATTAAACATTAAATTTATATAATTGTAAAACAAATATCATCAGCTTCGCATCATTTGAAGAATAGTAATGTAGTCGCATGCACCCATAAATAAAGAGCAGTCCAAGATAGATGTTAAATAACGCAATTAAACAAAAATATGATAATGACGTCCTCATCGTAGTATTTCCGAAAAATAATAGAAAAAAAAGGTTTACATATAAACGACTGTAAAAAAATAGTGGACGCGGTTGTAATATCATAAAAATTGCATACTCTACAGTTAGCCGGTGTGGCGATCTTTTTGTAAAGGCTGCCACTAAAAGTGACAATAATTAATATTTTCATTCTGTATAAGCTAATGGCGCTGATAATAATACATTATTGGAGGACTGAAATTACACTTCAGTTAGTAAATATTTCAGGAATAATTTGAACTATGATGTTACTCACACTGAAAATATCAACATCCTTTTTTATTATTATTATTAAATTAAATTAACGAGCCATGTATAGCAGCCAAGGCGAGAGGCATGATAAGAAGAGAAGATTAAATTGAGGAATAGCGAACAGAACGGTGTATGCAGATGATTAGATTCGACAATGAAACATGGTCATATTTAAAGAGGAGATGGAGTGAATGAGGAAGATCAAGAGACGCTCTAAGAGAGGAGTATGAGGGATAATCAATTAGAATATAATGGAGAGGATAATGTTACAGCCGGAACACACTGGAGCCAAAGTTTTATTATTAAGATACGCATAAGTGAGACGCGTACGACCAAGCGCAATGTGTCGATGACCACAACATCTCTGCGGCTTGGAAGCGAAGTGAATCGATCGAATGTTTGATTTGTCGCAGTTTGTTGGTTTGTGACATCAGTTGCCACTTCTTCTGCCATAATGCAAGAAACCCATTTACGATGTATTCCTTGAGGTCAGACGCTGGAACTGGAACATTTGGAACTGACAAGAACATAACATCTTCTCTGGCCGCTTTATTAGCTGGTTCATTCCTATGAACCCCAGTATGAGCCCACAGAAATGTCACTTTCTAATTCAAACCCGCCAGTGTCAATTTCATCACTTTTTTAGGTACAGGGTGCTGATCATTGTTGAAAAGTCGCAGAGAGCACGAAGTGCTGGAAGAGACTCAAAACATATAATCGAAGGTTTAGCAACATCGGAGCTCGTTAAAGATTCCATAGATAAATCGTGTATAATTCATCTGAAAAAACGGTGAATGTTTGCGGTAGCGAAAATTGATTGATGATTGCTCCATCTCTGAAGACTGAGCAGCTGACAAATCCATTGAAGAGACATGCGTCAGTGTACAACATGGTAGATCCATATGAACGTGGTAATTTCTTTCTTGATTTTTTGGATGGGCAGGTTTTCAGTCTGTAGATTTCGAGATCCAGGCAAACCAGGTTGTCTTTCCAAAGAGGCAATATTGCGGTGTTATGAGCGGTTGATTGCGGATTTGGGAAAGTTATTATTGCCTTTAAGATGTTGTCAAAGAGTGTCGGATCTGATTGTTTTAATTTCAAAGAAGCTGGATTTGAAGATAAAAACAGTTCAAGAATCGAAAAGCTTGAAGTTTTAGACTGCACTAGAAAAGTAGCTAGGAGAAACCAATGACGATAATTAGGAGGCCATTCTGATGACTTGGTAGGCTGTCGATTGGTATGGTGCAAAACGCTCCAGTCGCCGAATGCAAGGCAGAATTATGGATACATTGATGGTTTTGAGGGTGGATGAGCAAGCTGAAGAATATATTGTGGCTCCATAATCGGTTTTTGGTCGGATGAAACAACGATCAATTCGTAGCAAAGAAATTCGGTCAGCACCGTAGAAATTTCTTCAGAATATTCATTTTTCTGTAACAGTTTTTTTTTTTTAACATAGTGAACATAGGCTTTCTTGTTAATTTTGAAATCAATCCAAGATAGCAGACTGTCCCTGAAGAGAGATACACATTTCATGTTTACATTTACGAACATGGCAACAGTGCTGCTTGAAAAGCATAATCCTTTGTCGGAATACAAGGTGGCTAATCTGTTTTTGTGCATTCTTGAAGAACCCATAACCAACGGTGATGAATAGAAGAAGTAGAAAAGATAAAGAAGTGGCAAGAAAAGAAAGGAAAAGGGATAAATATATGCGACTAACATCTCCAGTGAGATAAGTTAGTTCGAGGATGAGGTTAAAAAAATTACAACAAATCTATTGCATTTAAATTGGGTTGATACACATATAGTGCTGTTTGGCAAAAAATGTTCATTTTATTCGGTATTTGTCCTTCTGTCAGAGATTGGTTAATAACCAGCTATTATCACTTCCCTCGCATATTCACTTATTAGATGCACAAATCCACCTCCGGCAGTTAACATTTCACTTTCTCGTCTTATATTCACATTTATGTCGCCTATTAACAAAACTTATTTCTTTATGCTAAATGATCTGAGTGTAATTTTCGACGAGGTTAAGAATTTTCAAATATCTTTACTAGGTGATCTATAACATGCGATAATTGTTACACTGCTGTCTTTATTTACTCATAATTCTCCCATTATTAATTGACTATTATAACATTTTGCCTCTTAGTCACCTCAAGCAAAAAATTCATTTTTTATTAAAAATATCATAATACCTCTTGCATAATTTTCTTCTTTAGTTATTACATATTTTTTTTATAACCTATCGTGTTATATGTTTCATATTTTTCTTCTTCCACTATATTAGTTTCTGTCCATTACAAAACTACTCGATTAGTCTGTTTTATGCACTGTGTTGTACTTCTAACCATGCTACACCCTTAAAGATCTTAAAGATCTTACATTTAGGTGTATTATCCGTAACCACTCTACTTTTTCCCATCTACCCTCATCTACATTATTATATATTTGTATCATTATTATTATTTATAAATAAAACGTTCAAGCTATTATATTTTTCACATTTATATGTGAAACATGTCCGTACATCAGATTCATCTAAAGTATATGTTTATTATGTAGGATTTAACTATTTTAACGATAATAAATCGCAGTTATTCACTATACGTTTCGATCTGTGTAAATATGTCAATTTCCTGTCCATACGTACTTGATTTCATTTGCTTTTTGCTTAATATAATAATTGCTTATTAAAAGATGTCAAGTTTTCGTTTATGTAAATCTTATTTCGAGTTTCCGTGCTAATTATATAAACGCTGTATCTTCCTGTTCTGTTTCGAAGTACTTCGTCCGATTTTAATCGACCCAATCTAGCCATAAATGGTCGCTTTATCTTTGTTACCATATTATAATTTGTGAGCTGCTTGTAACATACAACTTTTATAACTACTTCTTTTACATTTTCTCCTTGTTGCTCCGGAATTCCATGTATTTCAGTATTCTCCCTTCTTGTATATTGTTCCAGATCATTTACTCAGTACGTATGTAAGTTTATACGGTTCTCTCTTTCTTTATTACTACGTAACAAGCTTTACATTTTTCATTTAAACTTCTTCTTTTAATTTTTCGTTTTCTTCATGCAGCGCATCTCATATTGTTGTTTTTCATAAAGGTCGCCGCTTTTTCAATATTAACAAGTTTTACCAATTTTTCCTGCATGCTATTTTTCTAGTTTATGTTCTTCGGTGCGTAGTTTACTTTCTTTCATTTTTTTCCCTACATTCTTCACATTTCCAATTTTTTTTTATCCGCTTCCGAACGTGATCGGATTGCACGTGTAGTCGAATAGACGATTACAAATTTCGGATACATTTTAGATCCGTCCAACGCCTTTTCTTATTTACCACATTTAATCATTTTAATTTGATTTCGTTAGAAAAAAGAAAATTCTTATTTTGAAATACGGTAATAATAAATAATAAATCTAAAACTCGCCGGTTTTAACAATGACGAGAATAATCTTTCAGATTAACAGTTGTTTCACTCGAATCTTTTGCATAATTTTATATATATATACACGGTTATCGAGCAATTTAAATAGAGAAGTAAGGAAAGGAACGTACAAATTACAACGTGTTATTATATCCCCGCTGTGTATAATAGAGTAGGAAGGCTACGGTAATTTGCAGTATGACCTATAAGTATACCTCCAACACTGTTTTAATCTGGAGCCTTTCTTTGGTTCCTCGAAAACTACAATTTTATTTAACAATTGAGTAATACTGAATATCTCTGCATTCTTGTCTGATAAACTGAGGTCGACAAAGAACATGGGAAGCGGTTCTTTGGTTTTATACATTAATACATTGGTGATTCTCAGTACTTTAAATCCGAGCGATTCTATGGATTCTTTTATTTCACCTAACTCGGTGGTAGAGTGTAAGTTTTTTAAAACTGCTCTAAATAGTTTGTCCTCTATTAGGGAGTAAGTGTAATAATAATATTTTTTTCTTTCAAATTTCGAATAATGTTTCGATAACTAGTCGTGGTTTAACGATCGATAAGGTGGTTTTCAAAAAGGAATCGAGTGTTAGAAATAGCCGATAAAAATTTTCTGAAAACGGGTGTAATGATGAATATTTTTAACCATAATTGGAGGGGGGGTTAGTGATTTTATTCGACATGACATTCGAATTTTGGGTACAATTTAGTGCGTTAGTTTGAATGTTCGCATTTTCAACGATAACGGGTATATTATTTATGTTATTTTCCGTTTTGCATCTCCTCGTGAAAACCTGGGTTTTCACCTTCGTGTTTTTGAAAATTCAAAGATGCTACGTTTTGCGTAGGTATTAAGAGAAGTTGGTTTCTTCGACGGTTTACTCGTATGTTTAGGCAATTGCCTCGCTAGGAGATGATGTATTACATAATTGACGTTTTAATGTATAATGACTGTCATTATTACGAAGTAGTTTTAATGGTTTTATTTGATTTTTGTCTTTATTAGTGCCGTGAGAAGTTGCGGTATTATTATTATCAATCGGTACCGATTGGGATGTGGATAGCTGACACAGATCACTGAATTCTCCACCTGGCGATGGTAGAGCTTTATGTTCGAGCGGGGAGAACGTATTATAGTTAACGCCGAGTATGCGATAACGCACGTGACAGGGGAGGTTGTTACGTGTGGGGAAACACGCGAATCGTTGATATCGATACGTTTTAGCGTACGTATGCCGAGTACGGACAGGATAAAACCTTTAATAAGTATAATGTCTCAATGTAGACGCGTCACGATGACAATGAGACACGTATGCACAAATGTAACGTTGAGAAAAAATGAACGCGATAAACAAACGTGCACACGAACGAAAGCGAACGATAATTAATAATTCTTTTACATTTTGAAATAATGTTTTTATAACTTTGTTCTTCCTGGAAAGAATATACACGTGTTATAGTTTCAAAAATTATTGCCCCACTTTTTCCGTTAATGGCTATGTCGTTCAATTACATTATCTAAATTGAACGATCGATTAAATACAGAAGGTTTTTAATTGAATGCTCGTCACCTAAAAAGCTATCCAAATAAAAAAGAACTAGATTAGAAAAGAGTAAACATGCGATGAAAAAAGTATATTTCGATTATTTACGAAAATTTTAAAATTTGATGACTTGTTTAATATTTATTCACATCCCACAATAATATATATATATATATATATATATATATATATATATATATGTATGTGTGTGTTTGTATGTGTGTATTTACATAACATCTGCATGTTCGTTCGAAAATAGATATTTACATACGTGGCATTTGTTAAAAAAGGATTTTAGTTCTATGACATCAACTTATCCGATTATAAATATACATACTGCGTGTAGGTTAACTTCATTTCAATTAGTATAACGATTTTCCTAGAACACATTAATCATCATGCGTTTATTAGCGATTTATTTATGCCTCGCCGTGTGCGTGGTAAGTTTTTTGTTTTTTTAAATAAATCTTTTTATTTTTATATCGCATGTACGGAGGGGAGTTCAACTCGCCTTCGCCTTATAAGAAAATAGATTAAATTTATGGGCTATTTAGACTCAAACAAAAAAATTCACTGTATACATACATATACATATATATATATATATATATATATATATATATATATATATATATATATATATATATATATATATATATAATAGACATCTCCTCTTCTTCTGTGTGAATTCGCTTAACGAGTGAAGAAGGGAAGAGGAGAGTGTAGCGGTGCTTAAGAAAAGGAAACACAGAAGCCCTACCTCTTGTCGCCAATACAAAGTAGGTGCTCTAGTAGCAAGGTAAACCAAGACGACTGGCCCACAGAGATTGGTACGATTACTCGTTGGCAGGAAAAGTAGTAGAAAAGACACAGGTTATTACGAAAAGGATAAAGGGAAAAGGCATAAGTGTTTAGAAAGGGTTAAAAGTAAAAGGCACAGGACGTTAAGGAAGGGGTAGAAGGAATGGAGGGAAAAATAATAAAAGGAAGAGAGTGTTACTATTTCGGTGTATTCTTTAGTAAAATGCGGCTAACGTTATTTTGATAGTACTAGAATTATAACAGCATGTAATTCGGCTGTCGTCGCATATTATTAACCTCATGACCGCTTTAACTGTGAAAACGAAGTGCACAACTGTTCAATCATACATATTAATCATATAAGCGTTTTGGCGAAGAATAAAATTCTAAAAGCTTAAAGAAAATTACTCCTGAGTGTTGTCTATATAGAACCGTGTCGACAGCTGCAGCTCCAGTTATTACTGGAATATTACAGTATTTGGCAAACTGCGTTGCTAAAAGAATTTAAAATGTTCAGTTTATGGTTTTAATGTAAATTTAAAATATGATAATACTGTTAAACGAATTTTATAAAAGTCTCATTGCAACAGTAATTTTAAATATATGACAAGATAGGTCGGTCGGAGTAATGGTAGATTAACGTGTAAATTATTAAAGGATATTAGGAAACGAATTAAATTAAAGAAATTATTAAAGTTAAATTTTTATATAAGTCAAGTCTTAATCGGTCGCGGTGGTACATATCCGGGCGTTTTAAAATTACATCCACCAGTGTTTGTAAATTACGCGCATTAGATGTTCTCGATACAGCTAGTAATTTCTTGGTTGAATGCTTTTATACTATTGATGTAAGTTAAATGGTTATAGTCTCTTGATGATGAATTAATTATTACTGATAGAAACGGTTTAAACTTAGCGTATATGTACGTCACGACCAGGAAACGAAAAATTTTATTCATCGTAAGCAGTAAATGAAAAACAAATATGCGCAAAATAGATTTCATTATTTGTGTTTTCGTATAAAATATGAAAATTATATAAGAAAACTGAAAAATGTTATATATATTAATACAAAATATTTATATCTATCCATTTTTTCACGCCGGAGTTAGTTTTCAGTAAATTATGGTCAATAAATTGTTTAGCATACCGATTAATTTGGTTAACGATAATATTAATGAGGCCATCGGTGTAAAAATATTCGTATAAATTTATGATATTACCTTTACTTAAATTTGGTACTTGAATTCCCGGATTACATATAACTGAAAGTGCGGGTCTAGATATTCCATTACTGCACTCCGGAACATCAAACATGTTCTAAAGGATTTGAATTTGTATCTTCTAATTCATTATTTAAATTTGGTTTTTTGGTTTCTCTTCTGCTAGTGAATATGTATAGTAAAAGTATTTATATTTCTTTAAAGTTTTAACGATAGCGCGATAACTTAACAGATTTAATGGAAAAATGGCGGCACCTGTTACAGTAAATTTAAGCATAAATTGCGCATTTAGTTAACATAAATTTCCTGAATGTGTTAAAATTCTGTATATTTTTTACCATAATCGGCGGTGATTTGATATTTTTAATCCTGTTGACCTAGCTGTTGTATTCTTTCTTATGTTCGACTCATCGTCCCTTTGACCATTTTCAACTTACATATTGATCAATCTTGTCATTAATGTCAGCCGTGAGAAATAAGAAAATATTTCGTTTATTATGCACATTCACCTGATAAGCTGTTTTATATATATATATATATATATATATATATATATTTTAATAGTACGTTTTGGGATATGATAATCATTTTCGTCTCTCTTATTGGTAGTCGTGTTTGGCGATTGTCGTTTTAACTTAAATTGACCGTCGTTATCTCTAGTTTGTTTCAACAGTTTTAAATAATTTTCGATCAAAGTGGTGTCTACATTATCAGCCGCTGCGAGAGATAGAGACAAAGCATACTACCTGCTGCAGCTCATCAATTTGTACTTTGCAATGTCGAAGGGAGCGTATCATATCAAGACCTGGTAACGTGCATACAAGATAATATTTATGTACGTATAAGTGCCTTCAAACGATACGAGCCTGTTTTTCAGTTTCAGGAATATTGAGACTATATGCAAATGAGTGCTTATTGCTTTAACATCTACCATTCGTCCCTGTTTAGTGTCACGATCTTTACCGTCGTGAAATTTGACTAGTTTGAATTTTCATTATCCTATTCTGTACTAGATTGTTTAGCATCTGTTTCACTGTTAAACGTATGCATCTAGAATTATACTTACAGGAGTATTTTTTAAGAAGTCCTATAAAATGAAATATTGAGTCAAGGATTGGGAATTAATTCGGGATAAGAACTAGAAGGATTTTAGGATGCCTAAACCATTAGCTGTGAAAACTGAATGTGAAGAATGTTCCTGTGTCGGAACGTCTGAGAACATTGAAGCCATCTGAAAATATCCAAACACTGTTAGGCGTTTGTCAGTTATGATCAAGTCGAAATTAATAGGGATCTATGGGATGGAAGCGAAGGTAGAAGTGACAATTAATTGTGATAAAACATTTGATGGAATTGGGTTAGTAAAATTACTGAGAAAGAAATATGAAATGTTTATATTTTGTGAGTTTATAGGAGACATTGGCGAGTAATGGAATTAACGCCATCTTTTGTAAATACGAATAAAATTAGTTATAAAAATGTCAGCAGCTCGATTGATTGATTAATGAAGCGGAAGGACATACTTCGACGCCCGGAGTGGAGAGGAATTATGTGAAAATCCGAGGAAATAAAGAAACTAGAAGTGGAGCTAAGAGAGACCTAAAGTGTTGAATTCTGTCAAATTTGATTAAAAAATGAGCTGAAGCATTGTCGTAAAGAAAAAAGTATATTGTAGTTTGGAATGAATTAAGGAAGAATAAAATGTTTATTTATTTATTTATTTATTTATTTACAAAACAATACAGAGTACACAACAGAAAAACACCATTTAGAGTGTAAGCTCTTACAGAATAATTATCAAGTAAAAGTATGAATAAAAATAAAAATAAAACTAGACCACATTCACGCAAAATTCTAATTAATATAAATAATATTAAGAATGGAAAAATAAATTACTGATATCAACAGAAAAGTGATAATGTTCTAATGAAATACAATACCTATATACAAGCGCACATCCGAACAGAACAAAAAACATAAATACTAATCACACACCCATATTCTCATGTAAACAAACTGTCCGTCGGGACATATGACCGAAATAAAACAAACTTACTGAAAAGTAGCAACTGAAATATAGAGTTAAACAAAATTTATTATATACAAATTTACTATCAAAATGAATATCTAATTGTGGATGAATGTTTAGTACGTTATTATATAGACGCAAGGTACATAGAAGTGGTGAATTATAACCTAGATTTGTACGAGCATATGATTATTAGAAAATACGATGTGACCTACTACGAACGCTGGGGACCATAAATAAGATTGTACATAATAAATAATTGTCATCGATGCGAGCGTTACAATGATCATGCAGGAACCTCAGCTTACTTATATTTCTTCTAGGACTCAAGGATTTAACACTTAGGGATAAAATATTATAACTCAAAAGTGTAGGATAGACACCGGTTTGACGGTAATAAATATACCTCAAAAAATGAGATCGAACTTTTTCCACCGTATTAATATATTTAGTGTAGAAAAGATCCCAAACCACAGATGCGTATTTTAATTGAAATCTTACGAGAGTGTTGAATAGTAACATTGGAGTCCTAGGATCAAGAAATACGCATGAATTTCTAATGATGAAACCTATAATTCTGTAAGAATTTTTTTGGTAAACCTATATAAATCACAAAGAAAAATAATAGATGTTCATGGATACAAACTAGAAGCTAAAATACGGATAGAAGTAAGGCAAGGATGTCGTCTTTCGCCGTATCTATTTAATGTATGCATGATAGGTACAAATCCGCTGCATACGTTTTGCGGATGATATTGCTCTATTAACAGAATCAGAAAAGAATATGAATATAATGATTACAGTTTTATTAGAAGAATTAATGAAATCGAAAATAAATATCGATAAAAATAAAACAAAGGTAATGATGATCAGTAAAGACACACTAAATAAAAAGATAAACATAAAAATAGGTAATACTTAATTGATACAAGTCACAGAAACGAGTTACCTAGGAAGTGTGATAATAGAAGTATAGCAGATATTAAAAGACGAATAGGAAAAACTAAATGTGAATTTAATAACAAAAAATCAGTATTAACAAATAAGAACATCAGTATAGACGTCCGGAAAAATTTGCAAAAACGCACGTTTGGAGTGTGCTTACGGTTGTTGTGAAAATTGGTGCTAACAGCGCAGGAAATAAATAAATCGACATGGAGACGTGGATTTGCGTAGAAAAACGAAAACGTCTAGGACAGAAATGAAATCCTGGAAGGAATACATGAAAAAAGAAGTTTAATAAGTCATATAGAAAAGCGGAAAATAAAAATGTTAGGTCATGTAATAAGACATAGTAACTTTATGAAATATATAATAGAGGGTATAGTTAGAGGCAAAAGGCCAAGAGGAAGACCAAGAGCATATACGATGAAGAGTGCACATGATCACTGGAATATAAGTAAATATCTAGAACTTCGGACACTGGCTGCCAAAAGGACACAATGGCTGCGCAGCGACAAGGCATTGCATTTAGTGAAAAAAAAAAGTGTAGCCGGTCATTACGTCTATACCTAACGAAAGCCCAAAAATTATTAGTTTTTTTGAATACCTCAGTCTTAAGAATATAATTGTAGTTGACTAAATTTAACATAATCAGTTTCCTCGCGTGTTCTACGATAAAATTTCCTAAACTTAGTTTTCAGTTTTGGTTTACGAACAATTTTTGAGGTAAACAAAGGCGGGTATGTAGACCTTCTAGATGATTTCGCTGTAAGATGCTCCTGAAGTTCAAGGTATATCAGACTATAAAAATAACTAGTTGCGTCATCCAAATTTCTGATACTATAAAGTTGTTTCCAATCAGTCAGAGGAATAACATAGTTATATGTCCAGGTGTGTGCAGATGGGAAAGGTACATCGTGGAGAATAATGTTTATTTTTCGAGAGGTTTCTTTTTGTTATATCGACGGTTAATATTTCTGATTCCTTGATTGTGTAAGCCGCCTATCATTATACAGCGGTCGTAGGGTAACTCTTAAGTCGTAGTTACGAATATTTGGAGTAGTCAAAAATATTAAAGCGTACATTTTCCTCGGAATTTTATAATATATTTCGCAGTACTAGGTCGATTTTCAATCTACTAGAAGATATCGGATGAACACAGCCGAGATGAGCCATACAGTTTGCTAGCCCCTGTTTCATTTAGTATAATACGACTACGGGTGATATTAGATACGATGTTGTCCACCAATATTCAATTCGTGATTTTATTCGATAGTAAGAATTTTTGATACATCGCGGTAGGTAAGTTTGGTAAGTTTTCTAATATCGCTGCTGTAGTTGATGGAGATAAATTTTGCATGTCCGTTCGATCTTATGGAGCCGAGTAGAGTAAATTATTATTTTAGATGTCTAATTTTAATCCCATCACTCATTGTAACGAGTTATTCGCGATGTTATGCACATCGTGTCTATTAATCATATCACGATTTGAGAAAATCTTACAATTATATAGATGATCCGAGGTTTGAATCTCTCCGCATTCGTACCTGGGACTCTGGATCATTTTCCGCTTGTTTAAAGTGTAAGCACACTTACCGTGTCCCGTGCGAAATCTGTTTACTCTGCATCATGCATCTCTTGGTAGGTCCATTCCCGGGGTAATAGGGTCGTGCACCCAGTCCGCATTAGTAGCTTTGCAGTTTATCCACTCATTCTTTCATCTTACTTTCCAGTTTTGGTGGTATACTCTTTATATGTTCTGCTGTTCTCCAGGGTGGCCATTTTGATTTTAATGCTCTTACCGGTGTGTATTGTTCATCTTTATTCATTAGACAGTTATGTGAGACTGAGAAATTTTCCCAAAGTTTGCTAAACGCATCTTCCCGCCTTATTTTAGGAGGAGCGATATTTGCAAGAACGGGGGGTAGCCAATCTTTGTTTGTCGACTTTAAAGCTGGACGTCTATTTTTCTGTATGTGCACTGTTCAACCAAACAGGTGCGCAATACTCTGCCGCTGAGTAAGTAAGCGCTAGAGTTGTTATTCTTAATACCTTTGCTGTTGCTCCCCGTCTCGTGCCAGGACGGAGTTGTAGTCGGGTATGTTTCCATCGAGTTGTTTTTGGTGTTAGTTACGACTTGACCGATAAATTAGTTGTTTTTTAATTTTTTTAGTTTTAAACGGATCATATTTGAATGTGTATTTATTGCTTTCTCTTTCCGACGTTTCAAATAGTAATTTTAGTTTTTGATAGACGTACGGTAATCGATGTAACGAAAAACATTTTTAGTCAACATTTCGTGTTAAATCGGGTAAATATGTACGGAATAAAAAATCGTATACCGATGACTACTTTCACACAGAAAAAACTCCGCTTATTTACTTTTACATATTTGCTTACAACGTACGACTAATATTAAATGACATTCGTTAAATACGAAATATTATCAAAATAAATAATGAATATACAGTGATTTTATTAATTTATAAACTAAACAAAATATGACACCGTTTAATCACTAAAAGTTTTTTATTGCGAAGCTTTTCGACAATTACGTCAGTTTCAAGCACGCACAAATAAATATTACGTACGAATTATCAGAAATGTTTATATAACGACAACTTAAAATTTGATATACATATTTCACTAGCCAGACGTAATTTCAATTTTAAATTTATTTACAATAAATTTTATTTATAAAACAGATTTTGAAAAATAATTCATCAAAATTATATATCACCAAACCTGGTACAGGTTCCATTAAATGTTGAATATATTGGAGAGCAGTGATTTTTATTAATTAAAAACCAAACAAAATGTAACATCGTTTAATCACTAAAAGCTTTTTACGGAGAAACTCACGCAAAAATTTATATATATATATATATATATATAATCGAGAAGGATCCATCATCATTATTATTAATTTAGCGAAACAAAATAAAATCGAAGTTAATCACTAAAAAATTTATTACATAAAACACAAACACGAAGCTCTTCGACTATGAAGTCATTTTCAAGCTATCTTCCTGTTTGTGTTTTATGTAATAAATTTTTTAGTGATTAACTTCGATTTTATTTTGTTTTGCTAAATTCGTAAAATCACTACTCTCCAATACATCAACATCATTATTATTAGATGTAAAAATAATTTTATCGACTAGTTTAGTGATTACCATACGTTTATTAGCTGTTTGCTTATATAATATCGGCTTGTGCTTGGTAAGTACATAACTCAAATAAACGAATCTTTCAGTGCCGTTATAAATTTTCGAACAAAATTATATCGATTTGGGATAGATCAGCGATTATTATCTTTCTATTATTTCTAGCTCACGGTATTTCAATTTTTCGCGTCTAGTTCACACCGTGTGATGTTTAAAATATGATAACTACGGATTTACTCGACTTATTTATCACTTTTCTAACCGATAGGGTCGTTACATATGTATATATATAATATTTACTTTGCCGAGTTATTAGAATAAATATCGATATTGAAGTATCCAATCTTGATGCTATTATTGTAGTGTATGATTCCTTGCATTAGATCAAGTCGAATGTTAAGAATTTACACTAATTTTACGTTTTAGTGAGCACATTCAAAGAGCAATCCGTTTATTCAGAAAAATTCCCGATGATGAGGATTACGGATACGTAGTGCGTTAATATGGAAAGTCATAAAATGGTAATGGCAAACGGACGAAAGTATGTGGATCGGATGTTGTGGAAAATTTCCACGTATCTTGGCTCAATACTGACAAATAACGGTAGCTGCTTACCGAATATAAAGAGGAGATTAATATTAGCGCGTAGTGCGACGAAAAGATTATCTGCGATTTGAAAAGATACGACATTGTCTATAAACACAAAGCTTAAACTGTTTCAACTGTCCGGTGTTTTCAATTGCTACTTATGCGTACGAGACTTGCTCCTTCACTGTAGACTGCGCTAACAGAATAGACGGGTTCGAAAGTTGTTCCTACATGAGGGGTTACTAAGAATATCGCGGATGGACCGGAAAACTAACGAATATGTCTTCCAAAAAACTAAACATACATATGCGACTGTGTAGATTCTTGAAGTTTTTCGGACACATAGTGACAGATACGGACTCTCTGCAGAATCTGATAATTACCGGGAAAGTATGCGGGAAGAGGAAAAGTGGAAGACCGCTGATGCGATGCGTTGACCGGATAAAATCACTAACTGGATTAAATCCATATGAAGAATTGTTGGCTGCTCAAGACAGATCGGATTGGAGAAGAATAGCATATGCGGCGGCCTCATAATATCACTACACCCTTCCGAGGGTCTAAAGGATGAAGAAGAAGAAGCGCGTTAATAGGTGTACAAAAATTTTCCGAGTTAGTTAATTTATGAATAATTCGAAAAAGTATGGATTGCAGTGTGATTTTTCAGAACATAAACAACAAAAAAGGAGTGAAAATCATTAAAAACGTTTTTCATAAAAATCACATAATTTTTCGGCTATTTAAAACAATTATCGAGCGAATATAAAAATACAATATAAAAGTATATAAATATATAAATATATACAATTTGTAAAAATATAAAATATGAAAAATACGAATTTAGATATACAATTTATAAAAATTATCAAAATTAAAAAAAAATACAATATTTATAATTCGATAGTGAAAAAATACAAAATGTTAAAAAATACTGATTTAGATATATAATTTAGGAAAATTTGCAAAATAAAACAAAAACATTTATAAAATAATCCGATAGTGTGAATAACACGCGTTCAAAAAAATAGTTAAATTCGCTAAACTATTTTTTTTTTAAATGAAAAAACACAAAGCTTTACGGCCGTTAAGTCAATATCAAGTAAACATGAAAATAAAATATGAAAATATTTACAAATTATTAAGAATATAAAATGTAAAAGAATACTAATTTAGATATAGAATTTAGAAAAATTAGCGAAGCGAAAAAGTGTGTTTTTACCACTTTCAAGCTCGGTTTATGTTACTTTCACCAGTTATACTCGTCATCTCCACCAACATTAGTACACGAACTCGTGGACAAGGAATGGACTACCGAGTGGACCTCACAAACAACGTTCCTGAGGAGCGTAAAATCGACCATAGAACCTTGATGATCTCCAGATGGCACATGCAGAAAATAATATGGTTCCCCGAATCGTCTACGTGTGTGTGTGTCATACAGACGTATCACACAATTATCTGTATACTTAAAGCGCTCCATCAACAAACTGCCACCTATGCGGACATTTAACAGAACCAACAGTCACACACTTAATCTATGACTGCCAAACCACACTGGTTAAAACACAAAATACAGGGCGCGAACCACAAAATCTTATCAAACAACCCTCAGTCAATAGTTAGAATCCTGACTGTTGCCTGAGAAAGCGGATTCCTAGCATACATATAAACTAGACACATTATTCCTTATGCTATAATAAACCTGGTAGTTACAAACGGCATATGCAGATTTACATAGTATTAAAAAATAATAATAAAAATAATTAAGAAAAAAACAACTATCAGATTATTTTATAAATACTGTTTTTTTTTTCATTTTTCTAATTTTTTTAAATTTTATATCTAATTTAATATTAAAAATTATATATATTTATTGATCTTTATGTTTTATTTTCATATTCAATTTAAACTAATAGCTGGAAAGCTTTTTGATTATTTTAGAAGAATCTTTATTAATTCATATTTTTTTTCATTGTTTAAATTTACCAGTATGTATATTCTTTCATTTAGTATATTTAAATATCTCGATGTTTATTTCGGAAATATAGTACGCTGTCATTTTATTATCGCTCATCCGACTCTCTTTGACAACATCTTAAAGGTAATAACTTTCCCAAATCCGCAGTCAACCGCTCATAACACCGCAATATTGCCTCCGCGGAAAGAAAACCCGGTTCGGCTGGATCCCGAAATCTACATACTCTGCAGAGAAAAACTTGCCCATCGAAGAAATCGAAAAAGAAATTACGTCACGTTCATACGAATGTACCATGTTTTACGCTGAATCTGTTCAATGGATTTGTCGGCGCTGTTTAATTATCAGAGATAATCGTCGTTCAATATTCGCTACCGCAGGCATTCTTCGTCATTTCAGCTGAATTATACGCGATTTATCTTGCTATGGAATATTTAATGAGCTCCGATGTTGTTAAACCTACCGATTATATGTTCTGACTCTTTTCCACCACTTCGCACACTGTCTGGCGTTTTCAATCATGATCAGTATTCCATAGCCAAGAAAGTTATGAAACTGACACTGACGGGGTTGAGTCAAAAAGTAACATTTCTATGGGCTTATGCTAGGGTTCATGGGAATGAACTAGCTGATAAAGCGGCCAGGGAAGCGGCTACGTTCCAGTTCCAAATGTTCCAATTCCAGCGCCTGACCTTTAGAAATACATCATAAATGAGTTTCTTGCATTATGGCAGAAGAAGTGACAGCTGACGTCACAAACCAACAGAAGATTGACCTTGGGATCATACACGTATCATTCATGCGTATTTTATTAATAAAACTTCGGCTCCGGTGTGTCCCGGCTGTAGCATTATCCTCTCCATTATATTCTATTTGATTGTCCCTCACACTTCTCGCTTAGAGCGTCTCTTAATCTTCCTCCTTCGCTTCGTCTACTCTTCAAAGATGACCATGTTTCATTGTCGAATCGAATTACTTTCCTCCATCGTTCCAGTCTCTATTCCTCAATCTAATTATCTTTTCCTATCCTGTCTCTAGTTAATTTGAATTTTACCGATGTTGAATTAGCGCTTCTAAACTATCTATAACATGTATCTGTTTCATAACACTAAACAATACGAATAGCGTGACTGAACCAATTGGCAACATCGGGGTGGTAATTAAATAAATAAATAAATAATGTATTTTAAAGCACGATTATATTAATCGTGTATATTGTGATTTTAAATTTGTAATAATAATAACGTTAATGTTAGTTGTAGTAGTAAAAATAATAATAATAATTAAGATTATAATTCAGACGACGATAATTATGATAATAATAGCGTTACTCAAATTTAAATCCATTTTCGCCTTTTCGTTTTTTTTGACCTACCATTTCATAACTAATATACACGAACGTTTGACGGTGTTTTTATTCCACGTTTAAAATATAGTTAAATAATTCAAATATATTTTACACGGTTATCTTTGTCCTAAATATAAGTTGCCAAGAACTTCTAACAATTAGCATGTTTTTTTTTTTGTAAAATGTTACGAAAATTTTTATTATTAGGCTAGTGGCAAAACTGTATCATCTGCAAATACGACTACTAAACTTTTATCAGATAGCGGAATATCGGCTACATAGCTTAAATATACACGTAGTCTTTACTCACTTGCGGAATATTAGTTTTTACGAACTCGGCTTGGTTTTCTTCGCAAAAATGAGGAACTTAGAGAACTGATATACGGTAAATTTACGGGTTATGCAATAGTCCTCTTCTTGACTTTGACGCCCAAACGAAAAGATCGTCACCCGACCAAAAGAAAAATAACAGAGAAAACATTTCTAGACTATGAAAATGTTCCCCTATGGTCGGAAAGTACTTCACTCAATTGATATAGGATGACCTAGAGAGAAGACGGGACGATTTTGTTTATGGAACAGCGCAGTTGGTATCACTGTTACAATTCACGTCACGTTTAGTCTGCATACGAGAGATTTGTTTTTGCCCAGTTTCAGTTATCATGGTATAACGAGGAGGACCGCCCGTCTTGCGTGGAATGTTATTTTGGCAGTGAATCGATCACGACAGTGCGAAGAGAGTTTAAAAAAAGAATTCAAAGCTCCGCGCTGTAGTACCATCTCGCATTTCAGTTTTAAGGTGTATTGAAAACTTTCCAGTCTGTAACGGATAAAAAAAACCTGTTTTGGTACCCCCACAAACATCGATCGAGTTTGGATCATTCGGAGACCCGGACAATCTGCTTGGCCTCATCATGCTGCTTCTTTAAACCTATCGAGAGAATCTGTTCGCCGTATATTGCAGGAATGAAATTTCATCCTTATAAACTGGTAATAACTAAAGAATTAAAAAGCACCGACATTATGCACAACCAAAACTTTTTTGCTGAAACGATGCTGAACAAAATCGAAGACGAAGAGATCGATTTAAACAGTCTTTTGATGAGCGATGAAGATAGTTTTCAGCTATCCGGATTCGTAAACAACAGAACTGCCGCTACTGGTAATCTAGTCCGAATTCAATCGAACAGAAGCCGTCACGCGAGTGAGTAACCTTCTTGGGTAGGCGAAGTGGGGAATTTCACTGGTACGGTCAATACGCTATATCGAGATAATAAACTGGTTTTTACTTCCTTTACATCGTCCGTCTGGGCCGTACATGGTTTCAACAAGTCGGTGCGACGTGTCACTGCTCGGCAGAAACGCTCGCAGTACTGAAAGAAGTGTTCGGTAATATTGTCGCGTCGCCAGATTTGAACGCTTTAGATTATTTTTTTTTTCGGGATACCTTAAGAGCCACGTTTACAAAACACGTTCACCAGTTTTGAAATACCTGAAAACTTGAATTTCTGAAGAAATTTCAAAAATTCCACGGCCTATGCTCGAAAAAGTGTTCGAATATTTTCTAAAAAAGACTAAATGAATGTATTATTGCAAATGGCGGTCATCTGAACGGTATTGTGTTCTACAAATGTAGCTAATCGCTCGTTTTCCTATTTTTAAATAAAATTTCATTCAAAAATTTTGGTCTAGAGTAGATTTTGAGTTATTCGAAATAAATGTATATTACACGTATTTTAAATTCAATTCGATAATTTACAAAAATTATACGAAATAAAATAGCATTTAATCTAAATTAAATATAACAAAAATAGAAAAAATATAGTATTAATATTAAAATAATAGATTTTTTAATTTTTTTTTTGTTTTAAATGTAGCTCCAAGGACAGCTACTTCCTTTTTGCAACCTTAAACTTTAGTTTAAATAAGTAGCAATCGTGATAACTTTTATTCAAAAGTAAATAAAATTATTCGATTCGATTATTACTATTATTAAAGCGGAAATCTTATGATAAAACTCGTATCATAAATGCGGGCAAGGTAATTGCCTAAGGACCTAAAAATTAATTCACTAAACTGTATCGGTATCGTTCGTTCAAATAAATAAAAATAAATAATTTCCAGTAATAACAGGCTATGTCCAAAACTACACGAGCGCAGGGTTTTTTAAAAAAAAAAAAAAATTAAAATAAATATCTAACGCGATAAAAAAAAAATAAGATACGCGCTTAAGTTATTATATGAAAATAATCAATTCGGACTAATTATAAAAATTGTAAATATAATTAAGAGTTCACGAGATATAATTATCGACTTACGCGTTAGCATATCGTATTAAAATTTACGGTGGAACTCGTAAATAGTTTCAACATTACACACATACATCGATTTACGTCGAGCTGCGTCTAATGAATCAACAAATTCGTTGTTTGGAATACATTTATGACCCGACACATCTTCGAGAAGGATACACATTAAACGCGTTCTAAATTATTGGGTTTTTTCTAATAGATAATATTTTACGGTAAATAAGCTCGCTGTTATTATTATTACTGTTATCGTTAATAATCCTTGTAATTGTTTTCTTAAAAGGTTTCTTCGGTGTTGCACGTCCGCGCAGTTTCATCCGAAGAAGAAGTCGTAGCGGCGTCCAAGAAAGTAAGGTTTGGACCGGCCTTTAAAATAGGCGGCGGTATTATCGCGCCAGGCATTATCTTTCCGGTTGTAGATAAAATTATCGGCGGCAAGAGAAGACGTTAATTGTTTGCAGGAATATATTTAGTTACGTTCGGCCGACAACGATTTCAACGGAAATAACAGTAAAAATAAATAATAATTTTCAGTTTCAATTTATTTCAATATTACACTTTCATATTGCGAAAAACCATATTCGTGAAACCGAACGAGCATGCGAACGTCATCATCATCATCATCATCATTTGTTGTGTAGATTGTTTTGTAGCAGCCTGCCATTCTTTCTCTCCATTATAACCTCTTCAGTTCCGTATAGTTGTTAAACGGGTCTTCTATAATCGGCGTCATATATTCGTGGTGAGGTCGGTTTTTTCCCTATACCATTCCTTCCAATATGGTCTTCACGAGAGTATCGTGAATATGCCCAACCAATTGATTTCGTCTCTTGATAAATAAAATTTTAAATAACTTTCTTCGTTTCCGCTTTGTTTAGTACTTCTTTATTAGTGATTCTGTCTGTCCATCCGATATTCGTCAATCTTCTCAGACACTATATATCAAAAACATTTAAGTTTTGCTTATTACCGATAGATAACGTTTCGTAGCCGTACAGCGCAACGCTCTAAACAAAACCTTCTAGAAACCTTTTTAATTTTTTCTATTGATATCGATTTCGAGGTCAGTATCTCGTCTTCTTCTTGGTAAACGCTGTTTTTCCCTGGCCCATTTTCGCTTTTACATCCTTAGTGCTTCTTCCGTCTTTAGTTATAATACTTCCTAGATACGTAAATTCCCTAACCTTTTTTAGTTTTACTTCCTTCAGT
Organism: Coronaproctus castanopsis; assembly: GCA_032883995.1. Taxonomy (NCBI): domain Eukaryota; kingdom Metazoa; phylum Arthropoda; class Insecta; order Hemiptera; family Monophlebidae; genus Coronaproctus; species Coronaproctus castanopsis. The sequence goes on from CM065053.1 coordinate 70,687,461, forward strand.
TGTATGCAGATAGGTTGTATTGTTTGTGGTTTTTTACTGCATGCCATAATTTTGGTCTTACATCTAACGTCATTTTATAACTGTTTTCTAGTACGTTATCCACGTGTCGATGGAAGAAATGAAAAAATAAAAATTCATAACCACTTCGTTAAAACAAATCTAACCTTAATCTAATGTGAAATACACCGTTCCAAATTATACAATCGGGTACAACATTCTAAGCGATAAATTAGGTAAACTTTCAAAAATAAACACTATACAAGTCGTGATATATATATATATATATATATATATATATATATATATATATATATATATATACGTATCTACTTTGTTAAAATGTATACAATCACGATCAAAAGCGATAACGCGCGATATAATATATAATTCGTAAACGATTTTTTTTGTTTATCTCATTAATGATTTACTGCAAGCTGATCAACAAGATAATTTACCAGTATTTAGGAGAAGAGCATAATAGGAAGAATATTGGTACACACCCGGTAACGACGACCTTAGATTAGGTCCGTGGGTTTTCTAGAAGCGTCTTATATCGCCGGCCGTGTCCGACAACCCTGGTGCAAGTGTATTTGGATGATTTTCCAGCCTCACATCATGACTCCGCGCATATTGCTTAATGACCTCGCATACATAAGGAATGTTCTGAACATGGTGAATGATCTGGTTTGCTACATATCAAGGCGCATTCTTATGTTTGTCGGCTTTGCGCAACCTCGCAACCTGAACCGGCCTTAAACTCGCAGTATAAGACGTTTATTGTCAAGAGATCGCTATTTCTGCCCATTAAACAGAATAGTTTTTTAACTACCCGCATCTAATTCTTTCCTATTCATTTGAGTTAGTCGGCTATCCAAGTGTAAACCTAGATATTTTACGCTAGTTCCGATTGATGTTTCCGCTCTGTTGATATTAACCGCTCTATTTGGTTCGGTATCAGAAGAAAGAAGTGCCATGTCATCGGCAGACTACCCGAACGTTATTAGTTATAGGAAAATCGGCTGTGTAAACTAAATACAACGTGGGTTCAAGCAGTGAGCCTTGAGGCACACCCGCACGGACGATATACAGCTCGGAGAACGCGTTATGAAAACATCTTTCATGAATAGTGGATTTAAACAAGAGGTAGAGATCTGCGGGAAGTAGTAGTAGCGGTCAACATATACAACAAGCTAACATGCCGGACCTTGTCAAATGCCTGTTGAACATCGAGAAACACCGCCGTACAGATCTTTTTAATTTCCAATTAATTTTCTATTATACTAACTACCCTATGCAATCAACCGTAGAGCGCTGTTGCAAAGATCCGAACTGACGGTCCGGTATAATAATTAATAATTAATAAACGACATGGCGATCACTCGTGTTTGCGCGCGATATGTTATAAACAAACAATTATAAAAGCTCCTTTATTATTAAATGAAATAATTAGCGACGCTCTAGATTAACAATTTGGACACCTTACTCGATACACCAGATCGATAACTTTCACTACTATGCATCGGTGTTACTTACGGACTCACAGACACAGAGTCGTGTTATTCTGAACATACAATTGTACACATACGTACTGGTAAACATGTTTTCCTACACGCTCAAATTAAGGAAACATGAACCACATGTTTCACTTTTTTTTCCTTCATATAAATGAAAAAAGAATAACTGTCAATCGGCTTCTACTGATCAATACAAAGACGATCCGTTTGAGAACTATCTTATCACAATCTTTAGTCTATATGCTGATAATCAGAACTTACACCCCGTCCAAATATCACTCAAATACGTATCAACCGATCAAATTAACTTCGTCTCAAGAAATTAAAGCGATTGTTAAGATCTCAGATCTTAAGAAATCGTCGTATTATCATTTAATAACAACCAAGTTGTTGAAGGAATTTCTCCATAAAAACTTAGGTTTTAACACACATATTCTATGGGCGTGTTAAGAATAACCTATTCTCCGATTCAATTAAAAATGTATCAGATAAAACCTATAACTAAAGTGAGTTCAGTCCAATAGCGTTCTTGACTGTGTTCATAAAATTATACGAAAATTCATTTTGAATAGGTTTAACGATATTATAAAATAAAATGATATTATACCGGACCACTAATACGAATTTAGGTTTTGCCCTTCAACGAGTATACCGTGTAGTACAGAAAACATAAAAATGTTTCGGAAAAAAAAATAAAGTCTGCGTTCTGTGTTTAATCAGATTTTTGATAAAGGTCATCACGATGGCTTGCTTAGTGCGAACTTACTTCTACTACTATTAGAAAAGTATTGGTTCCTCTTTAAATGTAATATATTTTTAAGTAAAAAAATGATGACCGGTTGTCTGAAATATACCCAATAAAAGCGGAGATACGGAGTATGTTGAGTTCATTTTTGAATCTTATATAGATAGCAGATGGAGTAACGTGACGTGTGCTAATGAAAAGTGCACTACGCAAAAATATATATTTTCTTTGATTACGAAGTGCAGCGAGAGACGAACATATTCCCAATTTAATTGTTGAGCACGATTTTGAAGGTAACTTGTTCAATTCTAGCGGATTCGACTGGTTAATGCTGTTTTCCGACAACGTCAGATTGTTTGGCAATTTTAGTCGTCTGCGTGTGAAGAAAATGACTGGATTGATACTGATTTTCCACTTATTATAATATCTGAGAATACGCGATAAGCCGATTTGAAATTCTATTCTGGATAGTGAAAACTAACAGCGCTACAAATATTAGCCGCACACGCTGTACATAGAGTACCACTTGTGCATTCGGCACTTCTGGAAAATCATAGAAGTATAATGTGAAAAGAAAAAATACCATCACACTTCCTTGCGGAGCATCCCTTAAACATTAATTGAACAGACCGAATCACCAACAGTTACGTAAAAAGTTCTATTACGTAAATAACTACTCATTAATTTAATTAAATAAGGTGGAAATTTACATTTAAACATTTTGTATAAAATGTCCGTGTGTCGTTTATATAAAATGCTTTAGCAGCGACAAACAGCATTATACCAGTGTGTTTATTACGATTGAAATAATGTGTCACAAATTCGGCCCCACTGTGGATATTTCAAAATGATTAGATCGTAAAATGACGTTACACCCAATATATACACATATACATAAAGACATATTTTTTTACCCATTATATTCATATACACAAAAACACATCTATTTCCTTATTTTCTGTTAAACTGTGACAGATAATAGCTGAATTTTTAATTTATTAATAATTCGTTATAAAATTTATATAAAACCATAGTTAACAATAATAAAATAAACATAAATCTATTGAATGTCACAAACATGAATAATGTTCAATTTTTAATCAACGTCTGCGTGTATTATCACAACGATTTACGTTAGTTTACCGCATCGCTATTACCATGGCCAAAACCAAGTGAAATAAGTTGGCGAGAGAAATAAGACCCGTTTGTTGATATTTTTAATCGTAATAATGGTTAAAACGTTCAACGATTAATGTTTAATGCTTATGATTATTTCGAACTAGTCATCATAATTATCTATCACTATGTAAATTATACCAAGAAGCAACAACAATATCTAGCAGAGTGCACTTAAATCGTGCACAAGCTGGAAAATACATAAACAAAAACCGAGAAAATAACTAAATATCAAATTAACATCTCTCTACTTCGAACCTCTCCTTATCCAAAACAGTATTAGTATGTAATGTAATAATAAAGCCACAACATGGGCTGCACTAATATGGGGATGTGTGAAAACATAAGTATAACAAAACGCTTTCAAAATAAATAAGACTGATATAAAGAATGTTGTGATACGTTATCAATGATTCATCGTTAACTTGCGGTCTGCATGGTCGACGAAGCAATAAAGTAGCGGGCTCGAAGTAATGTAATGCGCGTATAAGCTAATAGCTGCCCTTACGGACGTCACGCCAATCAGGCGAATAAAAATAACTAGAATTCACGATCTAGTTTAAGATATGTGCTGAATACATTGATGTATGAAAGATAAAAGGTGCACAATAGATATAAATAAATATTAAAATAACTTAACTATATAATTGCGAATAATAATAATTGAACATATTACGAGTGTACTAATTGCATTACAACAAATTATGTTTAATACGACAATGTTTGCACCTGCTATGAACATAAGTTGCCTGGAATCGTAGTTGCCAATAGTCGTTATTAGTTCATTTGTATATCGCAGTTTTGAAAAATTTTGTTCACTAATTTAAATATTTAATATACGGAATATTTAAAACACTTGGCGCATATCTGATATTCTGAATTTTTTAAATAATAACTACTATAATCAATCCAATCTTTAATTGATTATAAGAATTATTACGCGCGTATATTAGAGAAAAAAAAATGTTATAATAATTCTGTCTTCTAAAATTAGTTTCCGTCGAAAACGAAGTGTCCGTCATCAAACGAATATCGATAAAATATCGTGTTAAGAATAATTCAATTTATAATAAGATAAAATAATTTCGGACTAACCGCGTACAATTTAGAAAAAAACCCGAAACGATTAATTAATAATAAAATAAAACAATATGTAAATAAATATGCTTAAAAATGTATCTATTTCTCTTCCAATAAAAGCCCCATGCTCTGTCTGTACTTGACCAGGCCTTTGGGCAGCTTCTAAACTATTTTCGCATTGTGGTTGGGGATTTTAGGGTTTAGTTCTGATGATGTGCGCGGCATGTTGCTTGAAACGTAAACTCGGGTTTATTAATATTAATATATTGTTTTATTTTATTATTAATAAATCGTTTTTGTTTTTTTTTTTTCTAAATTGTACGCGGTTATTCCGAAATTATTTTATCTAATATGAATATCGGTCGCGAAAATAATTTAAAAAATTTATATAATTCAATTTATAATTTAGTATTTTCAATAAATAAATTTCACAACGAATTATGTATTTTTCTATTAGTATGCGTATAGTTTTCTAACGCGTTATTATAAAAGCTGAGGAGGTAAACGATCGAAATTTTGCAAGTAAAACAAATAGTTACCGTAAATAGTACACCTATAGTCTTTTTCGAACTCAAATTGTTGATTTGAGCATAGACAATAAAAAATGATAAAACTGAAAATTAAGAGTAAATATTCAAGTAAAATAGAACGACGATAAATATAAGTCGTCTAAATTATATCGCATTTTCGAGTAATTTTGAATTTACATCTTAGATCGGAATAAAACACGAGAGAAAAAAAAAAGTAAATACGTATAGATAATAAATTTTAAACTGCATAAAATAGATTTTTGAAATAATTCGGAGTTTTAAACAATCTTTCGTCTCTTCGACAACGAGATTTTGACGAATTCCTTTTTCTATCGTCATAAGCGTAAAACTAGAGATAAAAGTTGTCAGCTTAAAGTAGCACTTAGACGTTTCGATTTTAAAAATTCCGTTCGCACACAACCAGAGTGACTAACTTCGTTGCGTGATATTTGTATAGTTATTATAAAACTGTACCTTTGCGACGCTAAAAGGCGGCGCAATTATTAACTGCATCTCTTAGAACGAGTTTTATCAGTTCGTATCGCCACATTTGATTTCCTCTTTATTCTTCAAACTTTTGCCCAGTTCTCAACAAAACGGAGCAATCCTTTTTCCGGTTGTTCTAGAGTATCTTCTCCTTTTATTTTTAGTAAAAACTTGCAAAATTGGATAGTTAACCGATATCATTAATACGCACGTTTTCATTGATTCTTCGAACCTGCCCCAGTTGTACTGGACACCAATCCACCTCGTCTGATATATATTTTTTGTTAAAATACGTTTGACCGGCATCTCGTTCTTTAAAATAGCTTCGATCCCTTTGTAATTTTATTCATTTTTCTAATTTCGCCAGAGTAATACTACTTTATCATTAAATTTCGATAGGAAGCTGTTTGGTTAAAGTAGTTGGATTTCATAAATAAACGTTGTCGATTGAAACGATTTCGAATTTTAATAAATTTTCTTCGAAATATCCGGTTTTAAAACGGTCATCTTTGGAAAAATGTCTATCTAGCACAAACGCGTGTTTACTGTACCGTCGACATTCATTAATTCTTGACAACGTGTTCTCGAATTTTCCCCAAATATTAATTCTCAGGTAAGATTTCCTACAAAGTACTGCAATCTCATTGAGAGGAGGTCGAATAAGGAAATTGTTGCCAGATTCACCACTCGAGTGTAACGTGAAATATGTAGCACATCTAAGTCGGTTTCTTTTGCTGTAAAACTTGTTACGTGCATTCGTATATTCGCTGCACCATTCGTCGCGCTAAAGATACACTTATTCCAACATCAATGTTATGTGCCGAAATAAGTTACATCTTCAATTCTCCTTTTTTCATCAATTTCTCGATAGGCGAAAGAACGTAATCGATTGAAGAATCAGTTCTTGTACTCGTGGTCGGGTGCTCTTTTTTTTTTATGTGTACGTTTATCGAGATGTGAAGTCAAAATTACGACGTACTCTTCTAGACAATTCGCACGATCTAACTCAATGTCTAAATCACCTCGATAATTCGAGCCTATATTTTTTATTTTAACTTTACCTGTAGATTTACGTGCCATGTACAGCACCTAGTCCAGAGGCACGGGAAAGGAGAGAACGTAGGGTTAGTGAGAATCAGTAGAAAGTTGGAAGAATAAATTGGAAGTACGGATTGTTAAATTAGATTATATAAACTGGAGGATTTAAGAAAATTTAATATACCGTTGGAAGTATCTTGCGTGTAGGAAAGTATGTTTAGGAGCGTGAGCGATTTGTCGAGGATAGAACGTTGGGAGTTGAATTGCACACATTCAAGGAGAATGTGGTCGACGGTAATGAGGACATTTTGAACATAGAGGAGGAGGAGGAAGATTTTGTAGGATATAGCTGTGTGAGATATTAGTACGACCTAGGCGCAGACGAGCAAGTACAACATCATCTCTTCTGTTTGCCGAGTGAGATGGAATCCGGAGGCATGTTGTGTCTCGAACTGATCGCAGTTTGTTGGTGAGATAAAGTGCAGACCACTGGAGGTTCCATGATTTACTCATTGAAGATTTTATGAAAGTCTGGAGATCTTTCATTAGGCAGAAGCGGGAATGGTTGAAGTAACGAACCTTCTCTTGCTGCACTATCCGCTTGATCATTTCCTTGTATATCAACATGCGATGGAATCCATGCGAGAACTAGATGTTTACTCGAAGTTATGATCCGATGACCAATTTGTTTAGCCAGTGTAATTTAGGGTCATGAAGATTACTAAGGCATTGTAATGATACAAGAGAGTCCGTGCATATTAAGAACGACTGGTCAACGACAATGTTTGAAATATCCATTACCGGTCATTTTGATGTCGTATAATTCCGCCGATAGTATTGAGTAATGGAGTGAAGAAACGAACTATAGAGTCCTGGAAGGAAACGAAATCGCCTTACTCCAGTTTTTTTTTTTTGAGCCATCGGTGAAGTATAACCTATGAGATGGTTACCGTGAAATCATTTCTAGATAAGCTGCTTTTATTACATGTTTAGGAGTATAATTTTTTGAAAATTTGTTAAGACTGAGGTCTATTGGAATAGTAGTGTGCTCACTCCAAGGAGGGATGATGTTAAGGGTGGAAGGAAAAACTGGGGGAAGGTAGATTTGAAGAGAGGACAGGATATTTTCTATTTATTTAGCAAAAGTAAGAATTGAGGGGAAAATTTGAAGCCAAACGTTGATGAGTGGGAAGGAAGATTAGGATTTGAGGAGAAGTGAATGAAGGAGAGAAGTAGAGAACGCTGTCTATGTAGATCGGAGTTCTCCAGCTTCGCATATGATGCTGCAAACTGGGGTCGTTGGAACCGCACCGATGGCCAGTCGGATTGCTATGTGATGGATTGTGTTAAGGGGGTGAAAGGATACTAGCGGAACTGTAGATTTCGACGCCGTAGTCAATTTTAGGTTTAATAACAGCATGGTATATTTTTAACAGAGTTGAACGATCTGATCGAAATGTTGAGTGCGAAAGCATTTTGATAATGTTAAGTCTGGAAGTGCATTCCGATTTAATATGCGCTACATGAGGTTTCCAAGTTAACTTGTTATCAAAAATTATCCCAAGATATTTAACGGCGTTTGAAGATTTAATGCGGATGCCATTCAAGTAAATATTAAGTCCATTTTGGCAGTTTCGTATTCGACAAAAATGAACTGCGGAAGTTTTAGAAGGAGAAAACTCCATTCCATATTTTAGGGACCAGGAAGTCAGCTTGTTTATAGCATCTTGTAAGGAATCTTCACCAAGTCTGACATAAGGAACCGAGATAAATATTACAAGGTCATCGGCATAAGCAGTGGAGCAATCTCATTTACAATATCATTAAAGACTATATTAAATAATGTAGGACTTAAAACTGACCCTTGAGGAAGCCCTGTGGACAGGTTATAGAACGATGACATCGTATCGTTTAATCTAACGCGAAATTGACGCTCAGTTTAGTTCTGAATGAAGATAGCAAGACGTCCGCGAATATTCCAGTTTTGAAGGGTAGATAAAACCTTGTATACAGGAGTCCGGTCGTAGGTCTTTACCAAATCAAAGAAGACGGCTAAAAGGTGGTGTTTATTAATTAAGGAACTTATTCTTTAGGAACATGAGTTGGTCGACTGAAGATCTTCCAGGTCTGAATCCGCACTAAACGCTGGTTAACAGTTGTCTAAACTCGAGAACCCAAAGGAGACGGTTGTTAATAATTCTTTCAAAATTTTTACAAATAACAGATGTTAATGAGTGAAGGCGGTAATTATTAATCAGCATAGGATTTTTGTTAGGATTCAAAATCGGTACAATATTAGCAATTTTCCAGATTTTTGGTGGTCTAGCGTTTGTATGTATCGAGTTTCTTTTATCCACCTTTTGGGTAGCCCACGTTTCTCTCGAAGCTTTAGAACTTCATCAACATTTTTCTGACATAAGTTTCACTGCGTTATAATTGTTTTCGTCGCATCTACGTCGGTGTGTATTATTAGCCTACCCTTCTCCACATATTTCTTAACTTCGTTCGCAATGCTATCGTCTTATACGGACTGGCATTATATTAGAAAGTACCTGAAAGCCGGGCTATTAATTTCACAGTAATTAGCGTTACGTGGTTCTTAGTACGAGAACTATTTAACCAAATTGGGACTCCATGTTTCGCCACTGAGTGCATCAATGTTAACGCTGTAGCATGTTAGTATAATAAATAGAATGTGCTCCGTTACGTATTTATATTATCTTGCCGTTTTATTTTCATTATAATTAAATCTACGAAATATCCAAAATATTTGCGACACCCGCTTGTATCTTTTCGATAAATATCTAGAGTATTACCAAGATACCTTATATGGTTCAGATAAATAGACAGTTACACGTATGTTAGATATCTAACTCGAGGAAACGTGAATAGAGAAACTACACTTTTATTCATTCTATTATAATATTTTTATTCGTCATTACCTAAGTGTGACGGCGTAATTCGATAAATTTTAAAAATTAGTACAACTTTCGAACGTTCTTTAAATAAATAGGTGCAATTTGAGGATAGTGCGATTTTAATTATTCTCATCAGTGTAGGCTTTAGCCTAAGTTTTATTATCGTAAAATCGCAATATCGACGATGATACGTATCATTTTTCTTTTTCATTCCCGATGATTTTGTCCACTACCGGGCTAACAAGATTGCCGCCAATCAACCGTCCGCCTATTTTGCCGACTATTGGCACTAATCCAAACATTTCCTGTGTCGTGTGTGCGTAAATATTCGACGGCATCGGGAACACCTAATCGTAAATGATCGTTAATTACAATTTTTAAATTCGAAATTGCTAAAAATATACGGCACGCAATCGAAATGAGGATTATATGTAGAAATTTTTAAAATATTGACGAAAAATCGAAGGAATTTATAAAATTTCATCGCCATCTTAATAAGACAAATTAATAAGAATTCAACGCAAATCCTATTTTCTAATCTTCTTACTAGTAGCCAGTGAAAGTACGTTATTTAGATTAGCGATGCTTTTAAGTAAACAATTCGTTCGTGAGGTAATATTCGAATCTTATACTTCGTTTCAATGAACATACTTTTGACGATGCCGAATTTCATTTCTGACTCTTATACAAATTGCAATCTGTACAATCTAAAGAATATTCGGTACTTCTCAGCGGGGTTAATTTTGACACGTTTCACATTCAACACAATCACGGCTTATGTTCCTACCGGACATCTGCGCTGGGATAGGTTCGAGTCTATTTTATTTGTTAAATTGTTTCGGAGCATGTACATAATCTATATAATTACGCGTCTTTATGTGTGAACATTAGTGAACGGAAGTTTTGTAATAAAAAGTCTCGACCTCAAAACTGTAACATTTCAGCTCCTTACACCCAGTTCAATCCCTCCGGCTTCCTATTAACGTCTTAAGACATCGGTGATCTCGCAGTTAATTTAATTCTAACATTCATTTTTAAGTAGGTTATTCTTCGGAGTTCTTTTTAATAAAGAACTGACTAACATCAGTTTTTTTTTTTTTAATATCACTACCGAAATATAACACAGTGTGCGATCTTCTACACGATAAATCTTAGTGCATTCGTAGTAAATAATATATCGAGGAATTTACACTTCGGCTTCAAAATTGGAACAATCGCGAGTTAAGTTTCATTAACAACAACAGTCGATTTCAAAAGGTAATCGGAATTTTTGAAATTTTTGGGTTGAATAGGGCCGATAAACCGCAACTTGTATTACAACCAAACAGCTGTAATTCGTCACATGCTTCTCATTAGATGCAATTAAGAAATGAAAATAGTCTGTCGTCAATTCTATTAAACATATACTCGGAAATTTAAGCAAGCTACTAAAATGAACAACGGTATTAAGATTAAAGGTAGACTATCCGACATAACTCGTGCCGGATAGATTAAGCGTCGCAAACTGAATGAAAATTAAAAAGACTTCGGCATAACGAAAACAACAAAATTACTCCGCTAGTAAGTTTCCCTGTTGCTACATATGCTTCCAAAACACGGACTATTAAAATCGCGAAAATTCTATAAATGTCGTCGAGATGGAAATATATATGTATATATATATATATATATATATATATATGGAAAAATTATAAGACGACATACACACAGTAATCGATCGACAATCGACAAATTAAAAAATGTATATGCAGAAGAATTTTAACAAAAATAAAAACGTGATTAAGTACACATATCGAAGCACGTAGATTCAATTCAGAGAGTAACAATACTAGGCGTAAATGGTTGAAGGGAGCATGGCCGTGCGCTGGACAAACCACTTAACACGCCTAATACGTTGTACCGCTGCGTCCGAGGCATTCCAGTTGGCTAAAGATCCCGTAAGATGGAGAAAAATTTCAATATAGATTACGTATGTGTCTCACGATGTCGCCAGGTCTTTTTAAGAATTTGTACATTTAAAAAACAGCGAGGCAAAAGTAACGGGGGAAATTGCAAAGACCTTTAAATTCTTTTAGTATATACAAAGTCCCTTGTATAAGAAGGACCAACACTGTATTCGTATTTGTATAAAAATAATTTCACGTCACTAAATTCTTAAATCAGCTGTATTTGTTAATATATATATATGTATATATGACTATCCGATGTTATTAGCTTAAAGAGTAATTTAAAAAAAAAATTAAACGTCTTATACATACCACGCAAAAAATTACGCTCAAGCAGATTGTCAACCAACGCATTGTGGCGATTTTCGATTAAGTATAGCAAACTAAATTCACTGAGTAAATCCGAATTTAGCGTCGATATTTATACTCGTATTCCAAAAAATCTCGTTATTTAATTAGTCGAATTAAACAATAATATTCAACAACGATAATGAAAATATAATAATAATTATAATATCGTAATAATCAATAATAATGAGAATAATAATATATTTATCGATAATTATAATAACCGTGTAGTGTAAATATCGTTTTTCCGATATAATATATATATATAAATACATATATATATATATATATATATATATACATATATATATATAAAAGTATTTATATATATATATGTATATATATATAAATACTTATATATATATATATATATATATATATATATCGAGGGTGTATAAAAATAAATACACGCGAGCTGCTATGTCGATTAGATGATAATGTGAAGGTTGTTAGGCGTTAAATAAACTTATAATTCTCGTTGTTGAAATCTGTCACAAAAAACTTCGCATAGTTCGATGTCGATATATTTTTCTCTGTATACATTGTCCATATATATATATATATATATATATATATATATATATATATATATATATATATATATCGGAAAAACGATATTTACATTAGGCGTTACTATTATTGTCAAAAGTGAGAACTACAATTACGCAACAGATAACGCAACCGTTCGGCTTAGGAACTAGAAATGAGCGAGATTTATCGATATAGTCCGAACCGTTATGAACTTTTATTCTTCTTCTTCTTTGTTGTCATGTCGTGCACTGCCGCCTAGGCCAGAGGCATGGGAATATAGGAGTTGAATATATTGAAATAGGTTGGTAATTTTGAGAAAATGAAGGAGACGTTCAACTTTAATATGATGATCAGATAGGATTTCAGAGAGGGTGGACGATTGAAGAATTTGTGCTCGGTAGGAATTATAAATTGGACAGCTAACGAGTAAGTGTTGAATTGTAACATGGGAATTTCAATTGGAACAGAGTGGGAGAGGTTGATTTGATAGGAGGTGGCTATGTGTGAGTTTGGAATGGCCTGGGCGGAGTCTTGTGATAACGATTTCATTTCTTCTGTTGGTCGATAATGATGTGTTCCATGGTTTGATGGTGTCTCGAATCTGGCGTACTGGTCCACTATTGTTGCCATATCTGTAATAACTTCTTCATTAGATGCGTTTGAACATCCCTTGGTGGTATTTTGATGTTTGGTATCGGAAAAAACAGCGAGCCTTCTTTTGCTGCAATGTCCGCGAGCGTATTACCCTGGATTCCAACATGTGATGGAATCCACGCGAACGAAACACGATCATTTATATTATAAAGAGCGCGAATAATTTCTTTGGCTGTTGGATGTTGACGAGGACAGTTATATTTTTGGAGAGAAGTAAGTGCGGTTAATGAGTCTGTGCAAATGAGGAGAGAGGAATGAGGATCAGAGTTTATTGCATATTCTGTAGCAAGTTTTATAGCAAATCGAAAGAATAGTAAATAGATTTGAAAGAGAGTAACGGAGAATGATTTCTTTATCGGTTGCTATTCCACAACTTGTTGCTTGAGGTGTTTTGGAACCATCAGTAAAGAGTATTTTGTGACTGTCGTATTTTCTGATCATATGTTTATGTGCAGAAAGGATCGTATTGATATGCGTTTCTTTTTTTGAAAATTGCTGCAGCTGAAGGTCTATATTAAGATGTAGGTTCACCCATGGAGGTGTTGTTGCTATAGTTAGTTGATATGTTGATGGTAAAGTGAGTTGCATCAAGTCCAACATTGTAGTAACTTGCTTATGGAGAGTGAGTACTGATGTATGAGGTAATGGTTGAAGCGCGTTTAATGAAGGAAGATTCGACGACGATTTGAGTCGAATCCACATATTTATAATACTCCGACTTCTGTAAATACTGAGGGGAGGAATATCAGCTTCACAAAGAATGTAATTGATGGAGAAGTGGGAAAAGCTCCAATAGCGAGTCTTATGGCAGTATGATGTATCTTATTGAGCGATTTGATAATGTTTTGATTAGCTGACGAGTAAATTACGGCGCCGTAGTCGAGCTTTGATTTAATCAATGTTTGGTAGATTGCTAATAAAGAGGAACGGTCTGAGCCGTACGATATGTAAGCTAGTTTACGGAATAGATTTAGTTTTTTTGTGCATTCTGTTTTCAGTTGGTTGATGTATGGTTTCCACGTAAGTTTCTGGTCCAAAATTATTCCTAAATATTTCACAGCGTCTGATGTTGGGATGGGCATGTTGTTTATTTTAACTGAAATTTTATGGCTACAACAACGAAGTCTACAGAAGTGTATAGCAATAATTTTCGTGTTGGAGAAATTGAAGCCATTGCGGATTGACCAAATTTGTAGTCTGTCGATTGTATCCTGCAGTATTGATGTTCCAAAGGCTACATCCGAGCAAGAAATGAAGATAGCTAGATCATCTGCAAATAAAGAGCACTGAACAGGTGGGCAGATTTGTTCTGAAATATCATTTATAGCTATGTTAAAGAGGGTAGGACTCAAAATGGAGCCCTGAGGGACACCATTCTGTAGATCTTGGATTGTTGATTTGAATGATCCTAATCGAATGTGGAATTTTCGGTTTGAAAGGAAATTTCTGATGAAGTATACTAGATGCCCGCGAACTCCCCAGCAATGAAGGTTTTTTAAAATTTTTTCTTTCCAAGTGTTATCGAAAGCTTTAGATATGTCGAAAAATACTGCCAGTAGACGGTTTTTACGAATAAATGATGTTATGGACTGTTTGAGAAAAATCAATTGGTCGATCGTTGATCTGATCGTTCTGAATCCGCATTGTGATTCAGACAAAAGGTTGCTGGATTCGATGAACCACAGTAATCTTGCATTTATAATCCGTTCTAAAAGTTTACACATGACGCTGGTTAGCGATATAGGACGATAACTGTCTAGTAGCATTGGGTTTTTGTTTGGTTTACAAATTGGAATGATTTCCGAGGTTCTCCATGAATCAGGGAAGGTATTCGTTTCCCACGTGTGTTTAAAAATTAACAACAATAGAAGAACAGCTGGTTCTGGTATATTTAGGATCATGTAGGCATTGGCTGCTATCTGGTCCAGTTACAGTTGGTTTTTGTTTTTTAATACTTCGTTGTAATTCTTCAAACCTAATAGGGCAGTTATAAGGTTCTTCATTTTCAGAATGAAAATCCAGTCTTATGGCAGCGAGGTTGTTTTCGTGATTGAGTGCCCCTGGTGAAAAGTTTGAGTTGTTGGACTGGTGAGCTATAAACTTCGCAAACGATGAGGCTATTTCAGTTAAATCTGTGCCGATGCGATTGTCCAATTTAATGCTAGTAGGAAATGGTGAAAGATTTTTTCTATCAAGTGCCCGAATTTTCCTCCAGACTGTGTTGACTGAAGTGGAACAGTTTATAGTATGTAAAAAATTCTGCAATGAATTTCGTTTGGCTTGTTTTAATGTGTATCGTGCTTTAGCACGAAGTTTTTGATATGTAATGTGATTTTCCAAGGACGGAACGGCTTTTAGTTTTTTCAGAGCTTTTCTTCTATTACGAATAGCGGTAGAGCAGTTTGAGGTCCACCATGGTACAGAATTTTTACGTAGATGTGAAGTTCTGGGAGTTATGAAGTTTGCATGGCTTACAATAATATTTGTAAACAAGTCAATGAGGTTTTTGGGTGTCTGAGTTTGAACTGACTTCGATATTTGCAACTGAAGGAAAAGTTGAACTATATGTTTTCCAATCTGTTTTTAGGTAATTATATTTTCTGTTTTGAGGTGGATATGTAGTTTTATTCTGTTTATGATGAATTATTACAGGAGTATGATCGCTTCCAGCAAGATCATCGTGATTAAAGACTTCAACGTCGCTGAGAATAGATGGGGTTGTAATAAACATCGACCATGTCTTATAGGAAAAACTATAATGTGTTGGGTTTCGGGATGTAGTAATGCAAGGTTATAGTTACTTCAATAATTCTGCCTTTAGAGTTGTAGTGTGATCTTCGCCAAAATGGAGAATGAACATTCAAATCTCCACAGATAAGAAACGGATTTGGAAGAGTCAAAATGAGTTCATTAATGTCTTCTTGAGTGATATTATCTCCTGGGGGTAGATAGATTGAGCAAATGGTGATTGGTGAAGAGAGGTATATGGTTGCTGCAAGAACCTGTAAGGTTGTGTTTAAATGAAGTTCATTATAGTTAAGGTAGTTTTTAATGGCTAGGCTTACTCCTCCAGATGCCCAATTCGAAGAACAGTTTAAAGATATGATGTTATAGTTTGGAAGATATAAAGCTTGATTACTTTTAAGGTGAGGTTCCTGAAGGCAAATTATGGTCGAGTCATAGATAGATAAAATTAGTTTGAGGTCTTCTAGATGTATATAAATTCCGTTGCAGTTCCAACTGATATATGCTTGGAGTCCATCCATATTTTCCTCATCATTAAGGAGATGACTGGGCTCCAGTTGTATGATGACTGGGGGTCTGTAGTCCGTTTAGTTTTTCTTGGATCTTAGTTAAGTGAATTTTTGTCGATCTATCTTTTATGGAAGCGTGAAGTTCAGACAGCATTTTAATCATCCAATCGCTAGGAACTTTAAATTCGTTAGAAAGAATTGACTGAATTTCTAGAGCCGATTTTCATTTAGACATGTCTACAAACAAAAATTACCGCAAAGAAGATTATATACATAAAAGACCGTGGCTGATACACCAGGAATCAGATTTTACAATTATCGATCTAACACTTACTGATTAAATGTCCAATTGATAACCGTCTCATCGGGAACGGTATGATGAAATACCGTCTAATTTAAGCGATCAGCTGTGCGATGATCAGACAACGGTTAACGGATTATTTAATTTTTTTGGAACGTTACGATTTATTGAAACTATTTTAATGCATATACTTTTTTTGTCCCTCCATTTACAACTTTGTCATTCCGTTTCCGTGTCTCTAGCGTTAGTTGTTATGCATGACACGTAAATAAATAAATAAATAAATAATTAAATAATATTAAATTCGATAATGGTTTCGTCGATAGTGCTGAACTTCAAAATGAAACTATATTTAAGTTAACAAGTTAGAAAGCTGCACATAGATATTCGAATTGTTATGACAATTTTTAGTGCATAAGTAAATAACAAAGGTGACAATCAATAATTATTATAATAATGATAATAATAATAATTGTTGAATATATTGGAGAGTAGTGATTTTATTAATTAATAATAAACCGAACAAAATATAGCACGCACCGAAATTATTACATCTTTTTTTATATATGAATTACCAGAAATTTAAAATTTGATATTTCACTAGCTAGACGTAATTTCAATTTTAGATTTATTTACAATAAATTTTATTTATAAAACAGATTTTGAAAAATTCAATCAATTTTGATGATGAATTTTTCAAAATCTGTTTTATAAATAAAATTTATTGTAAATAAATCTAAAATTGAAATTACGCCCGGCTAGCGAAATATGTATATCAAATTTTAAGTTGTCGTTATATAAACATTTCTGTTAATTCATATATAAAAAAAGATGTAATAATTTCGGTGCGTGCTTATAAATGACGTAACTGTCGAAAAGGTTCACGATTAAAAACTTTTAGCGATTGTGTTATATTTTGTCGGTTTATTATTAAATAATAATAATAGTGATAATAATAATAATAAATTGTATACGTTAAATGTCTTCACAATGTCGAATTGTTTTTTTAGTCGTATTTTATATGGGTTTTGTTTATTTGATTTTTCAAAAAATTTTGACATACGTTTACAGATGGCGAAACTTTTTAAATATCACTTTTTGCTTGACGTTAGAACTATAAATACTAAAGCTTAGCTGTCGTTTTTACACTTAAAAATTTGTTCCTTCGGCTGATACAACTAAAACTCATCGCAATCATCATGCGTTTATTAACGATCTGCGTGTTTTTCGTCGTATGCCTGGTACGTATCAATATATATATATATATATATATATATATATATATATATATATATATATATATATATATACTAGATATGGGTTCTGCCCAAGCCTGCTACCCATGGGTGGATGCCGTTTTTAGTCTCCGCCAATGGGACGATTCTATACTAAAAAATTAAGTTTTCCATGTACTTGCACATCCTTTGTATTTGCAGGCACAATTAAATCCAAGCATTTTCTTTTACAAATCACGATAAAATTATTTACTACTATTTAACTCTCTTCTTTCTTCTTTGAATGAAAAAATCTTTATTATATTTTTAAATATAAACCGAAAACGATTTTCTTTCATAACTTAAAGCTAAGTACCTATACATAAACCTTAGCAATTCTAAATATGTATAATTACAAAACTTATAGTACACTTTGAAATTACTTTAGAAATAGTGCAGGAAAAAATGAAAAAAACCTACAAAAAAGACACACCTTGAAGGTAACAAAAATTAAAAAGTCAATAAATCAACAAAACGAAAAGCAGTGTTTTTAGACATAATTTAGCTTAAAATATCTGTACTTAACAATATGTTAATAATTACAAAAATCTATGTTTTAATCTACGATGCTTATACTTAGTATTATGCGTAGATGTTCCATATTGTAATTTCCTATTACACGTATTAGTTTATTTTGATGAGTTTTACAGTTTTCGTAAAATTTTTTTGAGATTTTACTAATAAACGAATGTATGTAAGGGATATTTAAATGATCGTGTAGATTAGAAATTTTAGTATATCGCGTTGCATTCAACGAAATTCTGCAGCAATGATTTTGAACTACTTGTAGTTTCCTGTATGTACTATCAGACACTGATGACCATACAGGGCAAGCATGGGTTAATCCAGGGCGTATAACAGCCGTATAGATTAATTTTTTGTTTACGTAACTAAGACCCGATTTTCTGTTAAATAATGGAAAAAATGTATGCATAGATTTATGCGCTTTATCTATAGCGAAAGTAATATGGTTATTTCTAACAAAAATTTTGTAAGTCTGACAAGCATGACATATATAGTTCTTAATATTTTGTATGAGGCCGTAAATTTTGCTTTTATTTGAGTGACGCCTATAATAATTTTTTAGAGAGATCATTTTATTAATATAATTAGGCACGTTAATCTTTTTATTACAAAAAATATGTGATGCTCTCTTAGGAATACTTATGTCAGCAGCTGCCAAGATTGCGTTAGTAAATTTAGTGATTCCTTCATCTAATACGGTATCATTCTCGAAAGTATCGCGGAGATTTAATTCTTGCTCAATATTTCGTCTGTATTCAGACCAGTTTGCATGTTTATATAAAAATATTTTTCTTATGGGTTGCTGTAATGTGGCTGCGTTTGCAACAGGCATTATGTAAGAAAGAATCGGGTTATGATTCGACGATAAACACGACAATGAAACAGGAATAGTAATTTTATTAAAACGTCTTGTTAAATTAAGTCTATTACACTAGGTTTACCATTTTGCCAGTCTGGGAAAAAAGTGGGTTCTTCGGGGGATAAAATATTAAAATTAAGTTTTAATGAGGCATGCACTAAAAATGTTCCCGCGAAATTATTGTTATGATTATTAAGCACACTATGTTTCGCGTTTAGGTCTCCTATAATTATTACATTATTGAATTTATTAAATAGATAATTTAAGTCATGTATAAAATATCTTATGTTTTTCGGCGATCTGTAAACGCTTAGCAAAGTAACTGAACCATACTCTGTTTCTAATTCAATACCTACAACCTGTATCTTAAAGAAATTCTAGGTACAGCGTTATGACGAATGGTATCCCTCAATAGTATTGCAACACCTCCATCACGCCTACATTGATCGGCTCTATAAATAAGATAACCCGGACATTTTATTGGTATACTCTGGTCGAGTTTTGTTTCAAAAACAGCTACGATATCTATTTTGTTATTATACACGAAGTGGATCAATTCATTTAGTTTTGGTTTAATGGAATTTGCATTCCATCCTATTATGCTAATTTTGGGGCTTCTTATTAAGATTTAACTCTTTATTCAGAAAATGCGTTAATACAATTTCAAAAATTGTCATTATTTTAGTTATCGTATCAGAATCTTTAAGTTTACTTAATTGATTACTTATTTTATTAATCAATAACATGATTTTACTTACATTAAATTCTTTAATGAAATTAAATATTTCGGTAAATGCTGATACGTTACCCTGTTCATTCAGCTTATGATTTTTTGTTATTCCCCTAGCCATCTCCGCATACGTTCTTTTTCCTGCATTACTATTATCACTTTTATTAATACTTATACTACTTCGTTTATCATTACTATTATCATTATTATTTATATTATTATTATTATTATTATTATTATTATTATTATTATTATTATTAGTTTTTAATATTGATTTGAAAGTGGAATTCCTTCCTACTGATCTTCGCGCTAGCACTTTCTTTCGTACTTCACACTCGTTTGAGTTTGAAATATGTGCTTCCCCACAGTTTGCACATTTAATCGCAGCTGTGTCGGCTATACATTGGTTACTTGGATGTGCTTGTCCACATTTCATGCACTTTGAAATCAGGTAACAGTTACTTGACACATAACCATATAACTGACAGTTAAAACACTGAATAATTCCGTTTTTGGGCCTATATCTTTCCCAGGACACAATGCAGTACAATACTGTTTTTATTTGGAGAACAGTTTTGACATTTGTACCATGTGGAAGAGTTATTAGATAAATTGGCTGTTGATTTGATGAATTATTCCTTAATTTAAACTCAACTACTGTCTGTAGGGCAGTAATAGCGTTTATTGACTGTTTTATATCTTCCACAGCAATTCCATGTGGTAAACCTTTAAGAACCATTTTCAAAGGCTTCCTATTTGACGGGAGATGCGTGTAGAATTGTTTATTATGAATTTTTAAATAATTTAATAATGCATCATAATCGTCCGTTGTATTCGTGTAAAATAGTTTCCTATTTCCTCGAATTCGTACTTTAAATTCCAATTTTAAAACGGATTTTAATTTAACAATTACGTCGTCGTGTTTAACGTTTCTATTATTAATTAAAACAATTGATGGTATCCTTACCTTATCATAGGTGGGAAATAAAGCGTCCTAGATCGCCGACTCGTCCACTTGTAACTTATCAAAATGATTATCCGTGTTGATAGAAAACCCGTCGGTCGAAGCTTTACGTTTTCATGATCCACTCTTTCCCTTTCTTGATTTTTGTTCATTAAAAGGTTGGACTATTTCTGTATCATCATCATCATCAACAGTACACTTGTCGAATTCAGCATTATCTTTTTCGTTATTTAAGTAACGCGAACATGTTGCTTCACCGGCGTCCCCCTTACACGAAATAACTTTGTTATTTGTGTTGGTAGGCGGTTTATTACCACCTTTTCTCACGGGAACAAAAAACATTATCGAAAAAAATAGCAATGAAATTGAATTCATCCATAAAATCATCTAAATATTCTTTTTTTGGCCTGGAGATATGTTGAAAGCTTAAAATGTACATTGTTATCGGGAGTGTGCTCGTTGGGTTGCTTCTCCTTACAACCTCGATAAGCTATGTTCATTCAGCAGACGCACTTGTTATTTTTCTAAACAGTTGCGCGTATACAAAGAATTAAAAAAAAATCTAAATAACGAGTATGAAATTAGCATTTGAAAAAAGTGACCTTTTTTTAAATCCTAGTTTAGTTTTATGAATACATCTTCTAAAGTTGCAATAAATGATTTTTATGACATAGTATCACCTTGCTGCACCTCTCTGTCTCACTGTCTCTCTGTCTCTCTCTCTCTCTCTCTCTCTGTCTCTCTCTCTCTCTCACTATATATATATATATATACACATATATATACACATATATATATGTGTATATATAATCTGTGCTACCTACCTCCAATATACAGTCTGTTAAAATTGTGTACCGGAGACCGGTACTTTCAGGTTGAATATCAAAATTCATTAACAGATGTTTCCCGTTTACAGCATGCATTAAATGTTGCCGAGAAATGGTGTAACAATTGACGTATAAAAATAAATAAAATAAAACTGTCTAGATTTGTATGTTGATTTTCATTAACTCTTGGAAGTGAAACACTTGCTCAAAGCGAGGCAATGAAATATTTTGACAGGCATCTGAGTAAGCGACAGACATGGAGAAAACACTTAATTGTTGCTAAATAGCCTCCTTGGCCAGGTTGTGATAATTTATAAAACAAAAATTCTGAACGTTCCTAAGTAAATAATTTTCATTACATCGAAGATTTATAAAACAAAAATCTTTTCATCTGACCTATCTATGAAAATAAGAGAAATTATAGTAAGTACGCGCCATATGCTATAAAAGTAATTTAAAGCTAACCGACTTCATCATGAAGCTGTGAATTAGAATTATGTGATAAAACGACTTACTTTTTCGAATATTTCGTCAAAGCTGGTAAGAGCTCTTTGAAATGTACGAAGGAATGTAAAATACTTCGATATACGTTTAACGCATTTAGAGATTAGAGAGAGACCACGATGTGAAATACTTAGGGGGACTAAATTCGATGGTAAATTAAGCGGAATGAACACCTGCTATATTTGAAAAAAAAAACCTTGTGAAATATAATTATCTTCCTTTTTACTTAGAACAATTTTTATCTAGGGGAGCAGTTTATGCTCGTCTATATTAGCTTCGGTACTCAATAATGAACCGCGGATAAATAGCGTATTAATTGCAGAATCGTTCGGTTAGGTTAACTATCGTCTTCATCAACATTGTAATGAGACGGCGAAGTGTTCTTTGTATACCGAGCACGGTATAACCCAAAATGGTTAATATTGAACGTGCGTACGCTATAAAAGTAACGATACAAAAATAAAGGGAATATATTATATTTCCCTAGTTACAGAGATTACAAAATATTAGCAATTTCGAATCGTTAATAAGAATTTAATTATATACATGTTACAGATGTTCTTACTTGGAAGTACACACGCTGAACCGCAGAAGGGACGAAAAAGAGGAAAAGCTGGACCGGTAACTGGATTAGTCGGTGGTATGATAGCGCCCGGGTTCATCGCTCCGGTAGTTGACAAAATAATCGGTAACAAGTTGTAGCGATGATTTAAAATTTAACGAATTTTTAAATAATAATTTTGACAGCGTCAATAAATCTGCTTCAAACGTTCTACACTATTGTTATTATTATTGATATATTTATTTCGTTTGAGATTATTAACATTTTAGTTTGCGCAGAATACACGCGTATATAATAACCGTAATAATTGCTTCTTAATGATTCTCATGATAAAAGTGCAAATAATGACGATTTATATCAAAAATAAACCTGTACACGGAAATTAAATTAAAAATTGCCTACTAAACAAATACATAAATAATTAAGATTACTTGAATGGATATGAAGAAACTGTAATTAGGTTCAGCCAGTAAAACATATTCATGAACACGCGTATATTACATACGTAAAAGTTGACAGATTTCGATGTAACGGTATAGTCGATATTTTTTCTACTAATAAAGAACGAGAAATTGATTTGATTTATAGTAATCTACAGATAGAAGTATATTATAACAAAAATATTAAATTGATCTTCAGATGAAATATAATATATATAGATAAGACGAAAATATATTCAAAGAGTAGAAAATTTAGTAGATTTGTAGTTAAATGAGCGCGATAGAAAGATGTACGAAAAATATTAAATGAGAAACGTATAAAGTTTACTAATGAATGACGATGCATGTATTTAATAAAATAAGCACACGTGTGTGTGGGTGTTATTAAAAATATGCTAAATGAGCGTGCAAATATGTGAAAAAATGGAAGCCAATATGGAAATATGTCAACTATTATTACGTATAAAGAATATTGATTTAAGCATATGTAACCAAAATTAAACTTGTCCGGCACCAGTTATTATTAGCTCGAAGGATATTTAATGTAGTGGAAAGTAATTCTTATTCATTTAATAAATGTAAGTTTTGAATAAAAAAAGAAATGAAATTGAATGAAAATAATAGCGAGCCAAAAACTTTGAAACAATCGTAATAATTAGGAGATAGATACGCTGGAGAAAGTTGTTTTTAAGTGGACATATTTTATGTCTGTGTCTCTTCTAATTCTGCTCGAACAAAGTTCAGAAAATAAAATAGCTCCAATTCGGAAGGCGACTATTTGAACGATACCAGCACACTACTTCGTAAGGCGTGACTGTATGTTGAGCTGTCAACATAAAGCCAACATCAGTAATAAACAAAATCATAAAAGTTTCCCTCAAATTCGGATCTTCGGTCGGTCATATGGTAAAAGAAGACGTTTAGGCGGTTAATGTGTAAGAAAAGGATGGGTAATTTATCTTTCATTGTTTATATGTATGTACACATTTACATCAAATCGACTTAGTTTAAATCATAACATGAACACACACACACACACATATATATAAATATATATATATCAGCGGCGGCTCGTTTTTTTTTTTTAATTTTTTTTACAATCTGACCTCCTAGGTCATTTAGCAAAATTTTTGACCATGTAATAACGTCACGGAGAAGGGTGCTCACCCAGCAGCTGCTACACCTTAAACAAGGTCCAGTGGTTTATTACACTTCAACCTCCTGGTGTCACTGGAGGTGTTCAGCAATCTTTGAGCCAAGGTATTAGGATGACCTTCCAGTCTAAGTACATGTCTTTGAGCGTACTGCTTTATAACATCGGACACATATGGAATATTAAAGTCTCTATGTAGGGTTGTGTTGGTTATGTACCAGGGTGCACCTGTCATTGTTCTTAATACTTTATTTTGAAACGTTTGTAGCACCTTTATATTTATTTTTTTTGCACAACCCCATAGCTCTATTCCGTAGGTCCAGACTGACTTTATAACTGCTGTATATACCAAACGCTTATTGGTCAATGAGAGAACACTATTCCTGCCTAAGAGCCAATTCATTTTTCTAACCCGTATGTTAAGTTCCTTCTTTTTTTTGTCTATATGGTGCCACCATGTCAATCGACTGTCCAGGTGCATACCTAGATAACTAACACTCGGCTGAATAGGCAGTGTGAAGTTATTGATTCTAACAGGTGGAACTATAACCTTCCTATTTGTGAACTGAACGTTAACGGATTTGCTCTCATTAACACCTATCTTCCATTTTTTAAACCATTGTTCCACTCTGTTTAATGCTTCCTGTAGGTTATTACTGGCAATGTTCGGATCTGTGTTATATGAGAGTAAGGCAGTGTCATCTGCAAAAGTAGCCGATCCCTACTAACGGGGAAGTCGGCGGTGTAAAGCAAATACAGTGTAGGCCCCAGGACCGAACCCTGCGGTGCACCTGCTAGAACAGGATGAATCTCAGAGAGCGCGTGTTCATAACGTAGCTGGAAGTACCCGGCTCGTGACAAGTTAATTTGGAAAGCTCTAATATAAAACTATAATAATTTATGAAATGTAATGACATAAACTTACCTCGCTTTTTTGTCCATGTTTTAAACTAAATAGAACTGGTTTAATACGTTCACGTTCTATGTAATTAAAAAAAGATGATAATCTGTTGAATGCACTGTATAACTAACTCTACATGCTGGTCGTGTAGTCTGCAACCCCGATCACGTGTTCTTCGAATGTCCTTCATTAACAGCACTACGTTCTGAACTGTATCTCAAATTACTTTACGCATCTCGTGGTGGTCCTCCTTATAATGTAATGTCCCTTCTACATGTTGAGAATCTAGATTTATTCCCGGACATAGCGACTTTTCTCGAGAAGTTGTCCGAGTTCATAAGAATATGAGTTAGTGATTATTACGGCTCCACGTTGGGTAAGCTGTAAAGGCATCCCCATTAAAAAAAAAAAAAAAAAAAAAAAAAATGAAATTTGACAAAATGTGGAAAAAAACAACAGTCATAAAGTCAAGGAAGGAATAATATTTATAGTGTACAATTAAAGAAGGATTGCTTATGCTGATGTATAAGGACGATAATAAAGGATCATTTGGCAAAAGAGGCAAAGTTGAAAATGACGACTGCTCGTAATGACTTGTATTAATAGTCCAAAGTACGAAATGTATTAAAATCCTCTGTCGAGCAGAAATAACGACGATAACGAATATTTAATCCGAAAAAATATACGCGAATTCAATAAATAGCAAAGCATAAAAAAAGAAGATAAATATGATAACTAAAATCAGTTTTTAAAAGAATTAATTTTTATATAAAAAGTTTAACCTTCTATCTTTTTTTAAAACAAATTTTCAATGACTTTTTCATCAAATTCTGATATATTGCGAGTCAAACTTTTATTTACAGATATCATTGCTAAGCCATTAAGGCGATCTTCACACATTGAATTTCTCAAAAACGTCTTTATTCTTTTAAGAGTGGAAAAACATCGCTCTGCTTCGGCAGTTGAAATTTGGAGTAACCAGAATAATTTTGATCAGTTTTACTGTTTCGCTGAATATTTCGTATAATTCATTTTGAAATATCCAAGACATCATATTTAAACAACCAATAATACCTTGCAAATCTGATCTTGAATAAATTACTTCGAGTTCAGTCTTTAACTTATTTTTTTCCAACATGGGATAAAATTTAATTACGGATTCAAAAATTGATGTGGGAAACTGTTTAGAATAATTTGAAAAATTATCAGTGGAAACTAATAATGCAGCTTCTAAGTGGCCCTATAAGACAGTCTTTCATTTGAAACGTTATGGTGTCGCATACTTCTTTAGCAATAGCCGAATTTTTATTTTCTTGATCCACTTTTTGTCGTTTATTTTCATTATCGGTTATTTTGAACTGCGCTACATTTGAGTAATAGTGGATACAATTTTTTCGAAGTCTTCTTTATCTCTTAAAAGCTGGGTGCTGTCTTTATTTTTAGACTGAAATTGATTAAACGATACATCTACATGTGGCATAATTTTATGGAATAAGGTAAGCCAAAATATAAAATCTGGGTCTTGTAAGGTTCTTCGTAAACTATATGCTTCCTTGCAAGTAATATTTTTGTTAGATTTTTCTTCTAGTTTTTCGAAACATTCTATTAATTTTCCCCGATTTTCGAAAACAGTATTTACTGTACGCGTATTATAATTCCAACGTGTAGTGACAGTTCTAGGTAATTTCCTATTTACAATTTCTTGCAGTACATCGCATCTATGAGTCGAATTTGAAAAAAAGCTTGGTATAGCGGACAAATTTGAAAAAAAGATTCTAATTTTGGAATCCTGGCTTGTTGCTTTTTGCATAATTAAATTCAGTTGGTGCGCATAGCAATGAATAAAATGAGCGTATTTATATTTTTGTTTTATCTTTGTCTGCACACCATTTGTAGAGCCGCTCATTACATTTGCTCCATCGTAAGTTTGAGCAATTAGCTTGAAAAGCGAGTCTCCAATTAATTTATCTAATTCAGTTTCTATGCATTGCGTCAAACCGTCAGCTGACCTATCAGTTATTCTTAAAAAACTCCAAAACCGTTCATGTATATTTTCATGGCGTAAATATCTTAGTATTATTACCATTTTGCACTGATTCGATATATCTGTGGTTTCTTCGCACTGAATAGCTAAAAATTCATTTTCCTTAATCTCTTCTTGACACACTTCCAGCATACTTTCTAGGATATCATTTTGTATTGTTTTAGATGTATCTTTGAAAATAGTGGCAGTATTTAAATGTTCTTTTAAAATGGTATCTAATTCTGCTGAAAAGTCAATTAATTCCCTGAAAACACCACGATTTTGAGAATCTTCAGATTCATTATGTCCTCTTAGAGCCAGTTCTAACTTACCACAAAACTTTATGCAGTTAATTATTCTTTTTAATATATATTTATTTTTAGCGACTTCTTCATTATGTTTAATAATGTTTAACCTATAAGCAGAATCTAATTTAAGTGCAATATTTACAGAACCCATTAACCCTCCGGTGGTCGCGCTTTTAAGACTCACACCGACCATCGCATCAGCGGTGTTTACACCGCTATTAGTATACTCTATCTAACTCTATATTTATCGATGTTTACACGATTATTAGTACACCCTGATTTGTCTAATATCATTGCATAAAGTAAATCTCATTTTTTGTGGTAGTATTATGTTTATATTATTACTTATACTTTTTTGATACAAGTTTAAAAACATAAAATCTATGTATACATGCATCCCCAAAAATTTAAAAAAATACAAAGTTTTTAAAAATATAAAAGAACTAAAAAGCAAAATCTAATATCTAATCCTGTAAATCCTTATTTGCGGTGTAACAGTTGTTGCATTGTATTTTCCGTTTACTGTGGTTTCGACAAACATTTTTGTCACAGTCATTACATTTGATACCAGTTTTTACGTTTTTGTGGGAACCACATAGGTAACATATACCCGGACGCGTTTTTTCCACTTTATTGGTTTCGTTTTTGCCATAATTAGTCGATAAAAATAGTACAATATCTTTAGGTAACATAGCAAGTTCCGTTCGATTTTTCAAATGATCCTCCATAAGTTGCAACGCAAGCTGCTTTATAAATATCCGTCTTCTGCAAGTTTTATCGGGATGATTGAAGAAAAATAGTTTTTGCGCATTTATGCCTGAAATAAATTGCCATCGGCCACCTTCTTGTAATGCGTGCTGTTGAATAAGTAGCGCGCATCTGATACAGAATCGACTCCTCCTTTTGTGCAATTATAATCGTGAATCATTGCAGGTTTGTTGGTATCCGGATTTATTTCATCATCGTCATGCATCGTAGATAACAGTATTACTGCTTTTTTTCTTTTCGTTACATGCAAAACCAGCGAAAAACATCCTGAAATCCAAAAATAGACTTCTCTAGATTTTTGAAACAGAAATTCTGGCGGAATCTCTCTCTTGTTTCCCTTCATTGTCCCAGAAAAGTCAAGCCTTTTCCTAACAAATATTCTGTTAGAGGGTAACTCGTATAATAATTATCAGTGGTAACATTGCGGTTGGTGTTCCAAATTGGCCCTGTAACCCTTTTTAAAAGATACTTACATTTCAGGTCGCATATGCGGTGTTTATACTGCTTTATCCAATATTAACAATACGTTACACAACTAACTCAAACAAAACACAACTTATCAGCATCGTGTCAACGCCATCTACTAGACACAGTATCGGTCTAGGAATACCTAGACGGTCATGTAGATGGATCGACTGTACATAGCAAAATATCAATAAACCTAAAAAGTGCGGTGTTTACACCGCTACAGCGACCACCGGAGGGTTAAACCTAGTTCCATACAACAATTCATGTGACGAGCTGATAGTTCGTGCTTTTTTGCTCTTTAATTTAAATGTTTTAGATCATTAAATCCTAATCGTGCCCATGTCATGTCACTTCCATCTTTAAAAAAAAAGTACACAAGGAAAACAGAAAAAGCGATAAATTACCTCACATCCGCCATTTGAATTTGTTGTAAATTTCTTTTGGAAAATGTCTTATAAAAGTACGTGTACCTACTTTATCTTGTTGATTCAAATTTAATATGGTAGTTTCTTAATTCTAAATGGTACTAGTAAAAAAATTACGTGTGTAATTTTTATATTTTGTTATAAAATTAGTTTTACTATCTACACACTTCATTAGGATAATTGCAATTTTTTAAAATATAATTTTGCCAAAATAACATTGTGTCTATATTGTTCTAGTTATTTTTTTCCTTTAGTTAAATTGCACCTAGCTTATAATAGCTATTTGGCAATTTTAATATTTTATGCAAATGGCATGATTAGCAGCCTATCCATCAGTAAGTGCTAAAACCAGTCATTAAAATTTATCTCTCAGGTCCATCGGCTTGATTCTGTCGAGCTGACGAACTTCTAGCGAATTATCCAGCAACGCGATCGTCATGTTGTTCGGGTGCACCTGTAGATTATGAACATAATTTTTTACGTCTCTAGATATTACTTCCAGAACAAACTTCATTTCAAGGTCTTCGTGGAGCGTTAAGTTGGTGATGTACCACAGTGTATTGACAACTGTCCGGTGGATTTTTATTATGGAACCGCTGAATAATCGATATGTTGTTGTTTTTAGAACAACCCCATAATGAACGCCAAACTGGTTTGAAAATTTGATTGTAAATCAATAATTTATTTTCAGCGGACACTTACGATTTCTTGTTAGTTTTCGATTTAGCTCAGTGCGCTTTGCTATTATGTGTTTACTTCACGTTAGACGCTGATCAAGTTGCATACCGAGATATTTTACATCTTATTTCTGTGAAATTGCAGCACCGTTTACGACTATGTCTTCTGTTGCATCGATTCTTCCGTTAGTAAAGAATTTTTACAGACTATTGTAACCTGTTCAATCACAATCTCTACTATACGGTGCTTAAAATTTTAATGCTAACAAAATGTTTTATTTTCCGAGCGATGTAAAATGTCCAAATTTTAGAAATCTTTATACGAATACATCGAAAATTATCAATAATTAACCTCTGAATCATTACTGTATAATAAATAAGCACCTATATAAAATTTACAATTTTTGTTGCAAAAATTTTATAATGTGTAACTGAAAGGTTAATTATAGTGGAAAATATTTTGTTAAAATTACGACTATTGTCAAAATAAACGTACGCACAAATCATTATAATTAATTATTTATAGCAAATTTCATATATGACACAATATGATTTTTATGCGTGTTACAATGGAACTTTTCTATTTGGATAAATTTTTAAAAATAGTTTAAACGAATTATTATCATGTATAAAATATCAGTGAAATTTTCTTTACTCTTCCATACATGTAATATTCTACCTACTTCTATCATTTTTGTAAAAAATATATATATATTTTAACGTTCAAAAATGTCACATTTAATTTATAATGTTGATGTGATGTCATTGACGAACGAATATATTTGAACTATTTTAACGATTTAAAATTAATGAATACGTGTAATGAATAATAACAGCAATAATGAATTATATGGTTAATGTCATATATACTCGAAACTTTGCAATATTTTTATTATTATTATCAGATAGTAACGTTAAACACATGATAAAAATATCCGATTGTGAATTAGGAACATACTTATGAAACTTTGTGATTTTTGGAATTTAATAAAATCAAGTTACTGACGAACGTCAAAATCATACGTTTGTACATGGCTACGACAATAGGAAATAAAGGTGAAATTAATATGAAAACACATATAATGCATACAAAGAAGTTGAAGATATAATAAATAAATAAATTATTAAAATATTAATATAGACATACTTTTCGATATTATCAAAATTGAATTATTCTATATAAATTTATAATAATTCCAAACATAACATATTTATAGTAGTAGTATTTATTATGACATGTTGGAAACTATATTATAGCTATCAAAATGATTAAATAATATCAAAATATGTGCAATTAGAATAAGGGATTAATGTACAAATACTTCCCACATTTAAATAAAAGAATTTAAAACAAAAC
Organism: Coronaproctus castanopsis; assembly: GCA_032883995.1. Lineage (NCBI taxonomy): Eukaryota > Metazoa > Arthropoda > Insecta > Hemiptera > Monophlebidae > Coronaproctus > Coronaproctus castanopsis. Next base: position 70,718,747 of record CM065053.1, read on the forward strand.
TGTTTACCCAAATTTTTGTAATATAACAACTCGTCGTGATAGTATTAAAATACATTTTAAAAAATGTGAAACTGTAAACTGTAATAGGCATATGTAATTTCTCGGTCATAGCTTCTCATATACAGCAATTATGTAATTGTAAAGAGATTTTATAAGATAATATATGGAATAGTCAGATTTAAAGATTCAATAATTTAACTATATTAAAAATAAACAATGGAGAAAACTAGAACGTGTTACTTAATTTAATAGTATAAAAATTAACATAATATAGTAAAACTATTGTTGAGAAATACTAACAATAAATTTGTTTTTTTTTTATGAAGTGGGAGGGGAAAATCTTCAAAAGACACTGATATCACATAAATTTTTGTTATGACTGATTTACAGTTTTCGTTCCACCATGGGATGTGTTTCCTTTTTCCTTTGGAGTGAGTTTCAGGTGTATATGAATCAGCCGAGAAGAGAATTTTATTTGTTATGATCGTATTTATTTCATTTGTGTTCGGACTGATTGTTGCGTCTGTTAGGTTGATAGAATTATTAAAGCTGTTCCAGTCAGCTTTATAGATTATCTAGTTTGGCTATCTTTCACATTGTATTGAATGATGTATTAGACAGTTTATAATTTGAGGGAAATGATCACTTCCATAGAGACTTTTACTAATTTGCCACTGTATCCTGTGATTAATTGTAGAGCTACAAAGAGTTAAGTCGATAGCCGATGTTGAACCATTATGGATGTTGAATCTTGTTGCTTCTCCCGTGTTTAATAAGCTTATATTTGGATTGTTTAAAAGTTTTTTCTATCATTTGACCTCTTTTATCTGCCGTTTTAGATCCCCAAATTGTGTTGTGGCTGTTAAAATCTCCGGTTATTATATATGGTCTTGGTAGTTGTTTGGTTATTTATTTCAGGTTCTTCAAGCTAATTTGATATTTTTCATTTAGATAAAGAGCGCATATCGTTATTGGCGTGTTTAATATATGTTTTATAGCAATCACTTGATTTGATAGTATTATGTACAGCGATCAGACCGCCGTTTGTCTTACCCGCTAATAGGCACTCTTTTCGATGTACATTGTGTTATTTTAGTTTTATATTGTGATTACTATTTAATTTGGTTTCCTGTAAGCATATTACTGCACGTTCTAGTTCTTGTATAAGTAGTTGTAGAAACGGTAGTTTGGATAGAACGCTATTTAAATTCTAGGATATTATATTTATCACGGCAGGTTAATTTTGTGATAATTATTAATCCCACTCCTCATTGCTGTAGTCGAGACCTGGCTCGTCCACTTCCGAAGTGGGTGTATATTGTAATTCTATAGCGGCGTTTAGTTTTTTGATGAGCCAGGTTAATGATCTTTCAGCGTCACTGTTTACGTGCGGGTGAATTTCTTCTATCGTGTGAATGATTCGTGAAAAATCACCAATAAAAGACTTGACGTATGTAATTTTATCTTTTTCGAATTTAAAATTGTGCATCAAATTTATAAAATTTGTTGTGTTTATCGGACATACAGTTTGGTTAGTTAAATGATTTTAATTGTTCATGAATCTTATTTAATTCCTCAACGTGTAAGTTTAATTTATCATTTTCTATTTCGAGATTTTTCTTCATGTGTCCTTTGGTTTTACATTCTATACTTATAATATTATCTTTTTTTACGTCGGTAAATTCATTTAGGTCTAGTGTATTCTTTCCTGTGTTCTTTTGAGCAGTTTCTGATTCAGAAAGTATGTCGTGGGGTGACGATGCTTGTCTTTTTAATGGTGGTCTATTTGAGTTTACAAAATGATCTAGTTCGAGATTTATATTCTGCTCTTCTTCTGCCATAGATATTGCTATACGTTCTGTGTTATCTATGTCGTCTGGTAATTCTTTATCAGTATTTGCTTTTGTTGAAATTTGTGATTCCTTGTAGCGGGCATTTTTTGCTGTGTTACTTGGTTTCGTACACAAAAACCATGTTTTATTTCTATCTGTCATCAAAAAAATTCTATAGTCCTCGTCCTTAAAATTGATTACTAATGAATTTGAGATGTATTATCTTGAGAGTATAGAACTGTACGTCGGAAACTATAAATATGTTGAAATATTAGCTATATCAACCGAATTCTCAGTGCTATCCGCTGAACTAATGACAATCAACTTAGCTATCAATTTGGCTAGAGACTTACGCTTACAAGAAATAATTATTTTTACCGACGCACTTTAATCCATTTAAAGCATTAATCTCGATTTAACAAAATCTAACCACCCGATAGGCCGAAGATCCTGGCAGCTAACCAACACATACAAGAAACCATCATATGCTGGATCCCTTCACACTCCAACGTAAAGGAAAACGAAAAAGCTGACATCGCTGCGAAAGAACTGGCGGAGATGTTTCCAGTACCAAAAATTTCAATCCCAATACAAGATGAAATACACAATATCAAAAACCAATTTCATGACACATGGAACTCACGCTGGAAGTGTATTCCCACAACCAACAAACTCTTAAACGTCAAGTTGAACACAGCTCCATAGAAAACAATCATTCCATCTAAAAAAAAAACTTCAAAGGAACTGCAGTATAGCCTAGAAAACATTTTAGATTGGTACAATTTTGCATCTTTTATTATAAGATGAACAATTATATAACTTGATCATAGCAAAGAAATATTCGTAAAAGATGGACAACCACTCCTTATCTTTAAATATCTGATATTCTCGTGTAGTAGCTGGTTAGTCTTTATCATTTCCATTATATAACACAGGTGCTTTCTGGTAAATTTTAGTACAGTCATCGGCAAAAATGGTTAATTTAAAAACCGTGTTTTCTACCGTGTGATCAGAAGGACTAATTTCATCGGTAATATGGGTTTCTGTTTCCTTCATATAGTTAGTATTTTCATATCAGATATTTTTAAGAAGCTTTTAATTTTGTTTTAGATTTATTCCTAATTCTCATTGAATGTTGTTCCTATTCAAAAGAACCATTGTGTAAAGATTTTCAGCGGTTATTGGAAAAGCAATTACTTTTGTATTATTCTTCCAACCCCTGCCGTCATACAATTGATTTGTTCCGCCATCGTAAATTTCCAAAATTCTTTGTTTCAGAACCACCAATAACGAATTTAAATCTATATTTTTGATTTATTTATTTGTAGTTGATTTTTCGGAATCTACAAAGAATTGAGGTTAGTTGAAAACGTCTCAATAATCATAATAAAAATGAATTAATATTAGTAACAATTAAATAATTCTGCGATGAGAAGCAAAAGTATCACATTGCATTTTTAAATAAAGGTAGTAACCGTGAAATATAATTTCAAATTTGAATTTATATAATTATAATTAAAGTATTCATAGTTTGAACAGTTAATGGTAAGCTTTGTACACAACTGCTCAATGATTTATTTGGAGATTAATTTTTGATAAAATATTCTATCATCTATGATTTTATTTGATGTAAAATAAAATTATTACAGATAAAAAAAAATGCGATCATTTGTGAATCACAAATGCTTCATTTTATGTATTTATGAGAACAAGATCTTTTGTCCAAATTATGAAATTACTATTAAAGAAAATTATCATATCGATTAAAATAATACCAGAGTTGTTTGAGAGTACACTTCGTTTATATCTTAATTTAAATTACATATTATCTTCTGTTTGTTATGGAACAAATGTAATAAAAAAAGTTGAGATTGTGTCGTGTTATTTTATGTGTTATAACGTTCGAGTGCGATTATAGTAAGGTTTCTAAAATTTTATCAGATCAGGTAGGATCGTTTCATTTACTAATTAGATAACATTAAGGCACGTGCAGTCGTACATTATGACGAGCACCATAGCCGCCGTATAGTGATATCACACAAAATGAAATCTTTCCTACTCGCGATCAAACAATTGTTATACACGCGGTAGATAATATTAAATTTGTAGAATATGTTAATTATCCACTCATCTAACATTATAATATCGAGCAATCGTATTTATGTATATTTAAACCATGAAAGAATTGCTAATAACCTTGTTCAAAATATTCCAGTTAATAATTTACTCATTCGTGTTAAAGTGATTTCAAACGTTTTCCCGCATATTCCCCATCCAATAATTGAAAAATTTCTAACTTGGTCTAATTTCATTTTAACCTCTCTAATCTCTTTGGTCGGTTCGTTATCGCACTTTGCTTACCGGATTATTCGATTCATCTTATCACGTCGCGTATTTAAATAACCAGCGTTATAAATTCAGTAATTTATACGTTATAATAATAATTATCTTCTATACTACGGTAGCATTGCCACTTTAATGGTTGAAACGTTCGCGGGTGTCTAGATCACCTCCTCACCGACATTACTGGCTTTACTAAAATTATTAAACAGCAATTTGGAGACAAATACGTCACAAAACCACAGAAAACTACAGTAATTACAATTGCCGACAATATAAACACAAAGATTGCGGATGCTATGCTTCTAGTGGATTAATTAAAGAAATCAGTAAAATCTCAAGCTACCGACATTTGGACCACGGTAAAGACTGTTTTACATGGACAGTACCTAAATTTCAGCAGCCTGTGTCTTACTGTGATGCAATCATCAACAGAAAAACAATTTCAAAGAATAATATCATCAAAGCGGACAAAATTGATGACTTTGAAAAGGACTTGAAGAATAAAATATCACTGACTAAGTCTAAAGTGAATGTAAAAAAGCTTTTAAATCCTACCATACTAATATTTCGCACCAAAAATATTGAAGAAAAATACATCAATGAATATTTTCTTGATGTAACTGGCGATAAACCAATCTCAATTACTAAAATTAACACCGACAGAGCTAGCCGAATGTACGTTCAGCTTAGCCCAAAGCAGTACAGAATAATCACAGCTAACGGCGAAAATAGGATCAAAGTTAATTGGGAATCACTTCCATTTGTGGACTCCATTAGTCCTAGGAGATGCACAATATGCAATAAGTTTGGCCATCCAGCCAAATATTGCAAGGCTACTGAAGAATATCAAGCATTCGTCAAAACATGCAACGATTCCTGCTCCAATTGTGTCTCCGACAAAATATACAAAGACGCCGAAAAAAAAAGTAAATATATTATTTCTATTAAAGATATTAATTTAATTAATAAGCTATGCAGTGAAGTAGACCACGCCGCTATTAGTAAGAATTGTCCTTGTTATATTAAAGCTTGCCAGGATCTTAAGGCTAAGATTGATTTTGGTCTCCCTTAGGTGTTTCATCTAAATGTAGGTAACTGCTATTCATGCCAGTTACTCTACTTAAACATTTTTATGACTCCAATTTTGATATAGCTTGTATCAATGAACCATACCTAGCCAATGGTGTTCCCATTAGATCCTCCTATATATATCGTACATTAATGATAGAACAGCAATTATAATAAAAAGAAATATTACATATAAATTACTAATTAGTTCTGATAATTTGATTTCAATTAATGTAGGAGAAATTATACTAATCTCCCCCTATATTTCCCCCAATAAATCTAAAGACACTCCCTTTAACCGTATTGATATTGCAATTAAATCATATCCCCATTTTTCACCTGTTATTGTTGGGGACCTCAACACTAGACTACCATTACTGTAGTCGAAAGTTGGGTACTCCAAGGATACAATGCTACTCACAGATTTAATACATTCCAATAATTTATTAATTAAAAATAATAAAACTTACACCTTTAGCAATTATAATGGGAGTAGCATTATTGATTATCTGCTTGTTTTTTCGAGTTTAGCTTTTGGGTACAACTTTTAGATTAGAACACTTTGACCTTACATTTCATAAAGAGTTAATATTTGAGATCAAAGGTAATTTCAAAATTAATCCAACTACCTATAGTAAATTAAACTTCTATCACTTTAAAAATAATACAAATATATTAAAATATTAGTTGACAATGTCCAACACTGTAGACAAGGCTCGGTTCTTGCATCTCGCACTAATAAATTTAATAAATACATTTCTAGAGTGGTTGGTAGGAGTCAGACTACTGTAACAGCTACCGCCAATTAAATTACAAAACCTTCAGAACAAAATAAATATAGTTAGAAAAAGAAAATCGAAATGTAAAAATTCGTTCTCTTCTTTCATCTTGTATAATGTTTTAGCTGAATTAAATACTATATACAGAAATGAAATTGCTCGGGCCAAATTTCTTTGTTGGAAAACATTTGTTAGCAAGAGTGCAGCTTGTGGTAAACCCTACAAAATGTTGGTGAAGGAAGGGGCAAGTTTGATTATTCTAGACCTATGTAGTGGTCAGCAATTACTTTCTTCTGATACTAGCAGGTGTGTGTTTCTGCTGGAAAACTTCTTCTCCAATAAAAATGATGATCCTTACAGTTAGTGGCAGCTGTTAGTATTAAACCACCGGCTGTCACTACGGATTTAGTGGACAACATCATTAAATCACTTAATAATCGGAAAGCCGCTGCCTCAGATAAAATCAATAATAAAATTGTAAAATTCTTAAATCAAAAATCTCCACAGCTATTTGTTACCCCATTTACAAAGTATATCAAATTTCAAATTTTTCCCCAGTGCAGGAAGCAAGCAAATGTTAAGCTGCTCCCGAAACCAGGAAAGATCCAAATTTAGCTACCAGCTACCGCCCGATTTATTTACTAAATTCAATCGGCAAAGTGTTTGAGAAGGTTGTCATAAAGCTATTATTAAGTGAGGTGTCCAGTAAGATCTTGCTACACCAAAATCAATTTGGTTTGAGGACTGGTCTCTCTTCGGAGTGTGCAGTTTACAAACTTGTTTCAAAAATAAAAACTTCAATCAGTGCTGGTACCTCTGCGGTTGTCGTCTCCTATGATATCAAAGGAGCCTTCGACAATTGCAGATGGTCTGTCATCGTTGATGTCATGAAGTCTAATAACTTCAATCCTTATCTAATAAAACTGATAATTAATTACTTTAATGATAGGGTTGCATGTCTTGAGCTTGGCACCTCACTCTTACAAAGGAATGCTACATATAGCGTACCTCAAGGTTCAGTCTTATGTCTTACCCTGTGGAATTTACTGTATTCAGTAGTTCATCATAGGGTAGAGAAGTTCTGCCTTCCTATAAACAATAAATGTGACTTAATCTCTTATGCAGATGATTTGTGTCTCGTATTTGGTGTTCATAAAAACTAAACAGATTGCAATTGTCTCCAGGTTTTTAGGGGGCATCATTGGTAATCTTTATCTGCAGTTCTCTGCTGCCAAATGCTGTTACTCTGATCGGAGCATTGCTGGCCAGGTTGCTGACTTGCCGTTGGTCTCTGGACCCGCAATTCCACATACAACTACTCTTAAATACTTAGGCGTGATTATAGATGAAAATTTAACTTTTATTCCTCATTTTAATATGATAACTAAAAAATGTGATAATCTTCTCAGCAAACTTCCCAGAATTCAGCCTTATGCTTGGGGTTTGGCCTATAGGGAGCGGTGCATACTATATAAGGGTCTAATTCAAGCCCTGTATGGCTATGCTGCTACTGTATATGTCTGTCCCAGAGTACTTAAACGAGTGAATAAGAAACAGAGGAAATATCTCCTTAGAATCTCTTCTCTTTACAAGACAACACCTACATCGGCAGCCTGTGTGATCTCTGGCGTTCTGCCTTTAGATTTATATCTAGTAGACAGGGCGTTGGATGGTGAGTACAGGCTTGCCGGTGAAGTTACACACATAAGGTCATTAAGGTTGTTAGATAACAGCTTTACTGACACCATCACAACACACATCTCAAACAACATCTTCAAAAAGTATGTTGATAAATTGATTACTGATGCCTGGCAGAGTAGGTGGGATTCTGACACTACTGGTCGGAAAACTCATGTCCTTCTTTCAGATGTCTCCCAAAGATTAAAAATTAGAAATATGAAAATTCATTTGTGGAATGCGCAGGTTCTCTCGGGGCATGGTAGATTCTAAGTCTATTTATTTAGGTTTAGACTTACCACTGCTAACAGGTGTACGGAGTGTTCCACTGACTCTGTCGATGATATACATCACTTCATCTTTGAATGCCCTGCCTTCTCTTCCTTACGCAACGTATTCAATATAGATAAATATAAGAATTCACTCATTTTAGGCAGAAAAAACCATGTTGCCTTCTTCAAATTTGCGGAGAAAGCAATGCGATTTAAATTTACAATTACTAATTAATTAAGTACAATGAATCAAATTCAAACGTTAACCGGATACCCCCTTTGACTCCTAGCGACTGGTTGCTTCTATGCTATAAATATTAATTTGTTAAATGTTGTTCTCATAAGAATTTACAGCTTGTTAAGAGGAATGTTTGTATATTTTTAACTTTAAGAATGTATCTTATTTTCATTATACAGAGCTTGTTATTTGTAAGAATTTGTACCTTAAGAAGATATATCGTACTTTTGTCTATTCTGATTATTTTTCTTTAAGAACGTATTTCTTATTCATAAACTAAATTTATTACACACATAAAAACTTAATTCACACGCACATATTTTTGGTGGTGTTGGGAACTATGTTTTTCATCCTGATACTGCCTCCATAGATTAAGTACACATTGGCAGAGGGCAACGACACACACTAAGTTTACAGCTACATAATCACTTACCACACACACAATTCTTAAATTACAGTCCCTTTATAAATACACCTATTTTTAATTAATACATTTCCCCCACCGGCAAAGTCCGGATTGGGGGCCAAAAAAAACAAATCTCTTGTATGAAAAGAATTTTAAACACATTAAAAGTTTTAGACGACACGTGTACATTCATCCTTCTAATTATGAGACGAACAATGTCCCTTAATCATTGGATATCAACTACAATAATGAGTTCTTTAGAATTTTCTTATTAACTGATAAGCAAAATGAATGATCATTCTAACAACAACTGTCCAGAAAGAGGGGAAAGAGAACAGGTGTTGAGAAATAAATCCATTAGCTGTAATAGGTCAAGAAGAGGTAGTTTAGTAACCGAAAGCCTTTCTAACTCTGATATAAGCACAAGTAATGATGCAGATCAAAGTCTGACTGATCAGACTACTTCCAGCAACCTAAATACAATAAAAGTAAACAAGTTCTCGACTTTAGCAAAAGCTCAATGAAACCTGACTGATCAAGTGTTATTAAATAGCAAAAGCTATAAACGCAATTTACCTGGAAACTCTACATCTTCCACTGGTAGTTCACAGAATAGTAACGAATCTCAGCGACAAAAAAAGAAAAAAGTTTAGAGCAAAAGAAATTAGGAATCAATTTGTTGCCGGCTAAGCAATGCATTGAAAATAAACAAAGAACACTAAGGAGATAATACACTTTTAAGAAACAGTATCAATCCATGGTAACGATAAATCTTCGTCTGCCCAAGAATTATTTAACAAATTATTCCACTTAATACAGAAGTGCCTAAATAATTTACCATACCGGAGCAGAAATACTAGCTTACAGTTCCCTGCTCAAAAAATTAAGTACACGGTATTCACAAAAACAAGAAGCTAATTAACCATCAGTAATTCGATCTTACAATGTACAATGAATTATACATTTCTTAGGTTACATTAAAAGTGAGTTGACGTAAACATATAATTACACTTAAAAAAAGTGCTGCCAGCCGCTACTAAATATAATGAAAATGATAAGTAATAAGACTTTTGGGTCAAGAAGTTCAATATCACTTCGGATTTACAATGCCCTTATCCGCTCAAGACTCGACTATTGTTCATTTATATACTCGTCTGTTCTATTAACTATAGTGGATATGGTATAAAATGCTGAACTTATGATTGCGTTCAAGGCATTCCCAACCTCTCCAACAGCTAGCCTTCAGTATCTCAGCGTACCCCGCCTCTCCGCTACCGATGGAAAATTCTTGCTATTAAGTACCTAATGAAGGTATAGGAGCATCCTCTACAAAAACAGCTCATACAGCTTCAAATTCAAAGACCGTGTAAGATGCTACGCAGTACCTTGTGTAGAATGTCTGTGGTTGTTCCGCCTTGGAGCCAATTCAGCAGGAGTATCTGTTGGGACCTATTTCCAATAGGCGTAAAAATGCAACCGAATGTGGAAATCCATAGGAAGCTTTTGATTGTCGTGCAGCAGCAACCCAACGCAGTCGTTTCTAAATCATCACAATATGTCGGAGGTGCCTTCTCAATCGAAAGCAAGATCAATTCTTTCAGTCTGCCGATCATGTGATCAGTTCTAGTGGTTGAGATGGTAGCCTTGCTCCGGTGTTTGGGCCAAATCGCGCATTTGCCTACTGATCAGTATGTGATACTGATTATCTCAGTTTTGGCATTACAGTATATCGAAGCGGGAACCACTATCGCGACAACGGTGGACCAAATATGACACGGCATTCTTGAATTAAGTGATCGTAACACCAGTATTACTTTCATGTGGATTCCGAAGTCACGATGAGTACATAGTTTACTTTGACGAAACGCTAACAGAGGACAATGCAAAATATTATAGCCGAAAAATTTTGAACTCGTGGAATCGGTCCTTCCATATTAGGCCAAGTATACATAAAGAAGGATTTAACAATTTGACCTTTCAAAATTGATAAAACTTGTTCACAGAGGCTGGGAACAGCTGTCAACAGAATATATATTGGTCATACGCTGAGTACGCACTCGTATCTACTGATTATTCAACCACGGCCAATATGTGAAATATGCTGTACACCACTGACAATCTATCATATTGTTTTAATTTGCCAGAAATATACTAAATATCATTGCAATCAATTGGAAATAATTATCCCGGATGTAAACAATCTCCACCTTCTCACCAAATTCATAATAAATGCTAAACTCTGTAATAATCTTTAAATAATTGATAATTCGTGTAATAGGCAGTAGCAACTCATAAAAAAAAAAGAATTGATCAGTTTTCGTAATTAAGAAAACTTACTCAAATTCAAATGATCTCCTCAGTTTCGTTTTTATAATATCAATAAATGCTAATCTACTACTGAATAAATAAACGAGTAATTATTTAATTGCATTCATTTAAGTACTTACCAAATAATTTGCTAACCAGTATGAATAAGCAAAAAAAGATGAGTATAAAAAAAATAAAGTTATCTTCAAAACTATTTACTAATCACAATTGTTGGGATAAATAGACAATAACAAATTTACTGTGTTAACTTTCGGTTAATGACCGCGGTGATTATAATAAAAATAACTAGTGTTTTTTTTTTGGAAATTTCATCTGTGTAACCTAATTAATATTTCTATGCTAGAAGAATTTAGATAATTATACTCAAAAAATTCATTATCATCGTTGCTGACCATCCTGCCAAAGAAAAAAGCAGCACCACGCATATTTTACATATTTCTAGCTATATAGAATTCCGTTGTTCCCGTGATCTTCTTTTCCTTATCTACGCGCTCTCCGATCGAGTTTGGCGATCAGAATTCCACATTCACCGGTCCGGGGATAGCGATTGTAAAACTAAAAATATGAAAGTTCACACACACACACATGCACACGCACACAATTGAGGGATAATTTTTCATATGTAGTAATTTATCATACTTTCGATGTGTTTTGTTTTATATTAAAAAATAAACCCCGTACACCAAGGAAGTTCCAATAATACACGATCCACGTGTAGTAATATATCATTGTGTATCTTTGTTTTATTAGTTTTGGCGTTTATTTCAAAATTATTTTGGCCAATACCAACATAAAACAATAAGCGGTCAATATTCCCCAGAGTTAGAAAGATTAACCACGTCTTATTTTTGATTGTATGTAGGCGTAAGCGTAACTGAAAACAGATAAAATCGATATGAATGGAGCATAATTGGGTTAAAAATATTTAATTGAGATGTTTAAAAATGGGCCTAATAAAACACCGTTTAGTAGCGTACATCTAAAGAGAAACACTAATGATATGAAATTAAAAACAACGCAAATTAATAAAACTACAGCAAACATTTAGGTTGCAATTTGCAAATGGGATGGTCATTACTATTTCTCAATTTTTATTTTTTAATATGTCGGCAACGAGAATGAAACTAAACTGAAACGGCACAAATCAACACGAACAAAACAAAAATAACACACAAGTTTTCAGATCAAAATTCAACTTTGATCCTTAATAATCTGAAAACAAATGGTAGTAATAATGGCATAAATCAGCACAAACTAAATACTATGGGCAGAAATCATTTCAAATCAAAATTCAAAATGAAGTGTTAATATTTTCCAAGCTCCAAACTTGTTTTTTTTTTTTTTGACCCAGCTCGCGCCATTTGGCCAGTTTAAACCTTTATCTAGTTAGTGTATTTTAAATTTCAATGCAACTACGCTTGATAAGTTTATATAAACTAATCGTAACAGGAGACAACGGTTCAAAAACAACTCAATACTAACAGGTAACGTGTGCCACTTTTGTAAATACTATAGAAAAGCTCATCCCTATGCTTTAGAAGTTTCGAACAAACCTAAATTTGATACTCAACACAGTTGTCAACATAGCACGTATCACATGTACCATCCGGAATTATGCCTAATTTAGCAATATGGGAGGGAGAAAGATTATGCCCGGTACGTAGTCTAAATAAAGTTGATATATAATCCCTCGAAACGTTCTGGTATAATTGAAACCATGGCTTGCGGGAAACCGTATGAACCAAAGCGAAGTACTTTTTCCCTTCTTTGGTGTAACATTTCAGTCCAATTCCGTTTAATGTTCCCGCAAGGGACACTTGATAAATTATAACGCGTTAATTCATCGACCACCTCGTTTCCAGTAATACCACAATGAGAAGGGACCCACTTAAACTTTACTCTAGACCCACGATTATAAAGCTGAATAACACTGTGTCTCACATCAAATTCCAACCTGGACATATTGAGATATGCGAACTTAGACAATTGTAACAGGACACTCGAGGAATCAGAGATGAGTAGAATATACTTTTTCCTCAAATCTTTAATTATGTGCAAAGGTTTATAAATGGCAAACAATTCTGCAACAAATGAGGAACCTGCAAAGGATAATCTGTATACCCTCGATATGCCTTTTTTCGGGAAATATAAAGCCGAAGTAAAATTTCCACGTATTTTATCTCCCGACCCATCTGTAAATATGATTTCATAGTATTAAAATAAAAAAAGAATCTGATGAGAAAGATATAAAGCTTACTTATGAATGACGATGCATGTATTGAATAAAATAAGCACACGTGTGTGTGGGTGTTATTAAAAATAAGCTAAATGAGCGTGCAAATATGTGAAAAAATGCAAGCCAGTATGGAAATATGTCAACTATTATTACGTATAAAGAAGATTGATTTAAGCATAATCAAAATTAAATTTGTCCGGCACCAGTTATTATTAGCTCGAAAGACGCATAAAAATCATATTGTGTCATATGTAAAATTTGCTATAAATAATTAATTATAATGATTTGTGTGTACGTTTATCTCGATAATAGTCGTAATTTTAACAAAATATTTTCCATCATAATTAACCTTTCAGTTATACATTATAAAATTTTGACACAAAAATCGTAAATTTTATATAGGTGTTTATTTATTATACAATACCGGTTCTTAGGTTAATTATTGATAATTTTCGACGTATATAAAGATTTTTAAAATTTGGACATTTTACATCGTCCGGAAAATAAAAAATTTTGTTAGCATTAAAATTTTAAGCACCGTATAGTAGAGGTCGCGATTGAACCGGTTACTAAGGATTAACAAAGCAGATTCATTATTTGATACAAAATAGTCTATAACAATTCTTTACTAACGGAAGAATCGATGCAACAGAAGACATAGTCGTGAACGGGGCTGCAATTTCACAGAAATAAGATGTAAAATATCTCGGTATGCACCTTGATCAGCGTCTAACGTTGAGTAAACACATAATAGCAAAGCGCACTGAGCTAAATCGAAAACTGAGACAGATGTACTGGTTATTAAACGAGAAATCGACCTAATTCGATCGTCATAGGAAAAACTATTAAATAAAGTCGTAGTCGGAATTCGAAAAAAATGTTGAAAATATAATAATGTTTTGAAAAAAAAAAGTCTGCGATTCTGTGTTTTTCAGATTTTTGATAAAGGTCATCATGACGGCTTGCTTAGTGCGAACTTATTTCTACTACTATTAGAAAAGTATCTGTTCCTCTTTAAATGTAATATATTTAAAAGTAAAAAATGATGACTTGGTGTCTGAAGTATAAACGATAAAAGCGGAGATAATACACTGGCTTGCTATCGTCTTGTATGGGCTGGCATTATATTAGAAAATAATGGAAGTCGGGCTATTGATTTCATAACCCCGTGTATTTACCCTCATCATGTGTGGTTCAGATCAACATCCGCCATCCTAGTATGAGAACTATTTAGCCAAATTAGGGCTCCATATTTCGCCACTGAGTGTAACAGTGCTAACGCTGTAGTACGTAGTATTACGATTCAGCAGCATGTCACATATTTTACATTCCTTTACTTATATTATTTTGTCGTTTTATTTTCATTACAATTAAATATACGAAATATCCAAAATATTTGCGACACCCGCTTAGACGCGATACATGCCCACCCGCTTATCTTGATGATCTTATTCCACAGGAAAGTAAAGCTCGGTTGACGTGGAAAACACACATTAAGATGAAGGTTAAAGAAATAAACACAAAACTGATAAAGATGTACTGGCTCCTGGGCACACATTCCGAGTTACCTCTCAAATCGAAATTATTGCTGTATAACGCAGTTATCAGACCGGTGTGGACCTATCCCTTTGAGGTACAGCATCGGTGTCTAATATTAACACGATGCAACGATGTCAGTCAAAAATATTAAGAATTATAACAAATGCGCCATGGTACATGCGTAATGACAACCTGCATCGGCGTAATTCGATGAATTTTCAAAATTAGTACAACTTTCAAACGTTGTTAAAATAAATACGTGCAATTTGAGGATAGTGCGATTTTAATTATTCTCATCAGTGTAGGCCTTAGCCTAAGTTTTCTTAGCGTAATATCGCCATATCGACAAAATAATACATTAATGAAATCATTTTTCTTTTTCATTCCCGATGATTTTGTCCACTACCGGGCTAACGAGATTTCTTCCAATCACCCGTCCGCCTACTCTGCGGACTATTGGCGCAAATCCAAACATTTCCTGTGTCGTGTGTGCGTAGATATTCGACGGCATCGGGAACACCTAATCGTAAATTATCGTTAATTATAATTTTTAAATTCGAAATTGCTAAAAATACGATATTTCTATCGGCGAAGGCAATCGAAATGAGGATTATACGTAGAGAAATTTTTAAAATATTTAACGAAGGAATTTATAAAATTTCATCATCTTAATAAAATTAATAAGAATTCAACGCAAATCCTATTTTCTAATCTTACTAGTAGCCAGTGAAAGTACGTTATTTAGATTAGCCACGCTTCTAAGTCAACAATTCGTTCGTGAACTAATATTCGAATCTTAACCTTCGTTTCATTGTCCATAATTTTGACGATGCTGACTCTCACACACCGAAAAACGAATTTCATTTCTGATTCTTATACAAATCGTAATCTATATAATCTAAAGAATATCCGGTACTTCTCAGCGGGCTTAATTTTGACACGTTTCACATTCAACACAATCACGACTTATGTTCCTACCGAACATCTGCGCTGGGATAGGTTGGAGTCTATTTTATTTGTTAAATTGTTTCGGAGGATGTATATAATCTATATAATTACGCGTCTTTAATGGATTCTAAAAAGTGTGAACATCAGCGAACGGAAGTTCTTACACCCAACCCAATCCCTCCGGTTTCCTATTAACGTCTTACGACGTCGGTGATTTCGCAGTTAATTTAATTTTAACATTCATTTTGAAGTAGGATATTCTTCGGATTTTTTTTAATAAACAACTGACTAACATCAGTTTTTTTTTTAATATCACTACCAAAATATAACACAGTGTGCGATCTTCTACACGATAAATTTTAGTGCATTCGTAGTTATATCGAAGAATTTACATTTCGGCTTCAAAATTGGAACAATCGCGAGTTATGTTTTATTAACAACAACACTCTAATTGTGTAAACCGTCAAAAGGTTTGTTTATCGGCTCTGTTCAACCCAAAAATTTCAAAAATTCCGATTACCTTTTGAACAATGAAATGAACAATGAACAATAATATATTTGCATATTTAAATATTTTCTGTTTACAAAAAAGTAAAGTTACCATTCAATAGAATTTTCTGTACCGAATATATCAACGATTCTTTCCAGAAAAAAATTAATATGAAATATAATCTTATAAAATATTATTTAAATTACGCCTTATCTTATAATAAGGCGTAATTTAAATAATATTTTATAAGATTATATTTCATATTAATTTTTTTCTGGAAAGAATCGTTGATATATTCGGTACAGAAAATTCTATTGAATGGTAACTTTACTTTTTTGTAAACAGAAAATATTTAAATATGCAAATATATTATTGTTCATTGTTCATTTCATTGTTCAAAAGGTAATCGGAATTTTTGAAATTTTTGGGTTGAACAGAGCCGATAAACAAACAGCTGTAATTCGTCACATGCTTCTCATTAGATGCAATTAAGAAATGAAAATAGTCTGTCGTCGATTCTCTTAAATATATACGCGAAAACTTAAGCAAGCTACTAAAATGAACGACGGTATAGTAAGTTTCCCTGTTGCTACATACGCTTCCAAAACACGGACTATTAAAATCGCGAAAATTCTATAAATGTCGTCGAGATGGAAATATATATGTATATATATATATATATATATATGGAAAAATTATAAGACGACATACACACACGCACACAGTAATCGATCGACAATCGACAAATTAAAAAATGTATATACAGAAGAATTTTAACAAAAATAAAAACGTGATTAAGTACACATATCGAAGCGCGTAGATTCAATTCAAAGAGTAACAATACAAGGCTTAGTTGAAGGGAGCATGGCCGTGCGCTGGACAAACCACTTACGCCTAATACGTTGTACCGCTGCGTCCGAGTCATTCCAGTTGGCTAAAGATCCCGTAAGATGGAGAAAAATTTCAATATAGATTACGTATGTATCTCACGATGTCGCCAGGTCTTTTTAACAATTTTTATATTTAAAAAACAGTCGGCGTGGCAGAGGAAAATCTAACGGGGAAAATTGCAAAGACCTTTAAATTCTTTTAGTATATACACAGTTCGTTGTATAATAAGGACCAACACTGTATTCGTATTTGTATAAAAATAATATCACGTCACTAAATTCTTAAATCCGCTGTATTTGTTAATATATATATATATATGACTATCCGATGTTATTAGCTTAAAGAGCAATTAAAAAAAAAATTAAACGTCTTATACATACCACGCTAAAAATTACGCCCAAGCAGATTGTCAACCAACGCATTGTGGCGATTTTCGATTAAGTATAGCAAACTAAATTCACTGATTAAATTCGAATTTAACGTCGATATTTATACTCGTATTCCAAAAAATCTCGTTATTTAATTAGTCGAACCGATGCACGGGTTGGGTCTGACAAATCATTGCTATTTATTGTTTTCAAATTGTTTTCAAATTATTTTCCATAAATATAAATTTGAGAGGTGAATTCTTTCCGCATAACGTCATTGACAAATAGCGATATCAGCAAGCAGTTATTGTCATGTGTGTGTGTGTGTGTAGTAGTAATAAATATTTATACATACCCAACCCGTGCATTCCTATTAGTTTATAGGTTTATTTTAGACCCAACCCGTGCATTCCTGTTACTTTTATGTTACTAGTTATGTTGGCCTTTTAAACGTAGCATCTATTAATTCATTTGTTGTATACATCGCCAATCAACAAACAGAACAAATTAACCGCGGATTATTTATGAAACGCTTAGCAAGTAAACTGGTCATGGACAATATGAAAAGACGAGCTCTAAATCAACATATACCACGAGCAATAAGACAAGTGCAATTCGCATATCGGGTACAGTACAAAGTAAAACACCTGCGCCAAATGGAAAGAGAGGTCGCTGCAAATATTGTAAAGACCGTAAAAATAAATATTACTGTAAACATTGTAATAATTGGCTTTGTATAGAGCATATTATAAATTTGCGTAAAGAATGTGTGGAAAAAAAATAACGGCTAAAATTTGGTGTTTCTGTTAAGTGGTTACTAAAGTAAAGTTTAACATTTTTATGTTTTTCGGTTCATAATAAACATACCTTATAAAAAACGTATGGTTTTATTTAAATTTGGTAATATTATATATTTTCTTGGGTAGTATTTTGTGACGTATATAAATTTTGTTGTATGAATGTTTTTTTACTAATAAAAATATTTCAAAAAGTGCATTACGATTTTTTTGAAATCGATGAAAAAGAAAAAGGTTATATAATTATTTTTCAAAAAAATTAAATCAAAAAATAATAATTTTACGAATAGAAATAAATATTTTCAGTGCTGGGTTTAATAGACCCAACCCGTCTATTCATGCAACTTGACGGCACCCGTGTAACGGAAGATTAAACAATAATATTCAACAACGATAATGAAATATAATAATAATTATAATATAGTAATAATCAATAATAATGGGAATAATAATATATTTATCGATAATTATAATAACCGTGTAGTGTAAATATCGTTTTTCCGATATATATATATATATATATATATATATATATATATATATATATATATATATATATATATATATATATATATATATATATATATATATATATATATATATATATATATCGAGGGTGTATAAAAATAAATAGACGCGACCTGCTATGTCGATTAGATGATAATGCGAAGGTTGTTAGGCGTTAAATAAACTTATAATTCTCGTTGTTGAAATCTGTCACGAAAAACTTCGCATAGTTCGATGTCGATATATTTTTCTCTGTATACATTGTCCATATATGTATATATATATATATATATATATATATATATATATATATATCGGAAAAACGATATTTACACTAGGCGTTACTATTATTGTCAAAAGTGAGGACTACAATTACGCAACAGATAACGCAACCGTTCGGCTTAGGAACTAGAAATGAACGAGATTTATCGGTATAGTCCGAACCGTTATGAACTTTTAAATTACCGCAAAGAAGATTATATACCTAAAAGACCGCGGCTGATACACCAGGAATCAGATTTTACAATTATCGATCTGACACTTACTGATTAAATGTCCAATTGATAACCGTTATCGGGGACGGTATGAAATACCGTCTAATCTAAGCGATCAGCTGTGCGATGATCAGACAACGGTTAACGGATTATTTAATTAATTTTAATGAAGAATTTTTCAAAATCTGTTTTATAAATAAAATTTATTGTAAATAAATCCAAAATTGAAATTACGTCTGGCTAGTGAAATATATATATCAAATTTGAAGTGTCAAAATTGTAGGTCCTTCAAGAAAGCCCAAAATTAGTGAGTTTTGGAACACAAGTCAAAATTGCATAAAAACGACTAGTTAAAAAAAAAATTTAGCGGAAGTGATTTTTTTAATAAAAATTCCGAAAAAAGAAACTAACTAAAAACAGTTTATAGGTAACGGAACAAACTTACAATTTTGGCGGGAAAATTTGGCGCTAAACTTTTCATAACTAGTCGTTGTTATACAAATGTGACTTGTGTTCCAAAAATAGTATAAAATAACGATAGATTCGAAGAATACTTGTACACTCCCGATTTTCGTTTTTTTTTTTTTAAATATCAAAAATTATTATTTTTAACGAATTACGAAGTTAAAAATCCGCGGAAACCATTTTTGAAAGTCTCGTTTTTCTTTTAATTCTACTGCTATACAGCCGAAATAAACGCCGATTCTAACCTAACTGAATTTAACCTAACCTAGGTATTTTATTATTCTGGTTTAATGTGTCATTCTCGTTTTTTCTTTTAATTCTACTGCTATACAGCCGAAATAAACGCCGATTCTAACCTAACTGAATCTAACCTAACCTAGGTATGTTTATAAACATACTTATAAGTAAAATTTAAAAGGTTGTAATTTACAATTAAAAATTTTTTCCGCGTTTTTTTTTATTTTTTATCCCACTTAGGAAAGCATAACTCATCAATTTATCCAAGCCCCAATCGATTCGGAGTTGTACAAGTATGCCTCGAATGAGCCAATAAGGTAACTAAACGAAATTAAACAACTAAATTATAAAAAACAAGATAATAAAATATAAAATAACATACTTGCAAGAATACAATCCTTATCATTCATCGGAACTGTCCTCCTCGTAAATATCAAATTTAATAATAAAAACTTAATAAAAATTTAACAATAACTTACGAATATATGAATAAACAGACACCCACTCCTAAATGGCGCTAAACTAACCATAAAACAATAGAATAACCGTTGTATTCCGTAACATTGCATCATATTACATCATATTGCATCATATTACATCATATTGCATCATCCAACGAAAACCACCATAGATACCATTGACTTGAATTAATTAAAACACTATATATAAATAATATTATTACTTTTTTAAATTATATTATTATTTTATTCAACAAATTATTTAAATATTATATGCAAATAATTATAAAATTTATGAATGTTAATTTAATATCGCTTCTCGGCCTGTTTTTTTTTTTTTTTTTTTTTTTTTTTTTTTTTTTTTTTTTTTGCAAAGAGTTAAATTATCTTACAAAAATTTTTTTTTCGTATTTTAATTATGTCCATTGTTTTTAATAAATTTATCTAATCATTTTAAATATAATATGCGATAAATAATCGCGTTAATACCGGTTTTTTGTTACGATCTTGTAAATTTCGAAATACAGTTGGAAACGTTGAATTTTTTCGAAAATTTTTGACCAGCGCCCAGAAATTTTTTCATCAGTAGTTGTATTTATGCGAATTGTGGTATGTACACCAAAAAAAAAATCCGTTATTAAGTTTCTGCAAAGAGCTCATGTTTAGCCGAAGTGGTCGTTATATAAACATTTCTGGTAATGCATATATAAAAAAAGATGTAATAATTTCGGTGCGTGCTTGAAAATGACGTAACTGTCGAAAAGCTTCGCGATTATAAACGTTTAGTGATTGTGTTATATTTTGTTTGGTTTACTATTAAATAATAATAATAATAATAATAATAATAATAATAATAATAATAATGATAATAATAAATTGTATACGTTAAATGTCTTCACAATGTCGAATTGTTTTTTTAGTCGTATTTTATATGGGTTATGTTTATTTGATTTTTCAACAAATTTTGACATACGTTTACAGATGGTGAAACTTTTTAAATATCACTTTTTGCTGGACGTTAGAACTACAAATACTAAAGCTTAGCTGTCGTTTTCACACTTAAAAATTTGTTCCTTCGGCTGATACAACTAAAACTCATCGCAATCATCATGCGTTTATTAACGATCTGCGTGTTTTTCGTCGTATGCCTGGTACGTATCAATATATATACTATATATTATCATGAAACTAGGGGTTCTGCCCAAGCCTGCTACCCATGGGTGGATGCGGTTTTTAGTCTCCGCCAATGGGACGATTCTATACTAAAAAATTAAGGTTTTTCATGTACTTGCACATCCTTTGTATTTGCAGGCACAATTGAATCCAAGTCTTTTCTTTTAAAAATCACGATAAAATTATTTACTACTATTTAACTCTCTTCTTTCAAGGATTATCAGGTTACACCACATGAAGGACACAGATCCTAACAAAAAACGTCATAGAAAAAAATAGCAGTGAAATTGAATTCATCCGTAAAATCATCTAAATATTTTTCTTTTTGGACTGGAGATATGTTGAAAACTTAAAGATGTACATTGTTATCGGGAGGGTGCTCGTTGGGTTGCTTCTCCTTACAACCTCGATAAGCTATGTTCATTCAGCAGACGCACTTGTTATTTTTCTAAACAGTTGCGCGTATACAAAGAATTAAAAAAAAATCTAAATAATGAGTATGAAATTAGCATTTGAAAAAGTGCCTTTTTTTTAAATCCTAGTTTAATTTTATGAATACATCTTCTAAGGTTGCAATAAATAATTTTTATGACATAGTATCACCTTGCTGCACCTCTCTCTGTCTCTCTCTGTCTCTGTCTCTCTCTCTCTCTCTCTCTCTCTCTATATATATATATATATATATATATATATATTATTGTGTATCCGTAACATGCCTCTTATTACCTTTCTCTCGTTAGGTAGGCCCAAGTATCTATGGGACTCCCACAACAACGTTGTAAGATCAATAATAAAAAACAAATTATATTGTCGCGTTCGCCAGTGCCTTATTATACACAGATTAAATTTCTACTGATTTTTTTTTATTATTTATTCTCACTTTTTTTTTTTTTTTTTTTTTTTTATATACATCGGAAATTCTAAAGAGATTAACTTAGCGAGGTTTAATTTCGTGCCTAACCTGAAACTCTGCGTGTTAAACGAGCAGCCGGTGACACTACAATTCAATGACTAGAATATTTTAATACAATTGCGATATATTTTAATTAGTATCATTGCACATTCCAAAGATTAAGAATATAATTTTAAACAGATACTTATATGAGATACTATTACAAAGCAACACGAATCAATCACAAACACGTGGATATTATTTATACATATAATTGACGACATATAATAAAATTTAATAAAAATAATAACATAATAGAAAAAAGAGACAAAAACGTACAACCTTGTGAGGTTTCGCTGATGGCTGTTTCCGGATGATGAAAATATTTCCTATTCGTATGCAGTCGTTGTAACTCCGTTCCTTTACGGTATCTCGGTTTTGAAGAATAGATACGTATTTGATTAAAATTTATTTTTTAATAATTTTTATTTTTTATTCGGACAACAGTATTATTAGGTCCGATTGCTGGCTCTACCCGCCGTTCATCGCCGGATTTCTCTTAATAGCCTGGCATTATTCGTATTTAACTTAAATATACTTATTATTACCCAGCATCATCTTAGTTATTAAGGCTTTTGTGATGTAACTTTATCAGTTTTGACGATCTAAATCTCTTACGATGGAAATACCTTTATTATAAATCGATATATTATGTTACGTTAACTGTTATTGATTTTTTTTTTTAATTTATATTTATTTTATTTAATATTTCCTTCGGTATCACCACCGTCTTAGATCGCCATAATATATATATATATATATATATATATATATATATATATATATACATACATATATGTATATATATATGTATATATATATATATATAATCTGTGCTACCTACCTACAATATACAGTTTGTTAAAATTGTATACCGGAGACCGATACTTTCTGGTTAAATATCAAAATTCATTATCAGATGTTTCCCCTTTACAGCGCGCATTAAATGTTGCCGAGAAATGGTGTAACAATTGACGTATTAAAATAAATAAAATAAAAGTGTTTAGATTTGTATGTTGACTTTCATTAACTCTTGGAAGTGAAACTCTTGCTCAAAGCGAGGCAATGAAATATTTTGACAAGAATCTGAGTAAGCGACAGACATGGGGAAAACACTTAATTGTTGCTAAATAGCCCTCTTGGCCAGGTTGTGATAATTTATAAAACAAAAATTCTAAACGTTCCTAAGTAAATAATTTTCATTACATCGAAGATTTATAAAACAAAAATATTTTCATTTGACCTATCTATGGAAATAAGAGAAATTATAGTAATATTATTATTATTATTATTATTATTATTATTATACGGGCACTAACGGGCCATATGCCCCCACAGGCTTACTGTGGTCCTAGATCTGATTTAAGAGGCTCAGTGAATCCAGGAACAGGAACACATTATGAATATGGTCAGTAGATTCAGATAAAAGTTGAGGTAAAGAAGGAGGAAGGCTGTGCTGGATTCTTAATGTCGTGAGAGCATGACAGGATGTTAGTATGTGGGGTATGAGCAGTTGAGACATTTGGCAAAAGCGACAGAGTGGCGGGTCTGTGCCATGAAGAAGATGGGAATGGGTAAGGTTTGAGTGGGATATACGGAGTCTTGTAAGGATAACACTTTTCTTTCTTGTTTGGAAAGGAAATGGCAGTTGGGATAGTGGATTAAGTTTGATTAAAAGGAGGTGGTTTCGTTCATTAGACTTCCATGCACGACACCAAGATTTAGTTACGAGAGATTTCAGGAAAGCTTTACCGTCACTATAGAGAGAGAGGCGAGCGGAAATGTGTGGAAGCAAAGACGCCTCTCTGGCAGCTCGGTCAATCCTCATTTCCAGGAATACCGATGTGGCTGGGAATTCAAATGAAAGCTATGGAAACTTGAGATCTAGTAAGGAAGTCATGGACAAGCAGAATGCGTTGTAGAAGTGCATTATCCGTATATAGGTTGTGGAGAGACTTTAAAACATTGAGTGAATCAGAAAGAATAAGGAATTTAGAAGAAGACTGCGTCATGGACAGGAACTCTAGACACTTGAATATATAGCAAAGGATTCAGCTGAAAAAAGACCCCACACGCCTACCCGATTTAGAGCCATCATAGTAAGTACGCGCCATATGTTACAAAAGTAATTTAAAGCTAAAAAAAACTGTTTAATTTGCCAAAACGACTTCATCATGAAGCTGTGAGTTAGAATTATGTGATAAAACGACTCACTTTTTCGAATATTTCGTCAAAGCTGGTAAGAGCTCTTTGAAATGTAGGAAGGAATGTAAAATATTTCGATATACGGTTAACGCAATTACAGATTAGAGAGAGGCCACGATGTGAAATACTTAGGAGGACTAAATTTCGATGGTAAATTAAGCGGAATAAACACGTGCTTTATTTAAAAAAAAAAAAAACAGCTTGTGTAATATAATTATCTTCCTGCTTTTACTTAAAACTATTTTTATCTAGGGGAGCAGTTTATGCTCGTCTATATTAGCTTCGGTACTCAACAATGAACCGCGGATAAATAGCGTATTAAAGCGTTGTAGAATCGTTCGGTTAGGTTAAATATCGTCTTCATCAACATTGTAATGAGACTGCGAAGTGTTCTTTGTATACCGAGCATGGTAAAACCCAAAATGGTTAATATTGAACGTGCGTACGCTATAAAAGTAACGATACAAATATAGAGGGAACATACGTATATTATATTTCCCTAGTTACAGAGATTACAAAAATATTAGCAATTTCGAATCGTTAATAAGAATTTAACTATATACATGTTACAGATGTTCTTACTTCGAAGTACACACGCTGAACCGCAGAAGGGAACAGTAGGAGAAAAATCTGGACCAATTATCTGGAATAGATAGCGCCCGGATTTATCGTTCCGGTAGTTGACAAAATAATCGGTAACAAGTTGTAGGATTTTTATCAAAAATAAACTTGTACACGGAAATTAAATTAAAAATTGCATACTAAACAAACACATAAATAATTAACATTACTTGAATCGATATGAAGAAACTGTAATTGTGTTCAGCCAAACTGGTTTGAAAATTTGATTGTAAATCAATAATTTATTTTCAGCGGACACTTCCGATTTCTTTTTTAATAACCAGCACATCTGTCTCAGTTTTCGATTTAGCTCAGTGCGCTTTGCTATTATGTGTTTACTCAACGTTAGACGCTGATCAAGGTGCATACTGAGATATTTTACATCTTATTTCTGTGAAATTGCAGCCCCGTTCACGACTATGTCTTCTGTTGCATCGATTCTTCCGTTAGTAAAGAATTGTTATAGACTATTTTGTATCAAATAATGAATCTGCTTTGTTAATCCTTAGTAACCGGTTCAATCGCGACCTCTACTATACGGTGCTTAAAATTTTAATGCTAACAAAATTTTTTATTTTCCGAACGATGTAGAATGTCCAAATTTTAATAATCTTTATACGAATACGTCGAAAATTATCAATAATTAACCTAAGAACCGGTATTGTATAATAAATAAACACCTATATAAAATTTACGATTTTTGTGACAAAATTTTATCATGTATAACTGAAAGGTTAATTATAATGGAAAATATTTTGTTAAAATTACGACTATTATCAAAATAAACGTATGCACAAATCATTATAATTAATTATTTATAGCAATTTTCATATATGACATAATATGATTTTTATACGTGTTACAATGGAACTTTTCTATTTGGATAAATTGTTAAAAATAGTTTAAACGATTTATAATATCAGTGAAATTTTCTTTACTTTTCCATATATGTAATATTCTACCTACTTCTATCATTTTTGTAAAAAATATATATATATTATAACGTTCAAAAATGTCACATTTAATTTATAATGTTGATGTGATGTCATTGACGAACGAATATATTTGAACTATTTTAACGATTAAAAATTAATGAATACGTGTAATGAATAATAACAGCAATAATGAATTATATGGTTAATGTCATATATACTCGAAACTTTGCAATATTTTTATTATTATTATCAGATAGTAACGTTAAACACATGATAAAAATATCCGATTGTGAATTAGGAACATACTTATGAAACTTTGTGATTTTTGGAATTTAATAAAATCAAGTTACTGACGAACGTCAAAATCATACGTTTGTACATGGCTACGACAATAGGAAATAAAGGTGAAATTAATATGAAAACACATATAATGCATACAAAGAAGTTGAAGATATAATAAATAAATAAATTATTAAAATATTAATATAGACATACTTTTCGATATTATCAAAATTGAATTATTCTATATAAATTTATAATAATTCCAAACATAACATAATTATAGTAGTAGTGTTTATTATGACGTGTTGGAAACTATATTATAGCTATCAAAATGATTAAATAATATCAAAATATGTGCAATTAGAATAAGGGATTAATGTACAAATACTTCCCAAATTTAAATAAAAGAATTTAAAACAAAACTGTTTACCTAAATTTTTGTAATATAACAACTCATCGTGATAGTATTAAAATACATTTTAAAACATGTGAAACTGTAAACTGTAATAGGCATATGTAATTTCTCGGTCATAGCTTCTCATATACAGCAATTATGTAATTGTAAAGAGATTTTATAAGATAATATATGGAATAGTCAGATTTAAAGATTCAATAATTTAACTATATTAAAAATAAACAATGGAGAGAAAACTAGAACGTGTTACTTAATTTAATAGTATAAAAATTAACATAATATAGTAAAACTATTGTTGAGAAATACTAACAATAAATTATAATAATTTTAAATTAAGAAAAATTATTGAATAAATATTAAGATGTAAACTTAATACATATTTATTAAGATTTATATATTAAAGAAATATTAAGCTCACTTCTACTGTCGCATTAAAGTTGATATAGTATAAAATGTTATAAATTGCATAAAAATGTTTATTTAAAAAAAAAATGAAAAAAATATTAGTAAATGATTGGTGCAAGGGTCAAATATATGTAAGTATATTTTCAAGTCCTGTGCATTAATGTCTATGAATTGCTACAAATAATCTGTGAGAAAACACATTCTTTAGGAACAAATTTTCAGTTAAATCTCAGACTGAGTGCAAATAATTTAATAATAACAAGATAGAAATATTCGAAGTATTTTCAACTGCCATTCGTGTATTAATTAATTCTCTAGTAGATGCAAAATAAATTAACAAATAACAAATTTTTATTTTATATTTTTATTTTAGGACGTTCGACTACAAAGGTCATTTGCGTCCACGGAAATTAAATACAATAAATTACAGAAAAATTATTTACTACTTATAACACTATTTGTTTAGTTTATAATATTTTTTTAAAATCGACTATTTTTAGAAAGTGCATTACTGGCTGTGTTACATCTTCATTGTAGTGCTTCATATCTAGTCCAGTTATTGTGACGACTGATTACGTTCGAATTTCGGACATTCTGTAATGACATGTTCTAATGAAAGCGCTGAACTTTAACAAAACTTGCATGTTACCGACGACGCATTCTTCTCGATTAGTAGCCCGTCCGTTAACCTAGTATGGCCGATTCGTAATCGGGCTAGTACTATCTGTTCGTGTCTGTTCGCTCGGTATGACGTCACCCACTGTTCTATTCGCGGTTTGATTCTTCGTAATTTCTTCTCTGCTAATCTCGACCACGAATCTTATCGAACAAGATTTATCCCGAATTTTAATTGTTTGCTTATCCGTGAGTCGGGATTTCAAGTCCGTGGAGTCAAGCCATGGTGGGTACGAGGAGACTTGTGTAGTACAATCAACCGTTGTTAAATTAAGGTAACATATGAAATGTTTACAACTTAATCCAAATGCTTCGTTATTTTTACTGTATTTGTTTTCTAAGTTTGAATGAAAGGTTTTGTAATAGCTTGGATGTGTTTTCTTCATACTTAATTCGAAATAATATGCTAACAGAATTCTTCGATTTTTGAGCGTTGTTATATTAGTTTCAGCATGTAGGCTTGATACTGAACTAATATAGAAGGCTCCGCTGCAAATACGAAATGGCAGATTTGGTATTACATCTAATTTATGTAGGCGATGCCGTACCATATACAATTGAACCGTAGTCTAATAAAGATCTAACGTATGTGGCATATAGACGCAATAACGTTCTTCTGTCGGAGCCCCATGATTTATGTTTGAGTAAATTAAGAGCCTTTGTGCATCTAGCTTTTACGTAATCTACATGCGCCTTCCAGTTTAATTTTTTATCCATGATTAATACCAGGAATTTAGTTTGATCGGCGTGTCGTATAATCGTACTGTTCAATTTTATTTGAACAAGACGAGTATACGACGTTTTCCTGCTGAATTGTACCACACATGTCTTTTGCGAGGAGAAACTGATATTTTTTGTCGAAGCCTATTCTTCTATTAATTCGATCTTTTGTTGTAGTTTCATTTCCAGGGCAGAAATATTGTGTCCTCTGATATATACAACCAAATCGTCGGCATAGATGAGATATTTTACAGGTTCCCTAATGCGCTTTTGTAAGTCAGATAGCGTGAATATAAATAGTAAGGGTCTTAGCACGGATCCTTGAAGAATTCCGTTTTCTTGACGTTTTGATGTAGACAGTTTGTTTCCTATTAGAACTTTAAATTTTCTGCTCTGTAGGAATGAACGGATGAATTTAGGTAGATTGCCGCGGAGACGGTGGCCGTGGATTGTATTTTCCGAATGGCTGTGGTAGATATGTGATCGAAAGCTTTTTCTATATCGAAAAAAACGCAAATAACGTGTTTACCTAATGTAAATGCATCCTGTATATCAATGATCTTGTATTAGACAGTTTATAATTTGAGGGAAATGATCACTTCCATAGAGAGACTTTTACTAGTTTGCCACTGTAATCTGTGATTAATTGTAGAGCTGCGAAGAGTTAAGTCGATAGCCGATGTTGAACCATTATAGATGTTGAATCCGGTTGCTTCTCCCGTGTTTAATAAGCTTATATTCGTATCGTTTAAAAGTTTTTCTACCTCCTTTATCTATCGTTTTAGAACCCCAGATTGTGTTGTAACTGTTAAAATATCCGATTATTATACGTGGTCTTGGTAGATGTTTGGTTATTTCTTTCGAGTTCTTCAAGCTAATTTGATCCTTTTCTTTTAGATAAATAGCGCATATCGTTAATGGCGTATTTAATAAAAGTGTTATAGCGATCACTTGAAGGCTCGACCGTAATTGTATTGCTTCATCTTTGATAGTATTATGCACGGCGATCGATACACCGCCTTTTGCATTACCCGCTAATAGGCGGCCTTTTCGAAGTATATTGTATTCTTTTATTTTTATATTGTGATTACTATTTAATTTGGTTACCTGTAAGCATATTACTGCGGGTTCTAATTCTTGTATAAGTTGTTGTAAAAACGATAGTTTGGATAGAACGCTATTTAAATTCCAGGATATTATATTTATCATGACAAGTTAATTTTGTGAGGATTATTAGTCCCGATCCTCATTGCTGTAGTCGAGACCTGGCTCGTCCACTTCCGAAGTGGGTGTATATTGTGATTCTATAGCGGCGTTTAGTTTTTTGATGAGCCAGGTTAGTGATCTTTCAGCGTCACTGTTTACGTGTGGGTGAATTTCTTCTATCGTGTGAATGATTCGTGAAAAATCACTAATAAAAGACTTGACGTATGTAATTTTATCTTTTTCGAATTTAAAATTGTGCATCAAATTTATAAAATTTGTTGTGTTTATCGGACATACAGTTTGGTTAGTTAAATGATTTTAATTGTTCATGAATCTTATTTAATTCCTCAATGTGTAAGTTTAATTTAGTAGCTTCATTTTCTATTTTGGATTTTTTCTTCGTGTGTCCTTTGATTTTACATTCTATACTTATAAGATTAACTTTTTTTTTACGTCGGTGAATTCATTTAGGTCTAGTGTATTCTTTCCTGTGTTCTTTTGAGCAGTTTCTGGTTCAGAAAGTATGTCATGGGGTGACGATGCTTGTCTTTTTAATATGGTGGTCTATTTGAGTTTACGATTTAAGTACTTACCAAATAATTTGCTAACCAGCATGAATAAGCAAAAAAGGATGAGTATAAAAAAAATGAAGTTATCTTCAAAACTATTTACTAATCACAATTGTTGGGATAAATAGACAATAACAAATTTACTGTGTTAACTTTCGGTTAATGACCGCGGTGTTTATAATAAAAATAACTAGTGTTCTTTTTCTGGAAATTTCATCTGTGTAACCTAATTAATATATCTATGCTAGAAAAATTTAGATAATTATACTCAAAAAATTCATTATCATCGCTACTGACCATGCTACCAAAGAAAAAAGCAGCACCACGCATATTTTACATATTTCTAGCTATATAGAATTCCGTTGTTCCGGTGATCTTCTTTTTCTTATCTACGCGCTCTCCGATCGAGTTTGGCGATCAGAATTCCATTTTCACCGGTCCCGGGATAGCGATTGTAAAACTAAAAATATGAAAGTTCACACACACACACATGCACACGCACACAATTGAGGGATAATTTTTCATATGTAGTAATTTATCATACTTTCGATGTGTTTTGTTTTATATTAAAAAATAAACCCCGTACACCAAGGAAGTTCCAATAATACACGATCCACGTGTAGTAATATATCATTGTGTATCTTTGTTTTATTAGTTTTGGCGTTTATTTCAAAATTATTTTGGCCAATACCAACATAAAACTATAAGCGGTCAATATTCCCCAGAGTTAGAGAGATTAACCACGTCTTATTTTTGATTGTTTGTAGGCGTAAGCGTAACTGAAAACAGATAAAATCGATATGAATTGAGCATAATTGGGTTAAAAATATTTAATCGAAATGTTTAAAAATGGACCTAATAAAACACCGTTTAGTAGCGTACATCTAAAGAGAAACACTAATGATATGAAATTAAAAACAACGCAAATTAATAAAACTACAGCAAACATTTAGGTTGCAAGTTGCAAATGGGATGGTCATTACTATTTCTCAATTTTTATTTTTTAATATTTCGGTAACGAGAATGAAACTAAACTGAAACGGCACAAACAAACACGAACAAATCACGAAAAACACAAATTTTCATATCAAAATTCAACTTTAATGGCACAAATCAGCACAAACGAATTACTATCGGCAGACATCATTACAAATCAAAATTAAAAATGAAGAATTAATATTTTCCAAGCTCCAACCTTGTTTTTTGGATGTGACGGGAATGGCACGACAAACGAAGCAGGAACGACACGCAAACTTTGAAGTAAAAATTCTAAATGGAGACCGTTGTGAAAATACATTTCATTCTACGTTGTTCTGACCACAAAAATGATAATGTTATCCAAATGTATTAGATAATTATTAGTAATTATATCGATTCGGCATACAATATAGACGATGATATTACAACATAGTGACTAAATAGAAAATATTTAATGGAAATACATATAATTAATAAATTAATTGCGCTGGTTTCGACTTGAAAGGCGGAGCATTAATATAAGAATTTAGCCCTATATTACGTTGCATGCAGTATTATTAACGTACTATTTCATATCTTTAAAATTATTGATCAGGAAATGTCTCCAAACGAACTTAAAATTTTTGTGCCATCTTTGATAAAATTAATATGTTCGTTTACCATAATGAAAAAGATGGCATATATCTAAGTACCCAGATTCTATCCACCTAGATTATACGACTAAAATTATAAAAAGTGAACATATTTTAGCCACCTGCTGTATCTCAAATATATATATATGCAGACACAATACATATTTATTTATTTTTATAGCGCCGTGTTTAACTATCGACGCTATTACGGCATTGATGATCTAAGTTGTGATGAATGAGTAAACTTTGTGGTTTCGATAACTTGTGAAGCTGTAACGATGTTTCGACTTTATCATCGCGAGCTTTTATGACTGATAAATAATCTATTATTTTATAATCGAAAAATATGACTAAAAACTATGCCTCAGTGCGGTAAGCAGGCTTTTGAATTGGAGTCATCTTGTTTTGTTCAACTTTGTTCGAGTAGAATTAGGAAAGACATCGTCACCGAGAAAAACATAAAACATTTTTATTTATTTTTATTTTTTTAACTTTTTTAATTTACACTGCAACTAGCCAACCTGGAGGACATCAAGCAGTTGATATTTTATAAATGACGTATGAAAGGAAGGATAGTTACACCCTTTATTTCCCCTAAACTGTTACAAAGACCAGTTGGTTCAACACGATCTAATCTCCGCAACTCTTCCGAATTATCGAGCAAGTTTGTGGCCAAAGGATTTTGACGATTTACAAAACCTTGTTAAGTAGTGTTGGCACCTTTCTCGATCTCCTCGAGAATAGTACTTACACATAAGTCACGGTGTATCGAAATGTTTGAGACATACGGTGCTGATGTTATTTGTCTTAGAGCTCGATTCTGAAATCTATCTATTATATTTATGTTGCTAGATTTCGCACACCCCCTGTAGTTGAATGCCGTACGTCCACGCGGGCTTTAAAACTATGTTATACACCCGCAATTTTATTGAGGCTAAGTTTAGACTTTCTACTAGTTAGTCAATAGAATGCTCTCAGTTTTAACTGAAGCTCATTTAATTTGGTTATTAAGTGTTTCCTCCGAGTCAATCGCTTATCCAAATGTACGTCCAAATATATGATTACCTCACTTTGAGTAAGAGTGTCACCGTCAAAGGTTAATGAGCATACGAACCTATTTGTAAAAATTATATGTACAGTTTTAACTTTATTTTTATACGCCGCCTGCTTTTAATCTTATCCTATTGAACATGGAGAAAGACACCAGCACGTATCCTTTTCTCCTCCAGGTTATTCTTAATTAGCTTGACAACCCGCGAACCTGCTTCAATACTCACATGTCTACTTGAAAATTATATATCTTCTTCTTCATCAAAAGCATATTTCCGTTAGCGCGGGGTCTGCCATACAAATAGATCGTTTCAAAAAACAATTCGGTCGTTTGCTACATCTGAAGAGATACCAACATCCATATAACATCATGCCAACTTTGCTTTGACCCCTTCTTACTGGTCTTTTACCAGGAACATGAAACGTATGCGCTGCCGATATCGGTGAACCACTCCGTACAAAGTAAAATGTTTGTAATCTCCAAACAAAATAAATATATCAATAACAATAATAATGTACAACGTTTTAAGTTGATTTATTGACGCCATAAAAATTAATATTTAAAAGTTCGTCGTTAAATTTCAAATCATCGCTACTTGTTACCGATTATTTTGTCAACTACCGGAGCGATAAATCCTGGCGCTATTATACCTTCGATATTGGTCCGCGTTTTATTTTTGTTGTTACCATCTCCGGTTCAGCGTGCGTACTTCGAAGTAAGAACATCTGTAATATGTATATGATTAAATTCTTATTAATGATTCGAAATTGTTAATATTTTGTAATCTCTGTAACTAGGGAAATATACGTATGTTCCCTCTATTTTTGTATCGTTACTTTTATAATTGTTCTCGACGTACACCTTCAATATTAACCATTTTGGGTTATACCATGCTCGGTATACAAAGAACACTTGGCAGTCTCATTACAATATTGATGAAGACGATATTGGACGTAAGCGAACGATTTTGCAAAAACTACAGTTAAAATAACTATTTTCCAAGGATAGAAGCGGTACTTGGTCGATAATTATGTGAAAAGTATTTATTTAGATATGCTAAATAATTTATTCGCCTTAATACGTGCGAATGTCTGGGTGATGATAATAATGCTGTTAGTGAAATTATGTGCCTGCGCGTTTTCTATTTCTGGAAAATTATATATGTAGATCAAATGCAACGTATGTCCCAGGAAACAACACTGCGCCAGGTAAACGCGCGAGAACTGGGTCTATTTCTTAATTTGTTAACGTATACGAAAATATCGGTTGTGCCGGAATAAATTTTAACAATTGATACAAAAATGGTCGTTCATAATTAATAATTTTAATTTATATAATAAACCGCAGTGCCAAACTTTTAAAGCGTGCGTTCTGAAGAATTAAAAATTCAAAAAATATACATACATACATACATATATATATATATATATATATACGTACCACGGCTACGACGAAAAATGTGCAGATCGTTAATAAACGCATGACGATGATTAGGACGATGTTTTTCGATGAAATAAATCGAAATACTGCGTTGAAGGTTGAACTTTAATATTTATAGTTCGAGACAAAAAGAAACCTTCATATTATGTTGACATCTGTAAACGTTTGTTAAAGTTTTTTGAAAAAATCGAACAAACAATTAACACCCTAAACAAATAATAGGATTTTCGTTTTAAAAAAATGATTTGACATCGATACCACATTTAACGCATTATAATTTATGGTTATTATCATCATTATTATAATTATTAACGAAACAAAATCGTAATTCAGTTTAATCACTATAAAAAATTTTTTATTGCAAAGCTTGGTCATTGACGAGTAAATTGTGTAAAAAACTACAAATAGCTCAAAGAGAAATGGAAAGAAAAATGGTTGGGGTAACTAGGTTGTATAAGATAAGTAACAAAATATTAAGATCCAGATCGAAAGGACGCTCTACAAATAATACACGAAATGAAGTGGAATTGGGCTGGACATGTCATGCGGTTGAAACCGAACAGATGGGCCAGGAGAAGTACGGAATGGTTACCATTAGACAAGAGAAGGCTGCGGAAAAAACCAAAAACAAGATGGAGCGAAGATATCGTCAATCACGTAGCAAAATTTTGCATGCGTAAAACTCAAAATCATCTGGAATGGAATCAGTTGGTGAAGAAATATGTAGATGCTTGATTGGAGGGGGGCCAATGCACGAAGACGGGCTCAAATTTCCTGTTTTAAATATAGTGTACTACATAATATTTATTATATAAGTATTAAGGTTATAGTATATAGAATATTATACATCAGTATGTTATAAATAATGGAAATAAATGCTTTTGTATTTGTGTACACACACACACACACACACACTATATATATATATGTATATATATATATATATATATATATATATATATATATATATATATATATATATTATGATGATCTAAGACGATGGGGGTACTGATGAAAAAATAAAAATAATAATAAAATAAAAATAAAAATAAAAATAAAGTTTCGAATAAGATTAACGTAATATAATATCGGTCGATAATCTAGGCATTTCCATCAGGATAGTTTTAGATCGTCAAAAGTAATAAGTTTTAACATAAAGGCACAATGAATACAACGATGAAAGCAATAACCTGGGAAATAATAAATATTATTTAATTAAATGCGGATCGCCAGGTTATGCAGCAAAAACCGGTGAATAACGGCGGGTAGAACCCGCAACCGGTAGTCGCGTATTATATATATATGTGTGTGTGTGAATAAAAACCTATCGTTCGATAGAGATGTACTTTTGTTCTTATCCGTTAAGCTTGTCGATTTTTCTAGTCGAGATATATATCTTTTACGTCGATGATGGTTGACGACTGTTCATTCTCTAGTCTTTTAGTAGTACTCGTACATCACGAGACATCGATATAAATACGAAAATTTGCTTCTTATTTTGGAATTAATGTAAAAGAAGTATATAAATATTTATAATTCAATAAATAGTAGCAAAGAAATAGAAATTTAAAGGAAATTTATTTAAATAATAATTTCGAAAAAGCACATATCGTCGAGTACGAACCTACAATGTCGGCAGTCGCTTAGGACATTTCAACAACATCCGGAGCCAGTACCACAAGGTCGTACGATTTTTATTATTTGTTTTATGATATATTATCTTTTTTAATAATTTTAAATTGTGAATGAAATCGTAATTATGTGTTATAAGTGAGTTATATTGTGAATACTATTTGTATTAAATTGTCATATACGTGTAAAACTGTAAAATAGAATAGTTTAAATTAAATTATTGTTACTAGTCATTCATTTTGGAATATAGTGATACCGGCTGCTTGTTCTACACGCAGGGTTTCCGGTTAGACATTACGTCATTCACATCTAGTCGCATAATAATTTATTTAATAATAACAATAAATTAAAAATAAATTTTCAATTAATTAAATAATCATAATTTTAACGTGCCCTAATAGGCACTCGCGACCGCGATTTATAATCATTTTAATCCTTATTACGAAACAAGCCCTCTAATTCACAATAGATTGTCTATCTTCTAATTCAGTAAATAAAATTGTTAATCAGCGTGAGAGGATTTAGGTCATTTGTATCAAATTGGTAAACAGGAGATAGAAGGTACGAACAATTCATAATAAATTGGCGTCCGCGTAAACCGGATCAGAGGGTTAACTAAATTAATTTCGTAATTATATATATATATATATATATATATATATATATATATATATATATATATATATATATATATATATATATATATTACAATAGATTACAATTATAATAGCCTGTATTTCCCATTTTAAATTAAAATTTACAAATATTATTTTCTGAACGCTAAACTAGTATTAATATGTATAACTTTTTTAATGCTAAACTAATACTAATATGTATAACTTTTCTTAATACTAAACTAATATTATTATTACATTGATTACAAAAATTAGTTAAAATCATTAAAATTTTATTTTATTGAAATTCACAAAGCTTTTCGGCAAGTACGCCATTATCAAGCGATATTTAAATTTAGATAAAAATAAAGATTTAAAAATAAAAACACAAAATATAAATTTAAATATAAATTCGTAAATATGTAACATCTTTCACCCATTGTATCGTTTTTCCGCTCATTTCAATTTGTATTTTTTCTCCGTTTGTTAGTAAATTTGTTTTTTCACAATTTATTTTCAGACCCTTTAGTAATTCCATTAACATTGTTTTTAACTGTTTCGGGAAAGTTGAAATTATAGTTACGTCATCTGCAAATCTAAGGTTTAATATATAAGTGCCATTTATATTTATTCCCTTTAATTTAGGTTTTTAAATATTTCTTCCAGAACAGCATTAAATGAAACATATATATATATATATATATATATATATATATATATATATATATATATATATATATATATATATCCGTTATTTCGTTTACCTGTAATGATTCTTTAATTTTTAATAGGCTGGTTGTATGCATAAAGCGGATATCCAGTATGTGTTTTTTGTTCAAATTTTCCCACTAGAGAAACAACGTTTCATCCGGTGCTGCTGTACTGCATAATGTACTGCTCCGTACCAGTCTGTTTCTATCGCTTTCATTTAATTCTACATGGGCCAATGATCTACCCCCGGTAGCAAGAGATGAAGTTCTAAGTACTGCGTACGATGCGTCTTGTTTGTTGCTATATGTTTACTAATTATCTAAGTATTTCTTATATAAGTTACAGTTGTGCCCAAGTATTGCAGTTATCATCAATCTTCGTATATGGAAGAAGCTGTTTCATACGTACGTGTGGTTATTTGAATCACAAACTGTTTTTTTTTCTTTTTTGGGGGGAGATGCTCTTCTTTGTAGTAATTTTCGAAGTAAGTAAAAGAAACTAGATGCGCTATATTTAATTCGTTTAATGTAAAATATATAAGTTAAGTATATTTGTTACATATATTTATTATTATTTATTATTTTATTTAATTTCGATAACTTAAAGTTGACGGAATCAGGAAAAAGCTTTGCCACAATTTAACTGAAATTAACGATTTGTACTCTAAATTTTATTGTTGTTTAATTTATATATATATATATATATATGTGTGTGTGTTCATATTATACATGTGTATCTTTTTCGTTATATTATAAATGAATTTGCTTAATTATTAGTCGATTCAATTAACTACCTATTTCGAAACTAATTTTGATAACTTTTATATTATCTCTAAAAAATACTGAACTACTCTTTTACCACATGTAGAATATAAGTACGGCTATTTATATACGTCTTTTGTGTGGACGCATGCGCGTGTTACGTAATGATACGTATTTGTATACGCCTGATGTAAAGTGGTTCCTTAGAAAAAGAAACACTATCGAGACACACACACGAACCGGCATACGCAGTCCAATTATCCGGAAATCGCTACTAATGTATTAGACGGATAACAAGCGCATACAAACCGCTCAATTAGCCTTTCAAAATTCGAGTTATTTCCAGAGTGCTCTCGAAATCCTTCATAATCGTACGATCTCGAAAGACCCTTTAAAATCGATAAGGAGCCCTTTTTCGGTTTTGTTTATTCGACCATTTCACTCGTCTAGTATTATCCGCATCTTAACGAAGTCAATTGTTCATTCGGAACGGGACCCTACGTTTTGGTAATAAAACCGGAGGAATAATAAATTGATGGTACAACCGTGCACCTCTTTATAGTAGAATTTTGATCGACATTGTTTAATAGTATAATGTTAAAAGGACAGAATTAAGTACGGATACTTAATAATTAGTCGTTTCGAATGCGTTTCTAATTAATAATTAATTACAGCTTACGTACAAAGATGACTAGTTTTTCAATTGTTACGTAAGAAAAGTTAAAAGTTCTTTAAATAAAAAAATAAAAATAAAAATAAAAAATGTGTCTCGGAGCGCGGGCAAGAGGTGAACTTAAAGATGATATATAATGCAATATCGTAGAATATAAATTTAATTCAATATATTAAACCCGAAGATTACGCACGATTTCGTACAAATTCCACAAACAATAGGAACGCATTTTTATTGACGCGGCGATGAGTGATGTATTTTCGTTCTCAAACATCCTTTATAATCGACTATCGATTTAACATTGCTAAAATGTAAATAAATTTGCTAGCGATTGTTTCTAATGGCGCGCCATTGTATTATATTATGTGCACAAGCGAGTGCTACATCACTTCTTGTTATGCCTTTCTCCGAAATACTGCTAAATGACACTTGGTCACGTTCGAATCGTCGTACGATATCGATCAACGGTGAAAAATAACGAAGCCATTGTCTCCGAAATCTTAAACGAAATCGCATACTTCTTTCTGACGTTTTCAGTCGCGCATTTTAATTCTTTCACACAAAATTATAAAGACTTTTTTTAAATTAGTACTCCGTATCTTAGGACGCAATTCCATATACATATTATAGTGGCTATTCATACTTCTATTAGGAAGATACCGAGTTCGGATACGATCGACGATGCAAAAATTATCATCAGAAAATATAAATACGCCTACATCATATGCGCGCTAGTAATAATATAGTACAGTACAAAACATGCCAAACATGCCAGGCTGCGCATTTTGTCGTGAGATAACAAAGCGATTACAATCAGTTTTCCCCGGTTTTTGTGTCTATATTATGATTGTCTTGTACGCTACTTATACCGTATAACAATATATATATATATAAAGGAAAGTAGTCGCCTACCTCCGATACGGAGACGACACTTAATGATGATGTGTAATTAGTAATGAATTTGAACACATAAATTAATACTTCGCGAATAATATTAGTTTTTTTTTCTTTTTTAGACGATTCGAAATAATTTTTAACCCGCTACATAAACCATCCAAATATATCTCATTATAAAAATGGACAATTTTATTATCGGTAAAATTTCTCATACTATATACGTAACATTGTCATTAAAAGAAATATCGTACTTCTAATTCCGTCCAGTCTACATGTTTCATTTTTGCTAATACTTATAACTCATTAAACACGTAAATTAATATTTTGCGAATAATAATGATTTTCTTTTTAGAGATTTAATAACTCGCTACGTAAAGCATCCGAATATATCTCGTTATAAAAATAGGCGATTTTGTTAAAGTTAAAAAATTCGCATACTCTAAACGTATATGATTAAAATTCGCAGCTTCATAAATAATATGATACTTGATTAGCGTTCATTTCATCGTTCCCCTATTTTATTTTATTTTTTATTTTTTTTTAAATGTAGCTCCAATAAACGATAGCTACCTCCCTTCTGCAATCTCTTCAACTTTAGTTTAAATAAGCGGCAATAATGATTATTCAACATGCGCAGAGGTTTAACCCAATGTGGTTAAGCTCTGTTACGTATATTACTTGATAACAACCAAGTCGGTAGGTTTGAAACGTTTAACCCTTCTTAAGTCACGATCTGTGGACAACCAAGGCCTCCGGATTTTGGATGATGATGAAGTCTTCGAAGTTTTAATTTTTCTTCTAACATAAATCATTCTGCAACGTACTGTACGAACTGATAACGGAATGATTCGGTGGTCGTATATTCGCCTGTCAGAGTGAAAAATATTCGGACAAACGAAAAATGTTTATAATACAATATTGCTGAAGCATACTCATCAGATTCTCCATTATGATAGCGCACTAACTATTCGCCAAACACGCAAATATTTCAGAGGCCAGAGGATTAGACTGTTTTACTAGTAAATTTTACTCCAACTAGTTCTGAAAAATTTACCAATTTTTTTTTTGTCCGTATCCTCCAATAATAAGACGAAGAAAATTCTAGAATTTTTCTTTCCGTTAGGTTAAGTCTGTATTCACGTTCTACTAAGCTATCTTCTTTGTTGTAACGGTTTTAACTTTTCATCGGCTGTATCGACAATTTCTGCATTCAGCTGAATTACAACATCGTATTTCATAAGTTTGAAACTTTCAGTTATCTTATTTGGGATCAATGTGAGTCGTCGCTTCTGATTGTAATGAGGATGTCTTCGTTAATCACATTTTCAGTCCAATTACAACACCATATTTCGTAGGTCTGAAACTTGCGCTTATTCCTTTTATTTAACGTCAACAATTTAGCGCATTAAAAACCGGAATATATATATATAGTTATAGTAGTCATATTGTTCGCGGACGTTATTTTATATAAATAATGGGCAAACATTTAACGCGCTAATTATAAATGCGGGGCCGTAGGATATTAAAGTAAATGGTG
Source organism: Coronaproctus castanopsis (assembly GCA_032883995.1). Lineage (NCBI taxonomy): Eukaryota > Metazoa > Arthropoda > Insecta > Hemiptera > Monophlebidae > Coronaproctus > Coronaproctus castanopsis. Next base: position 70,760,204 of record CM065053.1, read on the forward strand.
CAGCACGTAGTTGTCCGTGATAAGTGTTATGCAACGATGAAAAACTTTATGCCGTGAAAAGAGAGATCAAACTTCGATCGTAGTCGTCTCGGATTGACAATCGAGCGCTGTGTAACGATATTTACACTGTATATTAATTTTTAACTCGTCACTTCAATTTTTGTTATGAAAAATTATTTCGTATTTTCCGAATTAGTGTGAAGGATGATAAAACCAAGATATAAATCGAATACACGGTTACAGCGCCTCACTTTGGTATTACATGCAGAAAATTGTACAAGTTTATATACATATATATATATGCAACCACATTTATATATGGGCGTATGTATTTTATACTTGCCATATTTATAACTTTTTTTTAGTAAATAATTTAAATACCGCAATTAAAATTTTAATATTGCATATTATATTCAGATATATTTGATTTGTTACGAATAAAGTAAAGTATATATAAAACAAAAATGTTGAAGTTTATTATTGTCCAGTTACATTAATAATTGCTATATTATAATTATTTTTTTATTCCGGTCATTATTATTGTGAGTAGACGAAAAAGCCCACATGATAGGAATCGAAGCGAACGAATAAAATAAAATTAATTTTAGAAAATTTTATCGTAACAAATGCACAGAGGTAGAAAAAATCTATTACCGCGGGAAATAAATATCTTACGATGTTTGAACATGAAAATTTAATTTTCACATTTAACGGAGTTATTTAAATTTTAATTTATTTAAATTTTAATAATAAACGATATTATAACTACGACGAATTACAGGAATCGCCCGAATACGAAAATTAATATAATAAACGATTTTTTTTTTTTAAATTGTTCTCCATTCCTATAATAGCCGGTGGGGAAAATGTATTTGTTAGATTTGTATTTTTAAAGGTGCAGGGAATAAAAGTGCTTAATAATAAATGCGTGTAAATGCTGTGTAACAGAAGAAACATATATGTATAATAAATATGTGTTTAGTAGTTCCTTGCGGCGTGTAACTTACAAAAAAAAAGTATAGGTTGGAAAAGGGATGAATAAGGTTGTTTCTTAGTTTATCAAGTTTGTGCGTATGATTGAGTTTGTGATTGTGCGTTATAAATTGTAATTATAAAAAGGTGCAATAAAACAAATGCAAAAAAATAATTAAATATTAGTAAACTGAAGTTAAAGGATAAATTTAAAAATTTAAAATTTAACGAGATACAAGTACGAGAGGAGTGGGGGAAGTACTGACCACAGAAAATTTGCGGTTTCACGTTTGAATTGAGTTTAAAGAAAGAATTAGTCGGTTCCAATATTTTATAAAACTTCCATTCATAACTAATCGACTAATTAATTTTCATCGTGGTAATGGAAAAATGAGAAAGTTTTCTCTTTTTTTTTTTTTTTGAATTTCTTCTCATCTAGAACTGACCAATGAGACCATCCACTACATTTTTTTCACTTATGTATGTCACGAAATTTCGGACACGCTCATCAGCGTGATCCGAGATCTACTGATTCGGTGACTAGACCAAATCAGTCATTTTTTTTTCGTTTTAATCTCCTCGGGCTTATTGATTATTCCAGTAATTTCGCTGCGAGGGAATTGTCATGCACCTCTAGTCTCGCCATATGTTTCCTGACTGATTGTTGTATTTCTTTCCGAGATCCTTAACGTCTGGTTAGATATATAACACAGTGCTCCCATCAACGAACGAAGTAATTTATTCTGGAAGCGCTGAATCTTATTCACATTACTTTTGGACATCACCAAAGTTCAGCTGCGTACATTCATATTGGCTTTAACACCATTTTATAAAGTAATATTTTGTTAGCAACTTTTAGTTGCGACTGTGGTCCGAGCAACCAATGAAGCTGTCTTGCTTTATGATTTAGCTCCACTATTTTCACTTTGATGCGATTAAGCCATGTAATAGTTTCATCTAAGTGTACTCCAAGATATCTGATGGATTTGTCTTGTTGTACTCGTTCGCCATTTACAGATAAGTGATAATTATGACGCATTATTTTTCGTTTTGTAAAAATTATGTGGTGACTTCCTTTATAACTATTTCTCCTTTGGTGAAAGGAGAGGTGGAGAGGAGTGCTCGGCTGTCTTCCTTGACGTCGCGCAGTAGTTCGACAAAGTTTGGCATCTAGGATTGCTCTACAAACTTCGAAAATGCGTGCATCCGAATTTATACATCATAGCGCAGTCTGAAACATAAGCACAGAAAATGATAGAAGGATTAAATAATACAAGGCGTAAAATAGGGTATGAAAAATGATGTGCAATGGCAATGGTACTTCTAACGTGGTCTGTGACAGCAACGTACGGAGCAAAAATTTTTCATGACAAGAATAATTTCAGCCAACTGAACAGACGAACATAATGTATAGAGTTCAAGCCAAAAAAAAAGTTTGGAAAACAGTGATAAACTACGTGATTTACCCGGGAAACGTTATTTTAGCAATTATCTATGATTCTCAAAATCGTTTGTACAAAGTTCTTCAAAAATGTTTATATATATATATACATGAATATATAAATATGTAAAAAAGTCCAAATGGATGATAAAGAGAATAACCTTAAAAAAGTCTCCATTAAAATTAATAACAGGAAGATTGAAAGATTTCAGAGATTCAAATACATGGACAGTTACATTACGGAGAATCTAGACCTAGATACAGAAATAAAAATGTGACGTAACTACGCCCAGAGTGCCTTTACCAAAGTATGCGGAGTTTCCTCTGTGATAGATACATGCGTTTAAATATACGTCAAAACATTGTGCAATATCTTATATAGAATTAAGGCAGCAATATTAAACAAAACGCAAATAAATCGACTGAAATCTGTAGAAATGTGACTACATAGAAGAAATAAGATATCAAATTGAAAAGTCATAGATATGGCTAAAACTCAGAGAAGGTTAATGAAATCAGTTATTCGAAGGAAAATAAAGTAATTAGAGTAGATAAATATAAATTACTGCAACTAATTATCCAAGGACGAGTAGATTGGAAAAGAAGTCGACGAAGAAGAAAAACATGATGGTTGGATAACATCAAAGAATGGATGAACACATGGTCAATACAAAAACTAATGCAAGAAGCCAGAGAAAAGAAGTTGTGATTACCAACATACACGACCGTCAATAATCTTCGTAGAGTAGGGCATAAGAAGGCGATATATACATATATATATATATATATATATATATATATATATATATATATGCATATATATATATTTTTCAGATGTCCACACATATACACGCACATATGCTTATGTTCGTCGTGAGTTTCTTTAAATTCATAATTGTAACTATAAAATATGTGTTCTTTTTCTTGATTTTTCATATATCAAAATTTAAAAGTACATCACCTAACTTACATTGGTTACAATTTAAACAAGACATCGTCCACTTAAAATAACGGTTACATAACAAACTTCTTGACAAAGGAAGATTAATAAGACTCTAATATAGATATGATAGCGTTATTTGTTTAATATAAAAATACCGTAATACATAACTTTTAATACATTATATATATATATATATATATATATATATATATATATATATATATATATATATAAAACATTGTATGAATATATATGTATACATGCATGATACGCTTGTATATTTATGTATTCAAATATATGTCTGTGTATATACATATATTATCATCATTATATGCTAAATGCATTTACTGCTCGGAAGCCATCATTCTGGTCAGATTTCTCATTTTATTGCGTATTAGGCAAATGTCCGTTTCCCTTTGGGTCGTATATTCCTCGGCCATAACATACTTCTTCTTGCTTGACCTTTCTTCCTGCCAATTTTTCCACGAATAATTTATTTTGTCAGCTGGTGTCTTCTTCGTCTAATAATATGACCGGAATAGTTCGATTTTTTTTTAATTACGTCTAAAATTTTTCTTTTTCTATCGACTTTCTCAACTACCATTTCGTTAGTAAACGACTCGGAATACTTAAGTGTTTTCGTTTTTTACATCGCTGCCTCCGATCCATATCGATGTAAATATAACATAATAAAAAAAAACGGTCTAGTTTTTAGGTTATCGATCCGTGAGTAAGTTTTTCACCTTTTCAAAAGACCGCCTTCTTCTCTTAACTTCTGCATTTGAATTCAGATCTTCCGTTATGTAACATCTCAGATATATTTGAATTCCTTAATCGGTTCGAGTTCTTTACCATTAATTGTTTAATGTTGGCAGTTCGGTTCTTCTTATTATCGCGTGTTTCAGTTGACCATATTTCATGTCTTTTTAATTTATTTCATTAACTAGTTGCATACATGGCTAAAGGAAATACCCATATAGGTGTGCGTATTAATATATCTATATGTATATAATTTGAAAAGTTTAGAATGTAGTGATTTTTTTAAAGAAAATAAACAACAAAAAGCTGTTAAAATCACTAAAATATTTTTCTTTATGAAAAATCACAAAGCTTTTCGGCTCTTGTTGCGAATATTAAAAATAAATTATAAAAAATAAATTTGCAAAAATTATCAAAATGATAAACAGTATTTTTAAATCATCTGATAGTGTATACGGTAAACAACAACAATATAAAATTTTATACGTAAACAATAACACAATAACCAGTAAAATAAAAATAAGTAAAAAATAATTAAAAAATCGTTGTCCAATATAAATAAATTAAATTATGCTTCTTAGATTGTCCGTCATAATTCATCATTGAATTTAATAAATTATTTTCGTCTCTTTCATTTATTATTTACATTTTTTCTAGTAGTTTCCTTTTATGAAAATGCTTTTCTGTATGTAAAATTTTATAATTTTGGATAATATTATTTTTGTGATTTAATTCTTTACAATGTTTTCTAAATAATTATTTTTCATCATTGTTTACATATGAATTTAAATGATCTTCGAATCTGATTGCAAATTGTCTGGCTGTGTCTCTCGTTTTCACATTAATTACAATTTAACTTATATGCTCCTGAATTTTTTAATATATTTATATTTTGTTATTACTTATCGATTTTAATTCTTTGTTATTATTTCTTATTGCTAAACATATGTTATATTTGTTAAACAACAACAACAACAACAAAGTATATTTGCATAAGTAATAAACATAAAAGAAAATATAACACGGGTTACAAACATTGTGCACCAGGAATACCTTACCACAATAACACAGTAACAATATAAAGAATAAGCCAAAACAAAACGTTAAATGCTGCAAGAAAAAAGAAAATAAAAACCTGCGGCTAAAAAATAAACACGTTTTCTAATTACAAGTGTTACACGATAGTATAGAAACTTAAGTGTAAGCTGTAAGCTACAAAAATATATTGTATAGGTTGTAAGTTCTTAAATGAATACTATGTATATACGCACATATTTATATATATACATACACATACATATATAAAAAGTGGATGACACGGGTGTCGAAGGTGCTTGCTAAGTAAAGGGGTTAAATTATAATTAAAAAATTAAAAAATTAAAATTAATTACTACATAATGTTATGTTTAAGTCGCCTGTGTTTATATTTGGAATACATGAAACGAAGTTGCTTAGAATCGTAATTGGCAATCGAGGAGACGAGTACATTATTTTGGTGAGAGCATTTAATAAATAAGTCAGTCGATAGCTTTAGAACAAAATCTCTAATATAGGGCAGGTCAGTAGCTTCGTGCATACTGTCGATTCTGGCATAGCGAGGTGCATTGAGAATACATCTGAGGCATCTGTTTTGAATGACTTGTAACTTGTTAAAGAAGATTTTTGATATAGAGCTCCAAGAAGGACAAGCGTAGCAAAGTATTGAACGGATTAGTGCTTTGTAGAGGATTATCTTGTTGTTAATGTTGAGAAAGTACTTGTGATTAAGGATGGGGTAGAAGGAACAGAAATCATTGTTTGTCTTGATTGTGATATTATTTATGTGTTTAGTGAAAGTAAGTCAATTGTCGAGGATTACACCAAGATAACGAACCTTATCGAACCACTTTAAAGTGTTCCCCTGTACCATCAGATTGTCAGGTAGAGCAGGTCTCCTGCGAGAGAAGAAAATAGCTTCGGTTTTGTTCGGGTTTATGCTAATTAGCCATTTATTTTAATATTTAAGTACCCGCGATATCCCATACTGAAGTCTATTACGAATTGTGCCGGGTCTATAGGAGTTGCAGAATATCGCAGCGTCGTCTGCAAATAGTCCCAGTTGCGTGTTGGGTGGGTTTGGAAAATCATAAAGATACAGGGAAAACAAAAGTGGTCCGATAATACTGCCTTGTGGGACACCCGCAGAGCAAAATTTGTGAGACCGAGACAGCGTTACCTACAGATACATAAAAAGATCTATTGCCTAGGTAACTATTGATTAAGTGAATTAAACATGTTGGAAAGTTACATTTTATCATTTTATAAAGAATACCTGCGTGGTAAGTTGTATCAAATGTGCTTCAGCAACGTCAAAAAGTACCATGCCGGTATGCTTATTTAAGTTGAAGTTATGGGTAATGGAGTCGGGTTATTCTGCATATTTGTTGAGTTGTTGAGTTGTAGAGTGATGAGAGCGAAATCCTAATTGAAAGTTTGGAAATATGTTATTGTTGTCGACATGGGATAATAATGTAACATAAATCACCTTTTCAGCAACTTTACTTAGGTTGCTCAGTAGACTAATGGAGCGGATGTTGGAAACCTGCGAAAGATCCTTACCATGCTTGGGCAAGGCGATGATTTTGGCAATTTCCAGCTTTGCGGGAAGTATCCCAGTTTAAAGATACCGTTCATAATATTTGATGATACAACAATGGCGGAATGAGGGAGTTTCTTGATTATAAGTAATGATATATCATCAGGGCTTACCGAGTACTTTAATTTCGTTTTTTTTTTTTGATGATATTGGATATTTCTAGAGGACAAATGACGTTAACACAATTTTGGGTAGTGTTAGTTATATGTAGATACGTCTTAGTACTGCGTAGATACCTCTGAACCTCAGTCTGGATATTTTGCGCTGAAAGTTGGAAGCTAATTGTAAGTTCTGTCCGTGAATTTTGAAGTAGTGAGCAGCCAGGACCTCTGCTTTTTCTATGTCAGTGTAAACATAGTCACTTGAGGCCGGGTTGCAGAGGGGCGGAAGAGACTTACTGCGGTGGGTAAGGTTTTTAGTCGCCTTCCAAAGATTATTATCCTTGGGGCTCAGCGTTGTGAGGATTTTGTTGTACTTTTCGTTTTTGTGGTTTTTGAGGCAGTGACGAAGAGTTTTGGTCAAAAGAGTCAATAAATATTTTTATTTTAATGTATGACTTCCTACATAATTTATTGAACCTAAATAATTTGTCTTATCTTTTCGTGTATTTTTATTATTGTAAGATTTATATACCATATATTTATTATTGATTACTATTTGTTTTATTATGTTTTTTATTTTTATTATTTTTTTATTTTATCATTGTTAAAATTGTTTCATCCCCCTATTGGTATCACTTCTTAAACTGGCTAATTTATACATATATATATGTATGTTACAACGATGTATCGAACCTACAAATAAATCGCGTATTTATATATAGATACATATATATATATATATATATATATATATATATATATATATATATATATATATATATATATATATATATATATATATATATATATCAGATTCATCAAATAATATTTGACAAATGCTGAGGATTCCAAACGTCCGTGAGCTGCTAAACCAAGTGGGAATATAACAACATTCTAAATTATTGGGTTAAAGCAGGGTTATTATTATACAATTTCTTAGGCGAACTGTACATAATTAGTCGACATATTTATATAAATATTTTTAAATTGACACATTCAAAGGGAAAATATATATATTTTAATTTTACGTGCCATATAGTGGACATCGTTACTCAAAAGGGTTTAATTCGAATTAAATCGAAATATGACGTGTTCCGTTTCGTCGTTGAACGAAAGTTCAATGGGACAAGTGACTCGGAGCTCTCCCTTAATATACACGACACGACCGAAGCATTCTCTTTTAACCCTTTAAACGGTACATTACAAAATTTTGATACGAAATTATAAATTCAAAATTATAAATTTAGTACAGGCGTTTTTTATTATACAATATCGCTTCTTAGGTGAAATGTAAATAATTCTCGACAACGTATTAATATAAAAAATATTTTTAAAATTGAGATATTTCACGTCAACCAGAGAATAAAAAAAAATTTTCAGCATTAAAATTCCACGACCTAATATAGCGGACATCGTGACTGAAAGGGAAAACAAATCAGTCGATTATAATCATTTTTAGCGGGGAAAACGAACAAAAGGAAAGAATATATACATATATATATATGACCCAGAGAAGACGGACGGTTTTGTTTTTTGAATAGCACAGTTGGTAACACTGCTACAACGCAAATCACGTGCTCCACGTTTAGCGTACACGGGAGAGATTCAGTTATCACGACATAATATAACAAGAAGAAGCGCGTGTTTTACATTTTACGTGGAACGTTATTTTCGGCGTGAATCGATCAGGGCAGTGCGAAGAGAGTTTCGAAAAGAATTCAAATTCACGCGATTTTTGCGAGAATATCTTAAGATCCGCGTTAAACACGTCCGCGAAATCTGGAAGACCTGAAAACTCGGATTTCTGAAAAAATTTCAAAAATTCAGCCACCTTTTTCGAAAATTTCGACAAAGACTGAATGAATGTATTGCCGCAGATGACGGTCGTCTGAACGATATTGTGTTCCGCAAATGATTGCCTCGTTTTCCTATTTTTAAATAAAATTTCATTCAACAATATTAAAAAAATTACAAAATCCCTCTTTTCTAGGTCACCCTATATATGCGCGTGCACAAATTGTTTCTCGCAATGGTGCACGTTATTTCGACGACTATGGTTAGACACGATAATCGGTTATTTGACAATATTCAACTTTTAACTATATCAAACGAGACCACTGTTTAAGACTTATTTTTCCTAGTAAAAAACAACAAAATTAAATTTCGACTCTTCTATTAAAAAAAAAACCTTAACGCTTTATCTAATAGACCGAGGGATAGTTCGGAATAATTTTATCATCCGCCTCAGTAGATTAGAAGCTTCGACGAAAATCGGACTCTTTCTAATTCTCGAGCGGTGTTCTCTGTCCCTTTATAACTTTTACCTAGTCGTCATGTGCAATTGCTCTTTATACATAGTTCGATTACCTATGCGGTTCTCACGCAGCGGTTGTAATTCTTCAAAATGGGCACTGCGTCTACTATTTCCCACGTCGATTTGTAATAACCTCGATTTAATCTATTTAATCCTTATTCAATTTTATACGCTGTTTCAACGATTAGCGATATCTTTATTGGTCGTTTAATCTTCTTGAATTCTACAAAAAGTTTTCCTATCGACGATTGCAGTAGCGATATACTACGCACCCTTTAAATATAGCTGCCACAAGACTTACAATATAAGACCGTTTCGGAGGGAGTTTTATAATAGACCGTTTTAAATTATTTATTCGTACGATTTTATACGCACCACACGTTAAATAAATAATCGGATTGTTTACATAATGTAATTATTTACGTAATCGATTCTCGGAACTAAGCAAACGTTCGTGAATATATGTGTCGTGACGCATGACATAGCGATTTCGGCATATTTTTGGTTACAATTTTGAAATAATAATAAATAAACAAATAAATAAATAAATAAATAAAATAAACGCGCGAAAAAGTAATAAATACAAATTCATGGTATAGGTGAAATTCAGTAACAGAGATATATGGCTCTGTGTCAAAATGCGCGTTACGTTATTTTACATCGTAGTTATCGTATGTTCGGTGAGTTAATTCAATAATTATTTCAACTGCGTAGTAGACGATATTTTTTTATCTTAAACATTCATAATATACATAAATACGTATATATATATATATATATATATATATATATATATATATATATATATATATATATATATATAGCGCTATAGCATAGACTTCTCTATTGGGAAGGTATATCGAGTTCGAATATCACCAGAAAATAAAAATATAAATAATCCTAATATTATCGCGTTGGAGGCAACGGCAAACCACAACGCCATATGCGCGCTAGTAATAATATAGTATACTACAAAACATGCGGGGCTGTATTGTGCCGTCAAAATAAACCGATTACAGTCAGTTCTCCCGGCTGTGTGTATCTACGTTAGATATTATGATTGCTTTGTACGCTACTTACACTGTCAAAAAATATATAGGTAAGTAGTCGCCTACTAGGAAAGGCTAAGAGTAGTGCAAAAAAGAATCGAAAGGAAAATGATTGGCATAACACTGAAAGACAAGAAAGAAAATAAATGGCTTAGAGAAACAACAAGAATAAAGGATATAATACTAAGTATAAAGGAATCAAAATGGAGATGGGCTGGTCATCTGGTAAGACACCAGGAACTCTTGGCAAATAAAGCGACAATGTGGACTCCAGACGGTAACCGTAGAATAGGCAGACCACTAACACGTTGGGTTGACGATATAAATAAATTTCGAAAAGATTGGGCAAGTAAAGCGGCTGACAGGAAAAAATGGAAGGAACTTCGAGAGGGCTACATCCAGCAGTGGATTGAAAATAGCTGAAGAAGAAGAAGTCGCCTACTTACGATACGGAGACGGCACTTAATGATGATAATGATTATATATATATATATATATATATATATATATATATATATATATATATATTTATGACGTACTTATGGGCCCTGCTTCCGTCGTTAGTCGTCACTTTATGATATATCTACTCTGAGATAGATTCCGTGGGTTGACGACAATTCACGAGGAAATGGGACCCGAAATTAAGTCGTGGTCGCCCGTGTCAACTCTGGGCTGCTAGTAGAACACACAGCCAGTGACACATTTATATATAAAATAAATGTTAATTACACAGCAATAAAAATTTAACAAATATATATTACCATGCATTTAAATACGGACAATATCAATTTAAAAATAAAAAAAAATTAATGATTTTACAATATCGGTCAGCACACAAATAATTCACAGACATATATTACATTTAATACGCAACATACAAAAAATATAAATTATATGGAAATAAAACATAAGACCTGTGGTACCACAGTTGCTGCCATCGTTGTTGCCGGATGCTGATATATTTTCAATCGTAATTCGTATTTCGTAACGTGTTCCCGATGTCCGTTCGTAAGATGAACAATAATGATCAACTATTTATTTTTAGTTGATCATTAAAATACCGTCAATTCTAATCGGCTTATTATTTATTTTCTTTAACTAATTTTGGTATTTATTCCGTATGATATCGAATTGATATTGATACGTAACGACTAGAATTTAAATGTTTTTATACTATAATAATAATAATACTACGTAACCGTTTAGATACGTGGTTACGATACTAGACGACTGTAACGATAGATTTGACCGATATAATGCATACGACTGACTCGACCGATATCTAATACGAAGAATACCGACTGTCTTTCCAAAAATACTATATCTATCTATCGTTTCTTCACACACACACACCAACACGCGATCACCGGCTGTTAGCTCTACTAGCCGTTATTCCCCGGGTTTTCCCTTAACGGATCCGACATTGTTTATTTTATAAAGTAAATTGTGTTTATTTCCCATGTTTCTGTTTATTTTCCTTATTTTTCTGACTTTCCGATGTAACCTTATCAGTTTTGACGATCTAAGACTCTTACGATGGTAATACCTTTATACTACTTTATTATGTTATGCTAAATTAATTATTCCGACATCTTTTCTATTATATTCATTTTATTCGATATTTCCTAAGGTACCACCATCATCTTAAATCGCCATAATATATATATATATATATATATATATATATATATATATATATATATATTATCAACGGGCATAGCGCTTTGAGTACGACGGCTTTCCGTTTAATCGCCGAAGTTAAACAACAGTACTTGGGTGTGTGACCGCCGGTTCAGTGTGTTGTATGTTGTTGGTATCTGCCAATTTGCCTGGCCCGCACGGGAGATTAGGCTATTTTCTCCCTAATTTATTGATTGGGGATACCTACGTCCAGCAGTCGACCGATATAGGTTAAATATATATATATATATATATATATATATATATATATATATATATTATATATTATAACGCGTACCGTTCTAGGAAACGGTACGATACTGTTCTATTAGCAAAGAAAATGAACTCTTACTTATACTGAACGAACTAGCTAAGACAAGTAGAGAGTACGAACTGAATATTAATAACGGAAATAACGTTAATCGGCCGCGAATGTGTGAATACTGTACAACCGAAATTAATCGTGAGGTGGTAGAGCAATTTATATATATATATCTAGGGCACGAAATTGTACAATTCGGGAAGTACTGAACCAGAAATACGCTGACGGATCCATTTAGGTCGTTCTAACTATCGAACAAATATAAAAAAAAACGACATTTCACTAAAAATACTAAAATAGCCCCAATTGCAAACTTTAGTATTCCCGACATTCCTATACGGTTCAGAAAGTTGAGTGATACATACTAAAAACCCGGCGTCGAATACGATCGTGCGAAATGTGGTGCTGGAACAGACTGCTGCGAATACCTTAGATGGCTAATAATAGAACGAATGATTTTTGATCTACGCTAATTAAATCGGACACATGGATTATTAACGGCGGCATATGAACGGATACTGAAGTTTTTTAGGCGTACTATGCGTGGCAAAAATTGTTGTCCAACAGAAACCGCCAGGCAAACGCCCGAAAGGACGATCAGCAATAAGGTGGACCGACGCAATTGTCAAATGATCGAATTGAGAACTGGCAATCAGGCTGGTATATAATCGGATTGCGTGGCGTGCGATGAATTCGTAGTGACACATCGAACACGATGTTGGACGAAGATATTTATATATTACATATATTATATATATATATATATCACAAGACAACTATGCCAGTCCACTTTTGGGCAAAGTCTACATCAATTTTTCTCTCATCGATTACTATTACACGCTTTACTTGAACAGATTGACTCCATATCAACAACAACAACAAAAATATATTTGCATAAGTAATAAACGTAAAAGAAAATATAACACACGGGGTTACGTAACATTGTGTACCGGGGATTACCACAATAACGCAGTAAGAATATAAATAATAAAGCAAAACAAAACGTTAAACGCTGCAGGAAAAAATCAAATGAAAATAAACACGTTTTCTGATTACAAGTAATACATGATAGTATAGAAACTTAAGTCTAAACTGCGAAAATATATTGTTTAGATTGTGAGTTCTAAATAAATAAATACTATGTAATTGAAAAAATATAAGTAAAAATAAGAATAAAAAAAGTGGGTGACATGGGCGTCGAAGGTGCTTACTGAGTAAAGGGATTAATACTAATAAATAAATTATAATTACAATTACTACATAATGTTATGTTTAAGTCGCCTGTGTTTATATTTGGAATACATGAAACGAAGTTGCTTAGAATCGTAAATCGAGGAGACGAGTACATTGTTTCGGTATGAGCATTTAATATTTTTTTTTTTTTTTTTTAAAGTGAAATATATATGTATTAAATAAAATGTGGCTATAAAGGTGTAGGGAACTAGTGTTCATAATAGATAACTGTGTGTAAGTGTTGAGTAGCTGAAACAAAAGAAAACATCCGATATAGTACAAAATATAAAAAGGTGTGTGCGATAGATCCCGGCAATGGAACTTCAAAATAGGATGGAATAAGGGATGAGAAACATAGTCCCCTAAAAATGTGTGTAAAATGAGTTTGTGTAAAAATAGATATAAATACAAAAATTAATGTTAAACAGCCAAAATAGTATATATATATATACATGTACAATTTCAATCAAAAAAGAAAAACAAATAAAAAGTTTATGTATATACATCAAAGATACTCCTAAAAATACTAATAGAAAAATCAATTAAGAATACATTAAATATTCAATTAGGGAAAGTGTATTTATATATAAGAAATACATAAAATAAATATATATATACACATATATACATACGTACGTGTATATATACATATATTAAAATAACAATTTTAGACAATATTATAAAAGTAGCAACATTAATAATACAGTGGATGGAGGCAATGACCATGAACAAAAGATGCGGATTGACGGTTGAATTAAAGAACAAAATCTCTAATACAGGGCAGATCAGTAGCTTCGTACATGCTGTCGATTCTAGGTGCATTGAGAATACATCTGATGCATACTATTTTGAATGACTCGTCATTTGTTAAAGGAGGTTTTTGATATAGAGCTCCAGGAAGGACAAGCGTAGCAAAGTATTGGACAGATTAGTGCTTTATAGAGGATTATCTTGTTGTTAATGTTGAGGAAGGACTTGCGATTAAGGATGGGGTACGGTACAAGGAACAGAAATCATTGTTTATCTTGATTGCGATATTATTTATGTGTTTAATGAAAGTAAGTCTATTGTCGCGGATTACACTAACCTAACGAAATCATCTGTTCATCGTGATATTTGTCTTCCTCGCCGTATCATACGGTCCATCGGCCAATCGTGGCATAATTTTCCCGCTGTTTTCCTTTCTTCAATGTTATCCGAGCCGAATTTATATTACGTACGAAATATATATATATATATTTATTTATTTATTTGTTTTCGAAACAACGCTTAATGTAAAATTAACGTCTGACACGAATTACGGTAATAATTATAATTACGAAGCGAAACGATATAAAAGTAAATTACGAATATCGCTAGATTATTAATTATGAATAACGACTAAACTAGGTCAGAAGCGTTTAAATAAAGACGTAAGTCGTTTTCTATTATGAAAGGGGATTCCTCGAAATTGGCAACATTACGATAAAATCGAATTATACGAGAATGTATTTAGCGAAATCCGTGCCACAACTGTTCTCCGACTACAAAAACGCGACTAAGTAACGGGTAAATTGTCAATAATCAAATTTTAGATTAGAAGATAATATCCGAGGGAAATGGTAGCGACAAATATTTCTAATTCGTAATTTGAAAAGTGCGAAATGTAGCGATTTTAATTTTTTAAATTTTTATAGCACAAGCTTAACTAAAAGTTGAATAATTGCTAATTTGAACAAAGTAAAGTAAAACAAGCGCGGGGTCATTTAGTTCGATAACTAAAGCCTCTATAAACAAAAAAAGATATAATACAGGGATGGTTTCGTATATCTTCGCCAGTGTTTGGAAGATTAAGAAGAACTTCGAAGTTGATACGTTGATGAAGTCTCTTCTGAAATAGTATCTAATCGCCCGATTAATTGCTTTTATCGTCAGGTCTCGATGAATATCATCATTACGATACGCATCAAACGATAGGTGAGGATAATTTTCTGAATTCGGCTCCTTGTATGGAACTCTGCACTTAATATATACTGTGCAAACGCCTACTCTATCAGCAGACGATAAAACCTATTTGAACACACGCAACTACGTTGTAAAAAAAAAAAAAGTCAAATCGCAACAAGATACAGGCGCGAGAAAACTTTAAAAAAAAATAATTAAAAAAAATTAATTAAAATCACCAATTTTTTTATGACACTATTAACAAATTCGCTGTCAGATTTTTTATAAATACCGGTTTTTTCAATTTGGTAATTTTTGTAGATTGTATATGTAAATTAATATTTTTTTGTATATATATATTTTATATAGGATGACTCAGAGAAGACGGGCGGTTTTATTTATTTTTTAATAGCGTAGTTGGTAAGAACAAAGCAAACCGCGTGCTCCGCGTTTAGTGTACACACGAGAGATTCGTTTTCGTCTGCTTTCAATTATCATGGCATAACTAGAAGGAGCGCGCGTTTTGTAATTTGCGTGGAACGTTATTTTCGTCGTGAATCGATCACGACGGTACAGAGTTTCGAAAAGAACTTAAAGGTAGGCGATTTTTTTTTTGTGTCGATACCTTAACAGCCGCGTAAACACGTTCACGAGATCTGGAACATCTAAAAACTCGGATTTCTGAAGAAATTTCAAAAATTCGATGCTCGAAAAAGTGTTTAAAAATTTTGACAAAGAATGAATATGAATGTATTGTTGCCAATGACGGTCATCGGAACGATATTGTGTTCTACAAATAATTGTAAGCTAATACCTCGTTTTCCTATTTAAAAAAAAAAATCCATTCAAAAGTATCGATCGAGTAGTTTCGAAAAACAACAAACCCGTCCATCTTCTCCGGGTCATCCTATTTTTTTATAAATCGTACATATTTTTATGCTTTATTTTTATATTCGCTCGATAACGGCTTTAAAAAGTTTGTGATTTTTCATTTTTTAAAAAAGTTTAGTGATTTTAACACATTTTTCGTCATTTATTTCTAATTCGATTTAATAATCGAAACGGATCGTTATATTTCACGTTATACGAGTACGACTATACAAACTGAAGCTTAATTCTAATTACTTACAGATACCGTTAGTTACAAATGCCGATCCGGAACCCGTATCAAGTGGTACTGCCATTGCTAGTATTATAGGTGCTGTGGGTGTTAAATTTGGTTCGAAACTTACCGCCCCGTTTATGAGGGGTATAGGTAAAGAGAAGAAACTGGATGAAAAAGTTCGTCCGTGAAGTTACCATATTCGACGATAAAATTTCGTACAATTTTTCATTCGATAATTTTGAATAATATCATTACGTACTTAAAATTCGACGTTTCGAAATTTCGTTCCTTTTTTCTTGAATATCGCCCGTATGGATAATTGAAATTTTATACATATATATATATATATATATATATATATATATATATATATAATATATATATATGCATTAACACGTATATATGGTGAAATTATAATGTTATTTAAAAATAGAAAATGTCGATTAAAAATATAAAACGTCCTTTCTTCTTCAATATATTACAAAAACTTCGAATGGAATTATGGAAATAAATATACAGCAAAAAAGTAGTTAAAGTGGCTAAATTTTGTCATACATAAAAGTACTGCAAAGCTTTTCAGCTATTATTATCGAGTGGACATAATTCCTTTTTTCTTTTCCCTCTAATCTAGAACTGATTAAAGCGCAACCATCTACTAGATTTTATGTAGGTATATATCAGGAGATGGAGGGTTTTTTAGCAAATCCAACCGTCTTAGAGTAATATTAGATTGTACTCAAACCAGATCTATGATTCTATTCCGTTTTAATCTTTTACGTATTTCTTCATTAAGTAGGTTAGCTGCCAATGGATTTGGATGATGTTGAAGTCTTGATAAGCGTCTCTGAACAGCCGATTTAATCTCTTCAGCGACATATCTCACATGTAGGTCGGTGTGTAATGTACTGTTGGAGACATACCATGCAGCACCAACTATCAACCGTAGTATTTTATTCTGCCTGCGCTCAATTCGTTCTACGCTAGTTGCCAAAGCACATCCTCACAGTTCTGCTGCATATAACCATATATAGGCTTTAATATTGCTTTATACAATATTAATTTATTATCGATATTTAATTACGAGCGAGGGCCTATCAGCCGATACAATTGTTGCATCTTGGGTTCTAGCTGGATATTCTTAGCTTTTATATGTTTCAGCCGGGTTAACGTTTGATCCAAATAAACACCGAGATATTTAGTAGACTCGCTTTGCATTAATGACTTTGAATTTATCGTAACTTCATATGGACATCGATGTGATGCCATCACACTACCGTATCATCTACAAATGTAGCTACAAATACGTTTTCATTTATGGGTATATCATTAACAATGAGTACAGGAGAGGCCCCAGTACGCTCACCTGCGGCACACCTGCCTGTATTTTGCATGAAGATTATTGTTTATCATTTATCATAACTCGAAAATATCGTTCATACAAATAGGATTTGATAATGTTATAATATTGAGCAGACAAAGTCTTCTTACATTTGTAGAGTAGCCCTAGATGCCAGACACTGTAATGGCGATTTAGTTAATCGGTGTTCAACATTGACGATGTTTCTGATAACATGTCCTTCCTTCGCTAAAGCTGAAGTTATATCGTTTAGCTGTAGACACTATGGTGTAGATTCCTAATGACTACACGGAAGGTCACTTTTAATTTGATAAGTATTCAAGATTACTACTCTTTAAATATGTTACAAGTTTCCTATAATCCTCTACTTCATTTGTTTTGATTTGTACTCGCTTGTTTGTTAGTGATTTTCATCTAATTTTTTCTATTGATAGAATTGTGGAAGAATCAGAAAGCATTTTGGTTATTAACACCATTAACTGTAATAGGAGGCGACTTAACCGTAACTGAAGTTATCAGCTGAATCATGTAAATTATCTTCATTAGTGGTTAGAGCGGAAAAATGAAAAACTTATTTGATTTATTCACAGTATTACTGTTACGAGTACTCGTCTCTAAGCTAGATATATTTTTCCTCTTTCTATTGGTAACCTCTTGGCACCCGTGATTCAGATCATGCTGATCATCTTGATGGTTATCCATAGGTACTTCATTGTTTGTGTTGTAGTAGCAAAATTTTCTGCCGAATTTGTAAGTAGTAGTCGTTGAATTTGTTATTGCTGCATTTGTTTTTTTTGCAAATGCTGTTGTTGAGTAAACTGTACTGGATAATGTTGGTCTGTTATAAACGGTTGCAATCGATCGCATGGAGTAATACTATAAGATTGTATTGGAAGAATAGATGAGGCAGAGGTAGACACATTTTTATTACCCTGTTGTATATACGAAATAGAATTATCGCACCGATCGGTTACGAAACTACTTTCACCTTCATAAACAACATTTGAATAATAATGTTAGTATCGGTAATACTCGCGGGCGAATTGTTAGAATTAGATAAATAAGGAACGGACTCACCGATAACGGAATTAATAGAAACGCTGGTTGAAGGTTGCACACTGTCAATGTTTTGACGCCGTTGTGGCGGCGGCGAGCGGTGAGCTCCCTTTATCCACCGACAACAGGCAGATAATTACGAGCGGCAATAAAGTAATGGATATGATCGATTATAATTGATCAGGTTTATACACAGTCACTAACAAGAATTGGAGAGATAACGTATACACAATTACGAACTGTATTAAATTGATATGATCGATAGAATTAATTAGGTTTATATAAAATCGAACAATGCGACAACGCCTAATCTAATTTGATTATAAGTAAAAGTAGATAAACGACGTAAACGAGACACCGACACTGAACATTGTAAACACACGTTTAGAGCGAACGATTAACGCGGTACATGGTTACATGAAAAAATAAAAAAATATATATATATAAAATTATACATAATAAAAAATATAAACCGAAAAAAATGTAAATGAAATGTCAAAAAATACGTAATTTAGGTGTACGATATTATCTGATTATTTTATAATCAACACTGGTTTTCTTTTCAATTTGCTATTTTTTGTAATATTGTAAGTTTATTTTTATTTTTTTATTATAAATTCTTAATTACTACGAGCCGAGAGGCCGCAATTAATGTAGCTAATGTTTATTTAAATAATAATTTTTGCAAAGCGGATGGTTCATCCTGCCTACTAATCTAATATGTCATCTAACACACGTTTTCTCTATAATCTTTTTCTTGTTTGGCTGTTATCAAGAGTCGCCATACGTATCTGGATTTGAGTGTATTAATGATTTTATCCGCGTATTCTACTTCGCAATGAGAGTGAATCTCTTTATTTATTGCGTATCAGGTAACTTTATTTTGCGATTACAGAGATTATATAGTAACAGTTTATCTTTTTTTTTTTTTTTTTTAAACTGTGGAGACTATAATCAAGGATGACTTCTCTAGAAACGTCGCTATATGGGGGAATAATTGTAGATTATCTAGATGGAAAAGGGACGATACATCATACGAAGGTGTATTACCCGAAGAACGTAGCGAGACAAGGTAAAGTTCCGAACTCAACGGCGCTACAGCAGAGCATTAAAAAAAAAAATCTTCTTAAAGAACTTGAACCAGGGGAGTTTGGGGGAGACGGCTGGAGCTGACAGTAATAAGTGAGAGGTGATTGACTAATGCTCTTAATATACATTAGCTGCCATTAATCCCTATGCTCTGGCTGAATAAAGTGAATGATAACTTTGTGAGAAACTAAGAAAAGCTCTATACCACTAGACGACGCGTCTTTAGCCAATGAGTCAACAAATTCGTTGTCTGGAATACCTCTATGACCCGGCAACCACAAAAAGGACACAGATACTCCCACACGTTCCAAATTATTAATCTTTAGCAAAACTAAACCAATTAATGTATCTGACACGTTACGTTTATTGTCTACATACGTCACCACTCTTTTCGAATCAGTAATAATAAGATAATTTATCTTACCCATCGGAGAATTTTCGTAATTATTACGATCTGTATGTCCTTAGATAAACCGGTTTTCGACTTATATCTTTCACTACCATCGACTATAAGAATATTTTATTTTTAAATTTTATTTTCCATTTTTATAATATGAATTCCTTAGGTACCCTATCTCTTAAAACGCCATAATATATATACGTGTGTGTGTGAGTGCATATATAAAAACAATGGTGTGTGTGTGTGTGTCAATTAATATAACTGTAACCATTGACACGTGTGAAAACACAACATCCAAACACTTAGTTTAAAAACGAATATAAAAGTTAATCGATGTATTTCCATAAAATTTATTAAATAAATAAATGTAAAAAGTAGATACTAAAAATAAAAAGGTAATAAGAACTTTTGTAACATAAAAAATTATATATATATATATATATATATATATATATATATATATATATATATATATATATATATACATAAATAAAAGGGCAACTTTTTTTTTCATCTAAGGAACAGAATAAAATAAAATGGAAGAAAGGGGGGTACGAATGTAATCTAAAAAAAATATACAAAACAGGTAAGAATTCCAAACGTAGAAATTAATTTAGTAATATAATACGATAATATAGGATACATATATATATGTGTGTGTGTGTGCGTTTATGATAATTAAACCGATAGATCGACAAGATAAAATCAGAAAGCTGCAATATTCCGAATATTATTTAACGGTTATAAACTTATTATTAAAAAATAAATTAATGCGCGTATTTTAACAAACTTCAACAACTAAATTTGCTATCTTCGTCGCTACGTGTAAGCAACACTTTAAATAATGATCATAATTATGATTATTATAGTTTATAAAACGTACACACGAATATATTCACGAAATATATAACGTAGTTCCATCAAAAATCGTATAACTTAAAATGCGTTATTATTCGACTAATTTCTTCAACAAAATTATTCAGCCTATAAAGTATTTATATAAAAATTTTCGACGATCAGACTAATGTTTGTAATTATTACTCTAATTTCTTAATTAAAATTATCGAGATAATAAAGAAATGTGAATAAAAATAAAAATTTTTTTTATAAAAAAATGTCTAGGATTTTCACTGAAGGAATGTTTACGTGCAAAAATGTAAGTAGGAAGAAAATCGAACACTCACAGACACAATGTGACATATACACGTATGTACGAGTGTCTGTATATATATATATATATATATATATATATATATATATATATATAATTATAATTATATATTTTTGTGTACTCACGTTATATTGGTAAAATGCTATTTAAAAATTTAAATGACCTGTAAAATATAACGGTCGAAATTAAAAATCTAAATTCATCAAAAAATTAGTAATAAAACTTAGAGGATACAAGTAAAATTAAAACTATGAATTCGTGTAAAATTCGGTTGAAAACGCAATTTAATTTTTGAAAAACAATTAACCTTTTCAGTAAATTATCAATTTTCAACGCAAAATTATAAATTTTACAGCACGGAATAAATTTTAAAAATAATTTTAGGAAATAATCGTTTTAAAAGGTAGAATCATATTTTTTTTTTGGTCAGTTTAAGTGCATTGTTCGGACTATGAACTTATATTATTAGCCCTCGTAAAATTATATAATCTAGGCGTATCCAAGGAGGTAGGATCCACAATAAGCTCTTCGAGTTGTATTGGCAGCGTATACCTTGTTTTAAGAAGTTCGGACAGAAAACTATCACTATTTTTGTACTTGGAGCGGGGACCAAATCTGATGTTCGATATTATCTTCGACATTGCATACCTTACAAACTTCACTCCTGACGATCCTTAACCTGGCAGGATTACTAGGTGTACAATTATTACCACTTCTTAATCTAGTAAATACGGAGGCGAAATCTTTATGAATGTGTTTAAAGGCATGTCTACTTTGGAGTTTTCTTTTGAATAATGGCATATTCTTTACCTTTTTAACCAGCTTCAGAATTCGAAATATGACTGAAAAGAATGGTAAAACACTTCCTCAAGCTTTGATATAAACTATCCCCCATTGCAGTTTAAATCCTCGCATTCGCATCCGCTATCTCATTTCCACGAACGCCACAGTGGGAAGGAACCCGCTTCAATTTCACCCTAGTTCCATGCTTGTGGATTTGTCAAAACACATATTGTCGTATTGATAGTTCTAATACATTCATTGTAAGTAGTAAAAGAACACTCATGGAGTCAGTGAGTATGAGGACATTTTTCCTCCTATTTTATATAATCTAATGAAAGAAACAGCCTCGTATAGGGCGTACATTTCCGTAAAAAATTATGAGTTTACATATGGTATGCGGAACAACTTAGAGATGTATTACAGTAGTAAAAAAAAGCCGCTGTATACCTCTGTTTGGAATGTTCGATAGAGCCATCGGTGTAAATAATTTCCTAGTCATTCTACTCATTCTCCAATAACTCCATTTGGGAGATTATTCGATGTATTGAACGAGCTAGTATCTACCTCTAATTTAAACTCTAGTATTTAAATGGAAGTCTTATAAACAGGATCTAAAGTTATGTCGTGTAGTTTGCTACGACTACGAATGAGTTGCCGTAAATTTTTACCGATCCCGTATTTATTATTGCGAGCTTTGTACATACGTGTAAGTTGTTTATTGATTATACGAGGGTAATTGCGCGCCATAATAATAAGTGATTGAAGATTTAATGTGTTCTATAGATATCTCTAAAATTCGAAATGCTCATTAATAATTAAAATTTTAAACATAAAAGTTCACGTTCCCTATACAGGACGTTGTCGAGATAGTTTATTTCCTCGTACAATGATACCGTTCTAACATTTTTCTAATTTCTAATTTAAAAAAAAAACACACACAATTTCAACGTGTTACATAGTCGAATGTTTCTTCTCTTTCTTACCCACAACAAACACAAAAAGTAAACTGACAAGCAAAAATGACTATTGCGTGTTGCCAGACGAAATTAAAACAAATTGATACTTCAGAACGCCAAAAATTTCGAAAATGATAAAAAACGATATCGCTTAGTACATAGTGAGAGGAATCATATATATATTATATATTTTATATATATATATATATATATATATATATATATATATATATATATATACATATATAAATTTATGTATTAAAATGACGATGAGTGTCTTTGATTTCGTGAAAGCTCAGATTAATTTTTACATCATTAACTTCACATTTACATTAAAAATTAAAAATTACTTTATAAATAAATTTTTATTAGATCGACGGAAATAATATTTATATATATATATATATATATATATATATATATATATATATATATATATATATATATAAATTTATGTATTAAAATGACGATGAGTGTCTTTGATTTCGTGAAAGCTCAGATTAATTTTTACATCATTAACTTCACATTTACATTAAAAATTACTTTATAAATAAATTTTTAATAGGTCGACGGAAATAATATTTATATAATACATTTATATATATACATATATATATATATATATATATATATATATATATATATATATATATATAATGTTGATTTATTGGAGAGTAGTGATTTTATGAATTAACAAAACAAAATAAAATCAAAGTTAATCACTAAAAAATTTTTTTTTTATTACACAAATACGTACACGAAGCTCTTTTCGACTATTAAGTCATTATCAAGCTATTGTTAAAAATGTTATAAATAATTTTATAACATTTTTAACAATAGCTTGATAATGACTTAATAGTCGAAAAGCTTCGTGTACGTATTTGTGTAATAAAAAAAAAAATTTTTTAGTGATTAACTTTGATTTTATTTTGTTTTGTTAATTATATATATATATATATATATATTCGCATTCATAGTTAACGCATAGACTAAGTAAAAATCAATATGAGAATAGAATTTACTAAAAATTAAAGAATAGAATTTCATCGTTTTTAATTTCTTTCCCTGTTTGAATGAGGAGTGACACGTTTTTTGCGATGACGTAAATTTTTATTCATTACGTATTTCAAATTTGGCGACATGTAGTATGGCTTTTCCTGAGATCCGTCATTCATTTCACCGTCTTTCACTAAAATTAAAATTAACAACATTAGTTCAATTACGATTTTCACAATACAAGTACGTGTGTACGATTAAATAGCTTTTAAACTATCATAACATGCTAAATATGTTAGGAAATATCCCATCTTGAAAACCTTTTAAACGAAAATAATCAATCGATGCGTTAGAAACAACATTATGAATATTTCAAAATTGGCTCTCATCGTATACTACTATATTAAACGTCGGTGTGTATCTATGCGGAAAAGTATATTTCTAATTTCTAAAGTGTATTTCGATCCGTTGATTAATATACGTGGTTTTCTTCGTTGTTCTTCGCATTAATTTATTTTAACCGGTAAATGCATAAAATGATTTAACTTTTTCAAACACCAGAATAGACAGGAAAATATTGACCCGTCATGCGCAAGGTTTTTCTTTTGGCAACCACGTTTTCATTCAAACTGGTAGTGTAAAATTCGCAAAGGACGTTTAGAGTTTCTCTCTGCGCGGTATTTGTTGTTTCTCAACATCTTACTGACTGGAAAGAAATACGTGACATTGTTGGGGAGATTTTGAACCTATGTGCCGGCTTCGCATAGAAAAATATATAGATGATCCGAAAATCGTAATGCAGTCAATGTAATTAAAAGTATGGGACAACGTGTGTACCAGTATGCTTCAGTTAAATGAGGAGAAACTTTAATTATGAATAATAATCCAACAAAGTGTTTGCTTCATTACATTACACGAATTATATCGAAATATCATTCTTCTTCTTCACGTGCCATCCGATTCGGATATTGCTTAGTCACCATAACTCCACTATCTGATGGAAGGAGTTTCGATCTCTGGACGCTCTGATTAGTTCCGCTGCATTCCGAATTTCAGTTCATATTTTGATGTTGTCACGCCAAGAGATCCTTCTTCTCCCGGTTTTCTTCTACCATTCCCATTAATATTGTCTGTAAAAGGTAGTAATTCTTAGATGTCCCAAAAACGCGTATCCGGCCAGTTCTCATCAGTCTTCTTCGTTCTTTACTTGTCCACGGAATTTTTCATACTCTTTTGTAAAACTACATTTCGAACGATAAGATATGCTTCTTCATATTTTCTTTTAGCATCCAAGTTCGACACCCATATCCACACGTAAAAACTTTTTTTTATTTATTTTTTTTTTTTTTATATCTAAGCTTAATTTTCTTCGGTTACAAAGAACGTGTTTGAATTTCACGAACATATCTCGGGCCATTTCAATTCGCATTATATATTGATTTAATTTAATTACAAATAAAATATTCATCGATTCAACTTGCTATATTATATACGATACATGTAAGTGCGTGTACGTGTGTATAACACTTACAAAAACAAAGAAACAACGTATCGACGGCTACTGTATATACGCTGAAAAATGTAGATGCCACTATCCACGTTATTAAAACAACGATGGCAATCGGTACAATTGGATAGGATAACGGTATATTAGTAAACGTATAATGCGACATTAATCCCATTCCAACCGTTAAACCGATTTTGCCCATTAGAATTAAGAAATCGACGACCTAACAAGATAAAACAATTATTTTCAACACCGGCACATGTGTACATATGTATATAATATAATTAAATACAATCTGGCCTAGCCGGCTAACAGGTGTGAAGGTATATTGCCATGGTATCGCCATCCATTAAAGACTCGTCGTTATTTAATAAATTAACAGCTAGTGGATTAGTACGTTTTTCTAGTCTCTTTAAGTTAAACGTGTGCTGCGTTTCGAAATTACAGTATTATATTTGGTACATTCAAGTCGCGATACGTACGTTGACCAGTGATTTTGAAACTTTCGATTTGAAGCATTGTACGATTTTTATTTCCGAAGCAAAAGCAATACCCCACAATAATAAACCGTACGTCTAGACATGGCCTTCGTGTCTTCCGGTTAAACACCATCAAATGTAAAATGTAACTGTTGGGCAAGTATCCCATCTGGTTGTCGAAGTAACATAATCGAATTTTGCATTACTTATTTTAATCTTCGGCTTATATCCCTAATCTTAGAAAGCATCTAAGCCGGATCTTTGACTCTAGAACAGGATCTAGATCATTAGAAAAGAATGCTACATTATTTTCATATACAGCTACTTTCACGTGTTTTTCTTTACTGTGTACTGTGATATCGTAAATGTAAATTAGGTACAGAAGTGTGTCTAGAATTGATGCGTAAGACAAGTCAGCGGTAACAAGATGAAATTTAGATTAACAGTTAATGATATGTTTTCGTATCCGATGAAATTGTTCTATAATAACGTGTTTTAAAGCCAAATAGTCATGAACAACTACCGAGTTGTTAAAAATTAGGACAAGTCTTGAAGCAGTTTCCATAATTTTCATACAATTAGTAATAAGCAAATAAGTCGGTCGGAGGATATTTCACTAATGGATTTTCCTGGTTCGGGAATCATTTCCATTGTGGAGAATAGCGTACGGATTATTGAACTAAATATAGATGTAATACAAATTATATTTTCGGCAGATGCTTTTAACATTATCCCGATTATCAATCATAACCACGTACCGTGTATTCTATTAAATTATTTAATAAAATTTTTAAGTCACATAAGTGACCGAACATCCTAACTCTTGTCTTACTTCCTTGTGGAACTTGTTTTCACCTGAAATGTGTTCCACATATTTCCCATAGTCTATACAGCCTTTCATTTTTCCTTTGTATCATTTTGAAACTTTTAGTAGCTCTTTGTAATAAATGCTCGTAATTCGAGCAAGACGAATTAGAAATAAATGATTTAAACGTATCCCACTTTTTTTTGGACATAGCCTCTCTTTTTTTCTTTTATCAGCATGATTTAATTTCTTTTATAAGTTGGTAATCTAGAATTCTGTCATTGTTTCCTAGCACTTCTTTCCTAATTAAGTGTATTTGTAATTACTGCCGGATAATTGAAATTACGAGACGACTATTATTACCTCGAGCTGTACCCAATCAAGTTGCTTTTTGCATCATGTTTTTAAATATTGTACAACAGTATGTATATTATTTGTTGTCTTCAAATGGATGTTAAATGTCAAGTTCTCATTTAGCCAGTTGGAATACGAAACCCAGTCAGTTCTTTTACTATACAAAATTTTAGATTCGCCCTTTTTAATTATTAGAGAATAACTCAATTGGAATAGAACAGGTAAAGGATCTGATGACGACGGCGATTTGCATGAATATATAAAATACGTTTGAATTCTAATTTTCAATTTAACATAAAAATGCATTAAAGTAATCACACTACGGGTCTAATAATAATAATAAAACTTTTGTTTCTTCGATAATAACATGACATAAACGAAACAAAATTTCGTACTCGAAGAAGTTACATCAACTCGAATCCTGATAGAGGAATAAGCGATCCTTTTTGAACGGAGATTGAAAGAAAACAAAATGGCGCATCATAGACAAGTCAATGCGAGGTGGTTTGTCACTGCGTTAGCCGGATTTTTTACTTTCCTAATAAGTCGGTACTTATTTACAGACATTTTGCATGAGAAAAGTTTTGAAAAATTCTATTCCCCAGTGATATTTAAACTCAAGTAATGCGAGTAGATTCTCTATTTCACGAGTTCTATAAAACACAAATACTGTTTACAAATCCAAAAAATAAGATGCGATTTTAATTTTTTTTTTGCTACGTTGGACCTGTGTGATTGAAGTGTCTGTGTTTACAAGAAAGCCTGTCAACAGCTTACATGTAGAAGTATCAGAATGGCCTCTCAGGATCCGTCAAATGTATATACTATCCAACTTTTCGACATAATGTGATGCCTCCAACTTTACATTAGACAATCTGCATCAGCCTAAACGCAACACGATCAATACTGGCAAAATTTTCAACGTGCAATCAACACTAAATACAAACAAACTCTATAAAAACTTAAATCTAGTAACGCCACCGTGGACAAATAATTCGATCAATTCGAACTTACATATATTTATAACTTGAAGAAAAATTCCCATAATGATCAAAAAATTATTCAATCCGTTACTTCGCAAACATCTCAATCATTAACATTCTATACAGATGGCTTAAAATTTGATTCGTTCGTTGGCTGCTCCGTTGTCAAAGATAACGAAGTCTATATTCGATTCCCACTAACGTAATCATTTACAATTTTATCTGTCGAACTATTATACTTGGCCCCCAACGATTTTAGTATAAATATTGAACTTGAGTCTAGCTTGCCAATAATAATCTGCTCAGACTCTCTTCCAACCTTGAACGCTATTCATAATGTATCTAACAACAATAGACATCCTATAGCGGAAACAATTTTAGAATCAATTACTAATGAACGATCCATTACATTCCTCTGGATCCCAGCACATACTGGAATTTCTGAAAATGAGCTAGATGATAGGGCAGCAAAGGAAGCAGCAACTGTATTACCTGTGCCTAATGAGATCACTATTATTTCAGTTATGGCAAGAAGAATGGTAATCCGTATCAACATGAAACAAGCTACGATCTATCAAACCAAAAATAACATCTTGCAAGACACACTTACAATATCGGAAAGACAATGTAGTTGTTAGCAGACTCTGATTGGGCCACACTAAACTGATACATGTTTAACTTCTTAATTGATCGGAAGTTCCATTACGTACGGCCTGCAACATGTCTGTCCAACATATAGTGACAGAGTGTCCTCAATACAGCCTACAGATATCATACTGCGGTCTTTCATCTTCATTACAGTTACTGCTCGATGACAACTCCGCTATCCAGACTCATCCTCTTCCTACACGATACTGGATTGTATCATTTAATTTAATACCTATTTTCCTCTGTGCCTCTTTTAATTGCTGTATATGGCGCATTAATTTAAATAATAATAATACTAAAAAAACCGACTAGAATTTTCTGGATATTTATAATCTTAATCTATGTACATATATATACTGGAGACGAGAATTCGCAATGCGAGATAAGAAAAACTAAATATATCTCATAAAAATGTTCATTAATTAGTTTATCTCACCTGAAATAGAGAAAAATAAATTAATGATTATTTTCAAAAAAATTTTCACCTCCAAAGCTGACCGTGTAATATCGTAATGTATAGTAAAAAATTGTAAAATAAACGCGATATTTACTTTATCTAAAACGGCAACTCGTACGATATTTCTCAAAAGAAGTCCAACAGCCGATTGAGCTGACGAGCAGAATCCTTCACCATATATAGCGCACATAGTATAGGCGTTCGAAGTTACGAATGTCAGGAACTTTTGCAATATCCAAAAGCAACATTGCAACGACCAGAAAATACATTGAAAAATCACGTTCTTTCGACCCTTTAAATTCCTATGCAGATATTCTATAATACTCCTGATGAAACTTAAGGTGGCTATCAGGAAGGATCCAACGGCTATAGTACCCAAGTGATATCTGAAAATTTTTCAGCACGTACGAATA
The DNA here is from genome assembly GCA_032883995.1 of Coronaproctus castanopsis. Classification (NCBI taxonomy): domain Eukaryota; kingdom Metazoa; phylum Arthropoda; class Insecta; order Hemiptera; family Monophlebidae; genus Coronaproctus; species Coronaproctus castanopsis. The sequence continues at coordinate 70,790,135 of CM065053.1, forward strand.
CACGTATATATATATATATATTATAAAGGTTAAACTCTTTATTACGATAATCGATGTATGTATAAGAAACTGAAAATATAAGAGCAGAATAAAAATCATTTTTTATAAACATTTGACATATTTATTCGACGTACATTTAACCCTACTCGCGTATTCGTTCAATCACATTTATTACATTTTAAACAACAAACGAGTAGCTAAAATTTTAAATTTTATACAAAAAGACTACAAAGCTATTCGGCTATTAAGTCATTATTAAAAAAAAAAAAAAACAAAAAAAACAACAAAACAAAAATTAAATATAAAAATATAAAAGATAAAAAAATAAAATAAAATGTAACAAAAAAGGTATTCGGCTATTAAGTCATTATCAAAAAAAAAAACAAAAAAACAAAAATTAAATATAAAAATATAAAAGATAAAAAAATAAAATAAAATGTGACAAAAAAGGTATTCGGTTATGAAGTCATTATCAAAAAAAAAAAAAAACAACAACAAAACAAAAATTAAATATAAAAATATAAAAGATAAAAAAATAAAATAAAATGTAACAAAAAAGCTATTCGGCTATTAAGTCATTATCAAAAAAAAAAAAAAAAAAAAAAAAAAAAATTAAATATAAAAATATAAAAGATAAAAAAATAAAATAAAATGTAACAAAAAATCTATTCGGCTATTAAGTCATTATCAAAAAAAAAAAAAACAACAAAACAAAAATTAAATATAAAAATATAAAAGATAAAAAAATAAAATAAAATGTAACAAAATCCTTAATTTAGATGTATAGAATACAACGGAAAATAGCAAAAGTGGAAGAACTTAGTTATTTCCAAAATAATCAGATGGTGAATAAACAACGTAATCAATAAATCAGCGATATAAAATTTATTTAGCCAGTTAACCCTTTCAGTCACGATGTTCACCCTATATGGTCACGAAATTTTAATGCTGTTAAAATTTTTATTTTCTGATTGATGCGAAATGTATCAATATTAAAAATATTTATATAAATAGATTGAAATTTATCTACAGTTCGCCTAAGAAGCGGCGTTGTACGATAAACGCTTGTATAAAATTTATAATTTTGTGTTATGTTACAACGAAAGGGTTAAAAAAAAAAGAGAACAGATAAAGTAAATACAGAAAGAGCAGAATAAAACAAATAGCAATCAATCGTAAATACAAACAAAACAACAACAAAGTATATTTGCCTAAGTAATAAACATAAAAGAAAATATAACGTGCGTTACAAACATTATGTACCGGGGGTTACCACAATAACACCACCGTAAGAATATAAATAATAAAGCAAAACAAAACGTTAAATGTTGTTGCAGGAAAAATAATCAAATAAAAAATAAACACGTTTTCTAATTACAAGTAATACATGATAGTATAGAAACTTAAGTCTAAGCTACAAAAATATATTGTTTCGGTTGTAGGTTCTTAAATAAATACTATGTATATACGCACATATATATACATACATATATATATATATATATATATATATATATATATATACATATAAAAAGTGGACGAGGGTGCTTACTAAGGAAAGGGGTTAAATTATAATTTAAAAAATTAAAATTAATTACTACATAATGTTACGTTTAAGTCGCCTGTGTTTATATTTGGCATACATGAAACGAAGTTGCTTAGAATCGTAATTGGTAATCGAGGAGACGAGTACGTTGTTTCGGTATGAGCATTTCATAAAAAAGTCAGTCGATAACTTTCGAAATTCACTTACCTGACGCTGACGTACAGCGACGTTAGTACAGTAAAGTAGGGTATATTTTTCTTATGTAAAGTCCAATACCATAGGGAAAAACAATAGGCCAAAATAACGCGTCCGAATCCCGAAACGAAATACCAAGCCCACAAGACGGCGAAAAAGTTGTAGGCGAATAGCCCGTAAATTAATTTAGTCGAACGATGCTGAACGAATTTGCAAGCGGCCAACACGCATCGACTATTAAGACCGATCGTCTTACTGTGGCAATGATCGTCGAACTGATGAGGCAGACACCAAATATCTTCCTGCGTAAGCGTGAAAAAAAAAATTAATATAAAAGTAATCCAAATCGGTACGAATAATTGCGATAATTGTAATTCGCACGCATTATTTCAACTTTATTTAGAACATTACGGACCTCGTGATTAATATGGCGGTCGAATTACCGCAACTAACCAGAATCTAAGTACCTCACAGCATTGAAATACTTCGTCAATTATACATTAGCCCGAGCCTACCAAGATAATTGAGACGCCGTAAAAACTGACCCTCTAAATCGAATTACTCTTCTTTCTATTCGGAGATTTTTTTTTCCAAAAAATCAATGCTAAATAGATTTTAAGATCATTTGAGATGCGGCTATAACGTCGGATGCTAAAGATTTCATGGACGGATAAAGTATCAAATGCGGAAATACTAAAACGACTAAATAAAAGATTGGAGTTAGAAAAAAATATTAAGAAAAGAGAAATAACTTACTTCGGGCACATCTTGAGGAACAACAGATATGAAATGTTACAATTGATACTCGAAGGAAACATCACTGGAAAACGGGAAAAAGGAAGGAGAAGAAAAATGCAAAAGAATGGACAGGACTTAATACAGAAATCATATTGTGGAAGTTAGCCAACAGATTGGAAGCCGGAGAGATAATCGTCAACATCCACTGAGGATACGGCACCAGAAGAAGATTTTTTATGGGCTTCCACAAAGTTTACCCGTTACAAATTGTGATATAAAAGATTAAATACATATATATTGGTTCTAATTCACGAATAATCTTATACAGAAAAATATAAATGTGCACATTACGAGTAGCAAGTAAGAAAGACATGTTAATAGGGGAAGGAATTGATAAGGATTTTATTTAATTGTATAACGTATTACGGGGACAGGAATAATAAGAACATCCGAAAAATATGCGATTCGAGTCGGTAATAAGGTCGGCATCTGCATGTGTGAGCACTGAGCAGTAGGGACAGATAGTAAGGTTCATTTGGAATAATGAAAAAGCGAGACGATTTTTCCGAATCGTAGTCTGCGTATTTATGAATGGACGAATTTGATTAACTGGCATCTGTATATTGTAAAACCAGGGTAAGCATGGAAGAAGCAATGTATAATGTGAGACATTATAATATGGGTTATTCCAAACCGCTTTCCAGTATTACTTGTCGGTAGTTTTAACAAACGACAGAAGGTTAATGTTCGGTGAACAAGCGATGAAGAGTCAAAGAAGTCAGCGAGATAATTTCCGGTGATTTCAAAGTGGAATCCATAACTCAATCGAGACACCAACATACTGAAGAAGAGTGACATGATCGTTGCGAATTTTCAGTATTATCGGAGAGGAGTGATGAGGGTTGTAGTGTGGAAATTTTAATGCAGAGAGACAACTTCTAGAGTCTGAAATGATTACAATTTTTTAGATAATTGGCTAGAAAAGACGAAACAGAGAGAATGAAGGATAGCTACAGCCTCTGCGGTAAAGATAGAAAAGGGATTTTTAACCATGTGGAAGCAAGGAATAACAAATGTCGTAATTTAGAGCCGTCTGTGTAGATAGGTGTGAATTCAGAGAAGTGGTACTGGATATGTGAAATAAAAAACGCGTTAACAATAGAAGGAGGAACAGAAAATTTAAATGTTTTAAAATAATCTAATTTTATATGTACGGGTACTTCATTATTAGTAAAAGGAATAAGAAAATAAGTGGAGAGGAGTATTATTAGATTACGGTAATTAGATAGATGATGAGCGGAGAGGCAAAGAATTGGACGGGGACTAATAGTAAATCTCTATTTTTAGGAAATATCGAGAAACGAGAGGAATAATGAAGGAATGCAAGTTGATTGTATCAAAAATTTGCCAGCTAAATATGTCCGAAGCACATATATATATATATATATATATATATATATATATATATATATATATATATATATATATATATATATATATATATATATATATATATATATATATATAGGGAGGAACCTTAGTCTACACTTCCAAAGCTGATATTGGAGTAGAGATAAGTGCTCTTAAGAATAGGCTTTAAATTTTGTCCAATGTTGGAATGTACGTGGCCGGAGAATTTCCGAACACATAATCCACGATACTGCGTATGAAAGATTATAGTAGATAATAAGCAACGCCTCAGCAAGAAGATAAGACGCCCAAAAGGTATAATTTGATGTAAATTGTTAATTAATGCTTCACTTCATCTTAGTTTTTTAATATTTTCATTTTTAGATCTTTTAATTTTCAAGAAACAAAATAATAATAATTAAAGATAAAATTCTAATGATCATCTTAAAAGAAACAGCATCTCTCGTTCGTGAAATTGCGCATAAAAAACGATATTTTGCATTCGGCTGAATTAATTAATTTTAGAAAATCATTAATTCCACGGTCGTCATTTTTGTTCTTTCTTCTATGTAATTTTTCTTACAATTACATCGCTAAGTTAAAAAATACTTCATCTCGTTTTTTTTTTTTAGTCGTAATATATTTAGTTTTAATCTCCCCACGTTACAATAAGTTTTTCCGGTTGCCGGAAAAAAATATGATGTGTCCCTAAAGTCGATTGATGCTTATATATATATATTAATACGAATAACAAAAAACTGTAATAAGAATTAGTCAGAACCTGCTGATATAAAAACAGAAGTGAGACGACGATGCTTATTGTCGACTTATCTATGTTTATATTCTACAGTTAATAGTTAAGGATGTATTGGAAACTATTAACTATGGAATAAATATAGAACGAGAAAAATTAATAATTATAAAATTCGCCAATGACCAGATGATACTCGCAGAATATTGTATAGGAATTGATGGCGATCTAGCAAATCGAGAGAGTTAAATACACTGGCCAGATTATAACAGAAGATCTCTATTGTGATACTGAAATATTAGTAAAATGTTGCTTTTAAGAAAAACGAGAGGCATATTAAGACAAAAGTCACCGCGGAAAGTCTGAAAAAGAATATTGAACATGCACGTATAGCCATAGCCAATTATGGTGCTGAAACCTGCACATTAAATAAAGGAATAATTCGAGATGTGGGCTTGGAGAAAAATGGAACGAATAAAGTGAGTAAATGAAATTCGAAATGAACAGGTACTATGAGAAATCGAAGAGAAAAGGCCGTTATTAAATCGGATAAGGAAAACATGATTAACTTAGATTGGCCATGTACTACGGAGATTACTTCGAAACATCATTGGAATTAAAAATCCAAGAAAAAATAACCCGTGAAAACTGAGAAATACGTTTATAACAACCCAGTTAAAAGACACCGGACGCTGTATTAAAAGGACCTGATGAATGCCGAGAAAGACAGAAGCTTACTAACATGGTAATGGACCAGCCTACTGATGATGATGATGATGATATATATATATATATTAATGTAACATCTCAATGATGTGGAACCAGCCCTATTGATCAACAGATGATTATAAAATATCGTATTTTTCTGGGGTTTTTTCTTTTTTTAAGTACTAAAGGTACTGCTAAAATTTCTTTTCAGTTCACTCGTCTATCATTATCATATGCAGAGGGGAACAAATACATTTACATAATAGTAACAATAGACCGGGAATTATTTTGAAGTTATTCGGATAGATCAAATTTAACAATCCCACTACAAAAACGAATCGGTATCTTACTGAAAAGATAGCATTTGCCTAGTCGCGGTTATCGGTATAGAATAAGTAGCTAACGATTATACGAATTATTTATACACACGTGGATGAGACAAATAAATGTTTATATATGAGGAACTTCAAGCGATGACATAACCGAATATCTGCAGACACCGTAGTGTGGTGGGAAACTGAGCTTTTGGACTCCCACTCAGTCTAAAATAATTAACGGTTTTATTCTAAGACAATTTTTAAAGTACGAAAAATGATAATTCGATTAAAGCGTCGCAAGATCTGACGAATTAATTCTCGTGAATTATCAATCAATATTACATATCAGTTTTTGTAACTTCGAAATTTAATTCGCAAACATATATAATGGAAAGTATGTCCATTATTGGTATTTTTAAACAATAAAAAAATTACACCTCATTCATTAATAATATTCCTGGCGATTCTAATAGCTACTAGTAGAAACTGATTTTAACGTTGACTGTCACAACAGCCTCTAAACCGGTGGGATTGAAGCTATATTATAGACTGAATTTGAAACGGGTTAAAAAAAAAAAAGGTCAATATTGACGAGTATTTATCGTAAATAATTTGTGATAGTAAGAGTAGTAGATATGAATAAGATTTTTTTTTTTAAATCTTCCGTGCCATATGTACTGCTACAAAGGCTAAAACACATCATCCCCTGTTATTATAGATGTGAAGATAATTTAGTACGAACGAGGAAAGTTATGAGTATTTTCATTTTTAGGTAAAAGTATTTTATTACGTGTGTTAGAAAACTGAAATGAAGAGTGAGTAGAGTTATGCAGAGAGCAGTATAGTGATTTGAACATGACAGGATGATGAACAAGTAGGAGGATCGATTTTGGATAGGATACGAGTCAAACCAGTGTGATCTGTGCGGATGCGGAACAGCATAACTTCATATTGTCTTGTACGATGAACACGTTCAATAGACCATTTTTACTTACATCGATATAATTCCGTAATTATTTACCTCCATAAAGCGTTGCAAATTATGTTTATTAATAAATTTTATAAAAGAGTAAATGTAAAATAAATTATTTCCGTCAAATATAATTTGCGTGTTGATTTATATATCGTTTGTTTTTAATTTTAAAAAATAATAAAATAATAATAATAACAGATATAATAAAGGAGAAAGCGATGGTAATCTTGATCGGGCGATATTGAAATTTTCGCGTTTAAGGTTTCTTTGATTTTGAGTATGAAAATGTAGAGTTTTTAAGATTTACAAAATTATTTTTTATAGCACCATTTTAATCATTTATAATTATATATTACTACGCGCAATACGTTCATGTAAGGTATAAAATTCGTTAAATGCGAAAACTCTATATTACCTTATAATTAATGCCGCTACAAACGCAATCTGTATCATTTTGAAGTCCCGAAATTGTGTAAACCGAATTACCTAACGTCTTCAGGAATCCGAAGACCCACAAGAACCACGCAATCACTACCAATTTCATTAAGATCGGTATAATTGGAAACACGAGTGTCGTTTTAATATCGTTCACTGCTCTGTAATTAAATTTAAATATATATATAGGATAAAAAATAATCGAATCTCTAAATAAATTATTTATTACGTATGATATTAAAATAACGTTAATTTTTTTTTCAACTTTAGAAAAATAAACGCTAAATATAAAATAATAACGACCGAATAGGATTAAAGGCGAACGTACTGTTAATTATTAGCAGTATTAATTACGCGTTTTATTTTTTCAATCGTAATTATTTATAATAATAATAATTATTATTAGCTATTTTGTTGATTCGTTATATCTTTTATATGTTCATTATATCGCGACTGGTGTAGCGTATTTATGTATCATGGACTGAGCGCAAATTAGTTTATCGCATTCGTTACTTATATTTTTAATAACGTGTAGGTCGGCAACACGAATTCCGGTTGTTTAAATAAAAAATGTCAATTTCCGCACAAACAAACGAAAAAAAAAACGAGAAAAATCAAGAATAACGTATACGATGTTGGCGTAATAATGACGCAAACATTAAGCAGAGGTTAGGTGAAATCCATCAAAAAATTTCTGTTTTGTTTATGATTAACGTGTATGGTATAGTCTTTAACAATTGACGAAGCTGATAGCACGTGTATAGAGTTGCACTTCCAACGAAGGGACTCTGACTTGTCCGAAATTAAATATAATAATTACGATCGAAAAATTATAGCTGCGACCCCCCCCCCTAAAAAAAAAGTTTAATTTCGAAGTAAATAAACTATGAAAAAAAAACAGCAATTGGAGAAAAATCATAAACAACGGAGGTGTGATAATGACGCAAATATTTACGGATATCGACCAAATGAAACGCATAAATAGGAGAAACAACGACAAAAAACGATTAGTTTGGTTTTAAAATTGCGATTGCAAGTATGTCCGAATTTTCACCACTAGCAAATTCTGACGTGGTTTTAATAAAAAAACACCGAAAGTTTCAATTCTTTTATAAATTTGTCTGTTTCCGGGCATGGCGATATTTCTAGAGAAATTGCCCACCTCTATAGAAATAGGAGTTAGTACGAGCATCACATTAGGTAGGCTGTAAAGGCGTCATCATTAAAAAAAAAAATTAAAACAAAAAATAAAATGAAAAAACTCGTTTTGCTCGTGCAACCCATAGTTGGTCAGTAGGGTGACCCATAGAAGACAGACGGTTTTGTTTTTTAAATAGCGCAATTGGTAACACTGCTAAAACGTAAACCGCGTGTCCCACGTTTAGTGTACACACGAGGAGAGATTTGCTTTTGTCCAGTTTCAGTTATCATGGCATCCTATAACGAGAAAGAGTGCCCGTTTTGTGTGGAACGTTATTTTCGGCGTGAATCTAAAACGACAGCGCAAAAAGAGTCTCGAAAAGAATTTAAAGTTACGCAACATTCGCTGGTGTTTTCACAAAGATTCTTTATTCGGGATGTTGATTCGGTTCTATCGTAGTGTCAACGGAACGAATTGTAGTTTATTTTATTATTATTTTGTGTTTCATTTTTTATTATTTTATTTCATTATTCATTTATTTAAACTTTTAATATTTGTTCTCTCCTAAACATCGCTGAATCAAGAGTACGTTTATTTAAATGGACGACGAGGAGGGGTAGTTGATCCCGACGGTTTTTGTATAACGTTGAATCAGGTAATAGTACTAATGATAATTTTATTTCCGAACAAAAGGCAGTTCTGAATAAAGATATTGCCGATAACAATATTAATTGTAGTAGTGATATTAGTGGTAGTAGTAATATTGATAATCAAATCCTTTAGTTTTATTATCTCATTCGGTCCGCTGAAATTAAAGGTATTAATCTAGATTACTAGAACGAGGATACGATCTCTTCCAGATAAAAAAAAATTCAACGTTTAAATAAACGTATCTCCGTTGAAGGTCACATAAAATATATTCCTTCTACGACTTTACACGATTATTCTTTTCTAAGCTGTCCGAAATTTGTGTTTATTAATATGGTTAGATTTGAATGCGAACCGTACATTCAACATGTCGGCGTCAGTGTTTTTCGTGCTTACGTTTTTCGCATGGCTCAATATATTACCAAGGCGGCAAAAAAACGTTTAGCCGGAGTCACATTTACCAGTTGAATACCCGTCTGAAATCTTTTATATCAATTGTAAGGATGATCTGTATCCCTTATCTAAGTCTTGCCAAGAACGAAAAATACAAGAAGATATCAAAATTCTTATGGTATATAAAACTTGAGTTGAGCTGAGGCGACTTTTGAAATTCCTACAGCGAATAACACTTATTCGTACGCTTACCGAGCTCAACATATCGATCCCGATAAAACGTTTCCTAAATCTAACTTCGATAGATTTCAATGGTTATCTAATGACGACTTCTTTCAAAAACTTAAGCCTGTCCGTCATATTCCTAAATGTCAGAAAACAAAACTATCGAACCACTAAGTCGGAAAAACTTACACCACTTTTGCTGTGGAAAGTTTGGCTGGATTCAACTCTAATAAAAGAGCACATCGGAGTGACTCTAGTCTTTCTTCTCCTACAATAGTTCACTAGAAGAGAACATTCGGACATTAATTTACAAATACGTCAAAATCAAAAAGACAACTTCCAAAAGCATATGCAATTCAGCTAAACAATTCGACCGAATTTCGTACGACGATGAATACAGACGGTATACTTTGATCCGAGCCAACAGGGTTAACCAAAATACGTAATTCTAACCTTTCCATTCTGTATATCCTCGCAGAACGTCATCAGTTTAATTTCATTAGATTATCACAGAATTTTCTTTCCTCCTTGAGTGATCTGACGACCTTACTATACTTTTCTACCTACTCAAAACTCTAATCCATTTATAACTTTTGATATATAATTATATTTATCCGTCTCTCTAGCCGTTACACATGACCCGTAAATTAAAAATTAATTCCTTTTTAACGGAGATTAAAAATTTAAATCAAAATTGATATACTCACTTGCTGCCCTCTCGTATGATCATAACGGCTAAATTAATTCGTTTTCTTAAGAAGATAATCAATATAATCAACATAACGGCCACACAACCGCATACAATCGTCAAGATAGACCAAAATTCTCGGCTACGGACCATATTTTCATACTCGTCGTGCAACCAAAATCCGGTGTTCAAAAAACGGGCACTTTCCGGTTTCGCCTGACCATCTGGCATGACGGTCGTTGTAACAGTAGAATTATTATCGAACGCTTTATACTGCACATAAGCCGATACGGTACCTTGAATAGAAAAAATTTCTTTTATAATTTTACCATACCGAAAACTCGATAATTGTATAATATATACGTATGTACATGTATATATACGCTGATGGAAGGCAATGACAAACCGATCAGTAATGGCTTACACAGTGTAACAGTGCTGCTTGCTTCGCCTGTCTATTAATGTTCGGGTTGTTCAAGAGGAGTTTCCGAACAACTTTTAATTATATGTATAATTATTATTATTAGTATAAGGCTGCGCAGTAAATTATAAAACTAAACATCCAACTCCAGCGTTAAAGCAGGGAAAATACTTTTATAAATCTATCCTTATACCAGCATACTTTCGTTATATTGTTCTATTGTTCTGAGAAAACGGTATCTTGACTGCAGTCAAGATTCTGCATTTGTTTGTATACGTATAAGAATTGACGATTATCCTGTATTGATTTTGTTGTACATATATATATATATATGTGTGTGTGTTTGTGTGTGTCTCTGTATATTTATGTATATATTTTCTCGATTTCATCGAAGGATATAGGAATAACTTAGAATTGAAAAGATCTACAGATAATCAACTTTGTGTTACTTATGGTTGTGTACAAGTCGTAGAACTAAAATATTTGCTGATCGTTGCTAAACACATCGCAAAGGAGTTGAGTGCTGAGAGAGAATCGGAACATACAACCGAAGGCTGTTGGATGTTAGAGCTTAAGTCCACGGTGAGGGAAATCGCATAAAGTTCGGTTGAAAGGATGAAAAATAACTAAGGAAGCAAACACCGTGTAATGACGACATTGTTCATGACGACAGAGCTACACACAAACCCGTAAAATGGAAGAGGTGTCAGTATACAACACTGATGAACCAGTGGTAAGAAATAGGGCTTTTCCGCTGATATCCTTGGTTAGTACGCCCTCTTTCCTCAAACTGATAGTTGAGAGATCCAGCTTGATTTGACTTTCTATCCACTGTGGCAGCACAGCGATTGAATGTTTTCTGCGATTTTAGAATGTTTATTTCTGATGAGATGTTTTTAAAGAACGGTTGTAATCGATTGAGGTAGTCCCGAAAAGGATGAAATAGCAGATGGAAGTAATTTATGAATGAATAATCTAAAATCTTCTAACTGGATTATGAAGTTGGCTAGGAGGAACTGCTTGCGGATATCGAGAGGACATTCTGATAACCCTGAGTATAGACTGTCGAATAGGGATATATATATGTATGTATAAGAATTGTTCGTTTAATAAGATACAGCGGGAGATGTTCCTTAAAATGATATAATTGATTACTATTATTATTATTATTATTATTATTATTATTATTATTACACTTACAAAAACACAAAAGTCCGATGATAATTAACAACGTTATCCACACCATCAATTTTGCGAGAATGCCCATAATTATGATGAAGAATAAACAAGCCAAAGTGGAAGCTCCGATGAGAAGAGCTATTAAATGCCAACATTTCTCCAAATCTCGTTGAACGATCTGCAACGTCTGTACGCGATTGTTTAAAAAATATATTATTATTATTATTATTATAAAAAAATAAATCGAAGGATATAATTTAATTTTGTTATCCAAGTGAAATTTTCCGGTCGTTTAAAATTATTCATTCTAAGGTTTTTTCCCGCTTTATCCCGAATTAGTATCGGTCTCTAAATAGTATGAATAAAACGTGGACGTCAGAAGATAACCGGGGTAAGGAGGAAAAATACCGAAAATGCTCCGGGGTAGTTATTAATTTTATAAGAATTAGTCCATATGTGAAACAATTACTATGTGATCGATCACTTAGTCTTAAGATAAGACTTGATTATTAATTCGGTATTTTTTCATATTAATTTAAAATAATAATAATAAAATTCATCATCATCTGGAGCAACACTCTGTGGACTGATTCGTCCATATGCGTGTCTATTTCCATTCATATCGGTTATGGGTCATTCTTTTCATTTCCGAGTAACTGGAGCAATCAGAACTTCAACTTATCCGTCCAACTTAATCGCTACCTCTTATTCGTTTTCCTGGAATATATCATATCCATGTCGGAACACACGACCTATCCAACACAGTATACATTTTTTTAATCTGGTTGACCCGTTTCACAACTTTTTGGTTTGTTGTTTTCTCTCTCCAACGTATTTTCTCAGTCAGCCTCCAGCACCACGTTTTAAATATTTATATCCTGTCCTCTTCTCGTCCTGTACACGTTACATATTTTTATAATGCGTTTCCGCAGCCATATGGGCATCGTTCTGTCGGTCATTATTTTTATATTTTTCCGCATAACGTGTTTCGCTGTGGCAAGTCGTTCCCGTATGTCTTAAAAGTTACGTCCATCTTCAGTAAGCTTCCAAAGTACTTGAACGATGAAATCTGTTGTAGGTTTGTTCCATCGATTACAATATTCATTTGTTGCGGTTTCATTCCTAATGTTATTATTTCGGTCGTTTTAGTATTAATCTACATTCCATACTTGTTACTGATTCGTTCATTTTATGTACCATTTTTTGCAGCATACGTAGGCTATTTGCTAATTAAAGTCAAATCATTCGCACATCAGTCTCCTATTTGTATACCATATATTGTATCTTCAAAGACTCGTAGTAGAATTTGTTCCGCTACGATGTTAAATAAAACCGGCGACAATGGACAACCTTGTCGCACTCGCCTTTCGATTTTGACCGGTACTGTTTCACCATCAACGGTTCTAACTACGACTTGTTGACTGTTATACAGTTCGTAAATGAGATTAAATAAAATTACGTACTTGAAAAAATGTATAAAAATACGTCTTCACGGAATTACTTCCGACTTCCACCAATTCCAAAGGAATTTTCGTTTCTATTTTACTAGTAAAATCGGGTAAACATAATTTTCCGAACACTGAAATTTGAAAAAGAAAAAAATTAAATCTTTCAGTAGAACAATATCAAATTTTGAAACATAATTATAAAGTTTATAACCGGTTTTCAGCTGCTTCTTAGGCGCGAACTCTAGGTAATTTTCAGTGTGTATTTATACAAATATTTTTAAAATTTTGACACTTCGCGTCAACTAGAATAATAAAAAAATTTTCCTCGCATTTAAATTTTATGCACAACATACATCTCACAGTTTTATTAGATAGTAAGTTAAATTAGAGTGTCCATGCAGGTTGGCATAGTCAAAAAATTGAGGAAAATTAATTACACGTTTTATTATAAAACAATTCTTCTTGACGGAAGCATTCGAAGCGTTTATACTTAGCACTGTATCAACCAAATTTTACCTACGACAGAGTCCGCTGGGGTCGGTTAATTAAGTACCATGTAAAACCTATGCAATGCTTACAGAAGTCTATCTTAAAAAACGTATTTGGTAATAAGCGGTCAGTAAGTTGTACATGAGTAAATAAGTTTGAAATTTTAAATTTTGTATTGGTGAACCAATTTTAGATCAGGAGGAATAACCAAAACAGAAATTTAATTCTTCGAAATACACTCTCGTATTATAGGCAATGATACATTGGAGCCCAAATATATAACGTGAATAATTAAAAAGGTCGCCGAAGGAAAATAAGATTCAGTATTATGAAGGATTATTCTGCAAATTATTTATAAAACACATTCGAACAATTCCGTTCGGTGTCATACGATCGCGTGTTTAGAGAAATTAATCTGTAGAATATAAAGAAGTGATAATAATTTAAAATAAACATCGACAAATTAATATTAAGAGACATAAAACTAAAATAACCAGGTTACCTTAGCGATTATTTAAATAATTTATAACTGCGCTATCGTACGTAATTAAACAAACCTGCTAGTTTTAAATTAGCACGTAAGATAGCGCTGTAGATTTCGTTCAACTTAACAAAATGACGTTAAAATCGCGTTAAAAGCAGTAGTAATAGTAGTAAAATATCTTCTTTTTGTCCATTTGACTGTTTTCAGTCGTTAGTTGTCGATATAAGGCGGTTCGGTTTCTTGCCTTATGGAACACATCTTCTACCTTCATAGAATTATCGAGCTATGTAATCTTTCTTCTGCCGAATCTTCTTTTTCCGCCAATTTTTCCTATGACTATTTTCTGCGGCAGTGTATACTTCGGGCATCATGTGTCCCAATTGCGCTGTTTTTCTTCGTTCGATCGTATCCAACAACTCAGTGTCTTTTTGTAATATATCTAACACATCTTCATGTTTCTTCTTTTCAGTCCAAAATATGCGTAGTGAAAGCTTCTATATATTATTTTAGCCTTCAATAGTTTACTCTCTGCTACTTTTTACGTGGCTTAACGTTATCATTATTGCGTATAGTTCTACTGTATACGAAGATCAGGCGTATTCCAACTTGTGAACTATCCCCACCTTTTTATTTATGTAATAAAAAGCCGAAGTAGACCGTCCTTCTGACTTATCTATAGAACCATCTGTATAGATTATTTCGAAATTTGCGAATTTTTCGTTAATTATTTCATTGAACTGTACATTATTTAAATTTTTGTCATTCGATACGTGAATATTATTTTCTCCAATTACAAGACATCTATCGACAAAATGTGAGAGAGGACTTAGCTCCGATCTCCATCTCAACATGTAATTGGGGTACACATCTGATTTCAGTAATAATGATATATATAGAGCTTTAATAAAGTCTCAGATAGATCCCATTTATCAAGTTTAATAAAAGGATTATTTGAACGCTACAAACAATACAAAATAAGGTCGTCCACTCTTTATCAGTGTATGTTGGTAGAAATATCTGATCCACCTAATACCATTAAGAATACAATATATGTCAATTTTTTTTTTTTTTTTTTTGAAAATTAAAGAACAAACATATATAATTATGAAATAAATTTAAAAATCGAATAATCAAATGAACAATAAATACCGGATACATAAAAACATTCCTCCTTTGTAGATTAGCTTCTGTAATTACTCGCACTTAAAGATAATATCCAATGCACGATATTTCAAATCGAATGAGAAGAAGTTTGGGCAATACTATACGTTGAAATTGACGTGTCTATCCTTATTCACTACTCCTAAATATGATTGCGGTAAAACGTATATAATAACGTTTTCTTCCGAGTAGAAGTAATAGACTAATATCAGATTTACTCAACAGATTACGTCGTACAATTTTTTTCGTTTTATTTATTCCGTTCGGGTACATATTTGTTTAAAATGCCCGAATAAACGTATGACGAATTTCAAAAAACCGCTAATGTTTTAAATGTACAAAAACTATTTTTAAAAAAAATTGTATAACAAAGTCAATAAAATTTTCTTAAAAATATACGTAAACTGAAATTTAGAATAATTCGAAGGAAATTACTAAAGAAAATATTTTTTTTTTTTTTTATCTGAGAAACCGAGTTATAAGATTCGCACAGTTCAGCTACTTCGTAAAATAAAATAATCAATGAAACAATCAATATATTTTAGAAAAATGAAAAGTAATACGTAATGGGGATCGTGTGCACGAATAGCTAGTAAATAAATATAAAATCAAATTAGTCAATAGTAGTATAACATAGGAATAATCGGCAAATATTTGAAATGTAAATTATAAATAATATCACTTTCTTGTTACATTTGTAAGGCAAATAAATTTTAAAACTCATATAGGAATAAAAACAATAATAAGTCTATATATAATATACACCGGTGTGACAAATTAATACGTAAAGCCAGTGTGCCAACTTATAATAAAAATTTTTTGCGGAAATCACATTCTTTCGAGAAAATCCGAATTTTGAAAAACTAGACGTTAACAGCAAATTTCGAGTGTGGCGCCATCCGGCGAATGAATACGAATCTTATACAATAGTTAGGTCAGATAGTAAGGGTTAGATTCCTACATTTAAAAGTATGATTATACCTGCGGCAGATAATAAACAATATTTATCAATCACTCAGGTAATGTGCCATTCTCGCTTTTTTCTCTAATTCTACTTCTAACTAGACGAAACAAACCAAAACTGATTCTAACCTAGCCTAGCCGGATATTATGCTATTCTGGGTTTTTCCTTTAATCATACTTCTAATTAGCCCAAAAATAAACGAGTTTTATTCGCGCAAAAAAATCTTACGTTCCGTAAAGAAATGAATCCATTTCAAGTCGAAATTATAAAAAGTGATTTTCGAATCGAATGAATCATGTCATATAAAATAGCTTACAGAGTTACAGAACACTAATCCACTCTCGAAGTGTACTCAGCATATACTTCGTTACATTTATAATCATTATCCTCATTAGGAACGAATCAACATAATAACCTTACTTTATCAATAAATATATTTTAATAATACAAGTAAAGTTAAATATATAAGTTAAAATAAGTAATAAATTTACAAAAATTATAATAA
Source organism: Coronaproctus castanopsis (assembly GCA_032883995.1). Classification (NCBI taxonomy): domain Eukaryota; kingdom Metazoa; phylum Arthropoda; class Insecta; order Hemiptera; family Monophlebidae; genus Coronaproctus; species Coronaproctus castanopsis. Next base: position 70,806,954 of record CM065053.1, read on the forward strand.
ATTAGCTGCGAGGAATTCTTTGCACGTGGAAAGATTATCATTAACCGCTATTTCTAGAGTCGAGTCAGTCTGTTTAAAAATTTCTGAGTACAACCTAATTGTGGCGTGTGTATCCATACCTCCTCGTACCTCGGTTATTATTTATAAACAGCTTTATCGTGAATTGTATGAACTGCTGTTGTAACAAGTTCATGCACTCTAAGGTTCTTATTATTGGTGACTTTAATTTGTCTGTTGACGGACGTACTTCTTTAAATATTCAAGCTGATAAGCTGGCTAAGCTTTCAAATTTTGTAGAAATCAGTAGTTTGAAGTTGGTGAATAATATACTGAACTTCCAGGGCAAAACACTGGATTTGGTGCTGGTAAATTCTGTTCTGTCAACTAGCATTAGTACTTGGTATCAGAGGATAAGTATCATCCGGCTTTAGAAATCAGTGTTCAACGATGCTCATTAATCAAACCTGATTATGTTACTACTTATCCGGTGTATAAGTTTGGGAAACTTAGCAATTTTTCTACTGTTAGATGTGAAATGTAGGAATTTATATCGCAGGACAGCTGACCATACTGATTACATAAAGTTCAGTAGAGTAAGGGCTGAGATTAAAAAGTTGATTCGGCTATCATTCAGAAATGATGTTAGTAAAGTTGAAAAAAATATCCAAATCAATCCCAGTAGATTTTGGTCATTTGTGCAAAACAAGAGAGACTCTCGTGTTTCACCTACATTTTTGAAGTACAATGGCAGAAATCTTGAAATTAGTGAGGATATATGTAAATTTTTTGCTGATTATTTTGCCTCAGTGCATTCGTGTGAACAGACATTAGATACTGGTTACACTGAAACTGGAGCTAGTATTCTTAAACTCAACTCTATTTCTTCTTGTGAATATGATGAAGCCGTCAAGAACTTGAAGCCTAAATTTTCTACTGGTCCTGACAACTTGCCACCGTTTATATTTAAATTGTGTTCTGATCTATTAGAAAAGCCTTTAGCGTATCTGTTTAATCTAATATTAAAACAGGGCATTTGGTCTGATACTATTAAAACATCTAAAATAATACCGGTATATAAATCGGGTGATCGTCAGCTAATCGCCAATTATCGACCTATCTTCTATACTCTGTACACTTGCTAAATTATTAGAATATATAATATACGTTAGGTTGAACAGTTATTTACTGACTAAAATTATGCCTGAGCACCACGGATTTATGAAGCACAAGTCCACTGTGACAAATCTAGTTACATACACTGATCAGTGGATTGTGGTTTACAAGTTGATAGTATTGATTTTAGTAAAGCATTTGACACAGTTAGTCATTCACATATACTGAATAAACTAAAGTTGCTTTGACTGTCAAAAGATTTTATAATATTATTAGAATCCTATTTATATAACCGTAAGAGCTATGTTGTGTATAATGGCTACCATTCTAATACATATTCACCTACTTCAGGGGTTCCACAAGGTTCGAATTTGGGTCCTCTTCTATTCCTAATTTTTATCAATGATATTGGAAAGAACCTTTGCTCAAAATTCCTTTTATTTGCTGATGATCTCAAAATTTATGCTCCTATATTTTCACTAGCTGACTGTGAATCTTTACAAACTGATCTAAATAAGCTGGTTCTATGGAGCAAAGAAAATCATTTACCTTTCAATTATGATAAATGCATCCACATGAGTTTCTGTAGAAATAGAAATAGGTACTCGTTCACTTACACTATCAAATAATTAAAAAATCTGTGGTACGGGATCTCGGAGTTAATGTTGATGACAATTTAAAATTTTCAATACATGTAAGCGATGTTGTTAATCGCTCTTATAAAATGCTAGATTTTATTATAAGAAATTCATACGTGTTTAGAGATCCATGGACGCTACTGTCGCTTTATAATGCATTAGTGCGTAGTCCTTTAGAATACTGTTCAATTGTTTGGGATCCGTATTATAATAAATACATTAGGTTAATCGACAAAGTTCGGTGTAAATTTTTAAAATATCTATATTACCGCGTATCAGGTATTTATCCTAAATATATGGGTTACGATATATTAAGAAATATAATGGATGTGAGATCTTTACACTACAGAAGGAAAATAGCCAAATTAAGGTTTCTTCATGATGTATGCAACGGTAGAGTTAATAGTGAGTATTTAACATCAACCGTCTCCTACATTGTACCAAGACCAAATAGGCGATCGAATCGTTTTTTTGGTGAGCCGCGTGCACGAACAAACCTCGGTTTAAGTTCTCCGTTGCCGTCAGCTTTCTGCTTATATAATTCTCTTTTGAACATATTTCCCTGTATGGATATATACTTTGATAACAGATGTTTCTTTAATAAGTTGCTTCCCGAACATATTTTGCGATGAGAACAGGAGTTTAGCTGTTGTCTAATGGTTCTAGATTGTTATTATGTGGTGTGTGTTTGGTATATGTGTTCCTTTACTAATGTACATGTAGTATATACGTTAAATATTGTATTTATTAATTTGTTGAAGATTATTCGTCGGTTTATTTCGAGTAAGATTGTGTGAATGGGGTGTGAATGATGTATGTTTTAATGAGTGTGAGACTTGTGAATGCGTGTAGTTTTTCTGGTGTGTTTAATAGGTGTTAGGCTGTTGAATGTGTTCAATGTATTTTTTTGTATTTTATTTTTTTTTACTTTTAATTTTATAATTCAGAAAAATTATTCATTGTATTATTTTATTTATAAGCCTACACTATAATTGGCTTTTAGCTGTTGTGGCTTCATTAAATAAATAAATAAATGTTACGTCTACAGTATGTACCCATAATATGGAAATTCGCAAACTTAATCATCCTGATAAAACCAGGTAAACCTCCTCAAAATGTCTCTTCCTATTGTCCAATTTCACTCATCTCGATCCTGGCAAAGGTGTTTGAAAAGCTACCAAAAAATAGAATACAAAAATTCTTTGATGAGAAGCTCCAGATCATCAATTTGACTTCAGAATTAGACATTCAACAATACAGCAAGTACATCGTTTAGTTAATCAAATTGAAAAAACATTTGACAAGAAAAGAGTCACTTTTGCTGTCTTCCTCGATGTACAGTAGACTTTTGACAAAGCCTGGCACTCGGAAGTATTGTACAAGTGTAACAAGGTACTACCAAGTCAGTACTACAATATTATTAAATCTTACTTAGAAGGTAGATATTTCCGAGTCGTGGTTAATGGAAATGAATCATCCATATATACAAAATTGAAGCGGGTGTCACTTAGGGGAATGTACTTGGTCCTCTTCTATACCTCCTATTGCTGATGATATGGCGCTCATGATCCCACATGACAGTCCAGAAAAGACAACAAAAAGTCTACAAACTGCGCTGAATAAAATTACCGAATGGTCGCGTAACTGGAAAATAGTTATAAACGAAAACAAAAATAATCACATCATTTTCACAAAACGAAAAATAATGCGTCATCATTGTCACTTATCTGTAAATGGCAAACGAGTACAACAAAACAAATTCATCAGATATCTTGGAGTACACTTAGATGAAACTCTTACATGGCTTAATCATATCAAAGCGAAAATAGTGGAGCTAAATCATAAAGCAAGACAGCTTCATTGGTTGCTCGGACCACAGTCGCAACTAAAAGTTGCTAACAAAATATTACTTTATAAAATGGTGTTAAAGCCAATATGAATGTACGCAGCTGAACTTTGGGGATGTCCAAAAGTAATGTGAATAAGATTCAGCGCTTCCACAATAAATTACTTCGCTCGTTGATGGGGGCACCACGGTATATATCTAACCAGACGTTAAGGATCTCGGAATAAAATATGTGATCGAAGAAATACAACAATCAGTCAGGAAACATATGGCGAGACTAGAAATACATGGAAATTCTCTCGCAGCGAAATTACCGGAGCAATCAATAAGCCCAAGGAGATTGAAACGGACAAAAAAATGACTGATTTGGTCTAGTCATCGAGTCGGCAGATCTCGGATCACGCTAATGAGCGTGTCCGAAATTTTATGACAATACATAACTAAACAAAATCTAGTGGATGTCTGATCAGTTCTGGATGAGAAGAACTTATTAAAAAAAAAATATTAATTAATCGACACTATCGATCGAGAAAGTCGGAAGTTGACGGCCACACTATCGATATATAGATTGGCGAAATTTCTCTCTATTTCATGTTCGTAAACACACAAATAATTTAAAATTTCGAAAGGGTGTAAATAATTTTTAAATCTTTTTTTTTTTACAAAATCTAAAAATTGTCCGCTGACATCGGTCAGTTTTACCTATTTAAAAGTTTATCTTCAATAGTTCTGTTAAAATTAAGGTACGTTTTACGGTAAATCCAAAAAAAATTATTTCAATTTTTACGTGTATATGTGTGAAGTTTCAACACCTTGCGATTTCGTTTAGTTAATTTCAAAATATACATAATAATAACAATAAATCTATAAATAACAATAATAAGCGAATAATACATTTCTAGTTTCATTTAGTTATTTTTCGTAAATTCCATATATATTTATTTTATGTATTTCTTATATATAAATACACTTTCCTAATTGAATATTTAATGTATTATTAATTTATTTTTCTATTCGTATTTTTAAGAGTACCTTTCATGTATATACACAACCTTCTTATTTATTTTTCTTTTTGGATTGAAATTATACATGTATATATATATATATATATATATATATATATATATATATATATATATATATATATTAATTTGTTTGTATAACATTAATTTTTATATTTATACGCATATTTACACAAACTAATTTTACACACATTCTTGATGATTTAGGGGACTATGTTTCTCAACCCTTATTCCATCCTATTTTGAAGTTCCATTGCCGGGAACTATCGTACACATCTTTTTATATTTTGTACTATATCGGATGTTTTCTTTTGTTTCAGCTACTCAACACTTACACACACAGTTATCTATTATGAACACTAGTTTCCTGCACCTTTACAACCACAATTTATTTAATACAAAATTTGTTCGGAAAAAAAAAACTTCAAACATGAAAAACGAACAATAATACAGCGTAAACTAAATAAAAAAAAAATAAACGTAAATACTAATTAGTTTTATCATTAACGGTGTATTTTATTGTTATTATTATTATCATTACTAACGCATTGAACAAAGATAAGCGTTGATATTTCCATCATGAAAATCGTTATTTAATGATTACATAACGGGAGTGAGCTGAAAATAAACTTTATTATTCATTATTGAAGATGATGAATCGTCGTTGTTTCATTCGTATCGTTAATCGTGTAGAATGAAATTCATTTCGAGGATAATTACTAACTGAACAGTGTCGCCCCATTCTTATATGAATATAAATTTTACACGAACGCAAAAGGATTTTTAATCGATGCAGACGCAAATAAGCTGCATCGGATAGATAATATTAGCTTATTTACGTTTGTTGTACATATTAGCGTATAGGACCAAAAAGGATAGAAACTATATAAAGAAGGATGGACGATAGGTCAGTTTTAAAACGAAAAAAATGGGACGATTCATAAAACCCCGACAGTTGATCGCCCTATTTACTGTTACCGCTCTTTTGTTTTATTCGACAATTAAAGTTATTTAGTAAAATTTAAATCGATTATTCGCCTCCAGTGAAAAATCCAAATTTTTCATATCGACTAATTTTGTAGAAAATTTTTATTTTTCAATTTAGATTCTCGTTTTAAAAAAATTTTTTAGACTCATCTATTTTCAATGAAACGGATAATTATTATTCTTCTTCTTCTTCGCGTGCTACCCGATTCGGGTCTTAATCATCATGTATGGATTTCACACTATCTGATGGAAGGAGTTCCGAACTCTTGAGGCGTTGATTAGTTCCACTGCACTCTGAGTTCCAGTCCATATTTTAATATTGTCAACAAGCCAAGAGATCCTTCTTCTTCCCGGTTTTCTTCTACCATTGATCGTTCCCATTAATATTGTTTGTAAAGGTGGTATTTCGATCCTCGCATTAAGTGTCCCAAAAAAGCAGTTTTTCGCCTTTTTATTATAGTCATTAGTATCCGGACAGTTCTCATAACAATTCTTCGTTCTTAGTTTTACTTGTCCACGGAATTTTCCATATCCTTCGGTAACACCACATTTCGAACGATAAGATGCGCTTCTTCATATTTTCTTTTATCGTCCAAGTTTTGCACCCATACAAAACCACACGTAACGACCCAGAACCTTCTTTTTGACATGTAAGCTTAATTTTCGGTTACGAAGAACGTGTTCGAATTTCATGAACATGTCTCGAGCCATTTCAATTCGAGCTCTCGTATACATCCGGTTTATATTTATTTACTCGTTCAATTTCATTCCCATTGAGAAATAACTTTTTTTTTTTTGTAACTGGTTGACGGGAAAGCTACCATGAATTTTGTTTTTTTAATGTTTATATTGATTCCCATTTCTTGGCTTACAGTAGCAATTGTATCTAATATTCGCTGCAGATCTTCTGCAGATTCAGCCAATAATGCCGTATCATCGGCAAAACGAATCATTAAAATTTTATCACCTCCTATTTGTATTCCTATGTCTCGTCCTTCTAGAACATGCTCAAAAAAATTGCTTCTGAATATATGTTAAACAATGTTGGGGGACAGTACACAACCCTGTGTCTAACTCTACGTCGTATTGGTATTCGTGCAGTTAACTGATCATCTATTAATACTCTAGCGTGTTGGTTTTTATAAAGAATTTGTAAGAATCTTAAATCTCTCTGGTTAATGTTCCTCAACGTTTTAAATAATTCTCTGTGCTGTACTTTATCAAATGCTTTATTATAATCTGTAAAACGTATATAAACAGTTTTGTGAAAATCAAGTTGTTTTTGAATTATTGTTTTCATGCAAAAAAGCGCTTCTCTAGTTCCCATCCCATTACGAAAACCAAATTGGTTCCATCTGTTGTTTTTTTTTTTCGCAAATTTGAAATATTCGCAAGAAAAGTTTAAGGACGTAGCTCATAATAAGGCTTATTAGTCTATGGTCATCGCATTTATATGTATTAGGAGTTTTTGGTATGGTGATGAATACTGATTCTAGCCAATCTTTAGGTAAGATCGGATAATTATTACTAATTTATAATTTATAATTAACGTTAAATAAACTTTTTCCAGAAAAGTACGTCTACAAAGAATAGGTTTGTATTAATTATTATTTTTTAATCCAGGTTAATTATTTACAATGTACACGATATTCTTAAGCATCGTATTAATATAAGAATATTTTCTAATAATAATAATAATGCTCTACATTAGCGTGCAAAAGACTGTCATATTGGATACGCTAAAAATACTAATCCCAGCCGGGAAATGGGAAATACGATTTGATTCAAAGTTATCGTATGCTATGTTCTGCCAAGAAGATACATGATGATGATATATTACACGTGTGCATGTGATATCAACGTATTATGAATTATTCACGTGTACGCTAATGTATTAAATAATTTTTTATACGAAAAATTAATTTTTAAATTAATTAGTTTTCTTGTTCGTCGATTCAACGTATGAAAGATGAAAAATTATTAGATGCGAATAAATAAGAAATAAAAAAAAAATTAATAAAAAAATAAATAAAAAAGAGAAGATAATTAGAAATCGCGCGTGTCAGTCTTACTGAATGAACCGTTTTCACTTCGTGAATAAAATTTAGAGCGTACACACACAATAATGTATATTATAATTATAGTCTTCGCGTACCTGCTGCGCTATGAATATAATATGGAGCGCACGTTTCTTTATTAATGGACTCTTTGAATGTTTCTAACGAAGTAATTTTCCGAGCTTCATCTTCAGATATACATAATAACTTGTCTTGAAGCTTGGTCCACTCCTTACTTGTAGTAGGTGGATTGCTCAAGATTGTATCCGAAAACCAATTCTCCTTCGGGCAATCAGCGACGCATATCTGAGTAACGAAAGATTTTTTTTTAATTAATTATTAAACGCGAAACGTAATACCTATTAATTTAACAAAAAAAAAAATAATTAACGAACTTTCAACAGCGTATTGAAATAAATATAAAAAACACGATTTAATCGATTTAAAAAAATTGTCGATTATTAAAAAAAAAAAAAATAAAATAAATAAACGGCGAAACAAAATTATTCTTCAAACGAACACCGAATTTTTAAAAGCCGCAAATAAACGATATTCCCTAAAAAGGTTGTTTGGAAAAAATACTTTTTTTATTAGATTTCAATTTTTTTTTTAATGTTTCATTTACATTACACTTACCGCTTTCAACTCGATAAATGTAATCGTTTAAATTAGTTATATATGTGTATATATTTATATATATATATATATATACGACACACAAATATTAACTCCCAAGAAAACAAATATTAGATAGATAATAAGAGCACAAACAGCAGATTAAACATAAAACGCTCAGACCGAAAGAGAAATACTCGAATATGAAAGACGACCAGACTTTGTAACGTGGTGGAGCACATGACCAAACTGAAATGGATCTAGGTCAGGGGACACATACCCAGAGGGAAGGATAATAGATGGACAAAATGATTGTTCCAATGTTAGCCACTGCATAAGACAAGAAACATTAGCAGATCGCTGACTAGTTGGTATGGTCATATAACAAAGGTAGCGTGGAACAACTGGATTCATAAAACTCAAAACCAGAACACATGAAAGAAATCCTGGAGAACCTGCGCCCAGCAATGGTTCGATATAAGTTCGTACATTATATATACATATATATATATATATATATATATATATATATATATATATATATATATATATATATATATATGGGCGGTTAGTTTGAGCGTACTCTTTCATTTGTGGCAATACCTTTTAATCACTGAAAAAAGCAATAATTCTTATTAATCGGAACTAAAAATCTGAGTGATCGTTTTCGAGGTATAGAATTGTAGAAGGATATTTGGTGCGGTCAGAGCAATCTTTGCATCTTTAATCAGCCTGTTCATACACCATGGAATAAGTATTCCCTGTTCATTTCCGACGTATGAGTAGATTATTATCTGTTTACAACTGTGTTTTTATATCTTCGTTGAAATTTTTAATTTTATAATTATCGTATATCTAAATTAAAATGTTTACATTTTGTATTTCTTATATATTATATATATATATATATATATATTTTATATTTCATTTTATGGCCACTTGATAATAGCTTATTAGCAAAAAACTTTTGCGATTTTTACCAATGTCGTTTATTTTTTTAATGCAATATCGTTATTGACGTGTCATTTATTTCGTCTGCGTCGGGAATTGTTTTATATATATATATATATATATATATATATATATATATATATTTGTACAAGTTCGTATTCATTTATTCGTTATCAACATTTATTTGTCACTTAATTGAATACCAATTCGAAATATTAAATACAATAATACCCTATCGATATAAGGTATTATATATAAAAAAAATATAAATTTTCTTCGCTTCAAATGTAGAACTGATAATATATTCATTATCAACTAAATGGTGTAACAAGGATAAGATAATTGAAAATTGGACATCTTAATCCGTAGTTTACGATCCTTACCCATGCGTGTTAGCTGGTTTCACCGGCGGATAATTACGATTTTTTAGTTCGTATAAATTTTTGACTACCGTTAGATTAATTTTTTCTTTTTGTAATCCATGTTAAAGCCCTTGTGCAAAGTGCCGTTGGAGGCATACTAGGCAGCTCGAGCTACCAATACTTTATTTCGGTATGTCCATAACCAATAGCATAAAGCCGTACCGGTTTTAACAATATTTGATACAGCGGCTACTTACTCGTTATATTTAAGTTTGATCGAAGTTCCAGTAATCAATGAAGATTTCTCGTTTTTATATCCAGTTTCATTTTCTCGGCTTTAATACAGTATAATCATATTAACGATTAATCGATATGTACACGGAGGTATTTAGCAACTAGAGTTTATTCTACTGTTACGTTATTTACGTTTTTTACTATATCTAGTAATTGTAAATTATGATAGTGCTGTGACTACCATTTCGTCTGCAATATCTCATAAAACACTGAAATAATGCACGCCACCATTTCATCGGAAATAATGTTATATGTAAACAGTAATAAAAAATATTTGCATAAAACCGAATTTAAAATTATGCGCATATATATATATATATATATATGCGTTTGTGTATAATACACAAACTGCACGTATCCCTTTATCTGATGCCTGATTAAAAAGTCACCTATAAATTTATCGATCTTCAGGAAAATATTATCGAGAGGTTTTGTTATTTGATGCACGTAAACGTAACAGCGATTAAAACCTCCATACAGGTTGGCTTGCATCTCCGCTGATCTGGCTATTAACGTACTACTTATTATCGACTTTGACCACCTACGGACCGTGAAAATATTATTATTCTCATAATATCAGTTGCAACTCTTTCCTTTATTTTTCCTCTCCCCGTCACATTCATTCCATGTGCATCTTCTTTATTCCTTCCGGCTATTCCCCGTGTTCTCGTTGAATGCTTGACAAAATTTCAAAAACTTGTTTTATCTTTAATTTCTTCTTCACGTATTTGGATATGTTTGACAGTATCTGTTTTTTAGCTATTCACGATAATTTTCTTTTCGGATTATTATCATAGTCGTAGGCTAGTTTCGAGCGTCGTGAAATTGAATCATAGTTTTCGGGTTTAATTGATCGCCAAGTATTATATCTTCGGTGCGTGTAATAAACTCTTTAAACGAGATGATAACACTGATAGTTTTAATTGTCGACGGTCTTTCTCTTTGTCCGGAGCCTTCCGTCATTGCTATTGTGATTAATTTTTCTGGACTGTCCCGTCGAATAATGTGTCCAAAAAAAAAAAAAAAAAAAATAGCGGATATATATTTCTCTACTATGTGTCGTATCGGGTGTTCACATTAGCTTCTTTTAAAATCGCCAGACTGGTTCCTTTTGCAGTCCATGGAACCCTTAAAATTCACCTGCAGCCGAAATATTACCGTGGCTAGCCTATCGTACGTTTTGTTTTTTTCGTAAAAAAATGGACTCTATCATTCAAACTATTAATTTAGTACGCGAGACATGCACGTATGTACATAAATACAAAGTGAGGTGCCACCGCGTTCTGCTTGATGATCGAGACTAATTTTATATTGACGAAAACTCAATTGTATCTTAATGACGATTTGAGCGCTCGTAACACAAAATATTAGAAATTTCTGTTCAACATAATTCCTGTTTTGACACGGATGAGAGAAAGTAAATGACGGATATAACTTTACGTGTAAAATTTATTTATATAACGTATATAAATGTGCATACATTTATTTTCGTTTTCATTACTAGTATTTTCAATTTTAAACGTCCCTCTAATTTTCAGCATAATTTAGGCTTGAAAATTGAGCCGATCATCGATTTTAATCGTTTAGAATTGAAATTATGTAATGATGAAGTTTAAATTATCGGAACGATTTGTTTAACGAGTGTTAACACATTTCGTTTCTCACGACGTTGGAATTCAGTTGTTTCGATTGATTCCCGTTTAATTTTAAATACCGTTACACCTTATTGTCTACTATCCCATTGTATATGTGTTTAAGCGCATTGCTTCTCACGAGAACAATTACATATTGCGTGTTGTAAAGTCGTCAAACCAAATACAGACAGTAGAACAAGAGAAAATATTCTACATCCGCAAGTCTTGCGAAATAAAAATTCTGTATATATGCGTTATCGTTTTTTTCTTTCTTTCTCATTTAATCAGACAGAGCCAAAGCAACCGCTAAATATATTATATATATATATATATATGTCTATAAAAATAATACATACATATAGGTATGCTGATGATATCAATCTAATTGCTACGCCGGAAGATGAAATGCTATTGAATCTTTACAAACTAGAGACCACGGATCTGGAAGTTGCATTAGAAATAAACACACACACGCAAAAAAAAAAAAGATAACGATTACTGATAGACACAATGAAAATGACAATGTAAAACATTTTTTTTTTTTTTTTTTTTTTTTTTTTTTTAATAAAGATACGATCTTAACTCATTGAAGTTAAATAAGTATCAAATTTAGTAAAGTGTAGCTTACTAACAAGATCATCCTGTTAGCCAGCTTATGGGTTGAAGTCAGTAGTCCATTGACCATCACTACGAAAATTAGTTTGTTAATCTATTTATGTAATAGAATTTAATGACTTCATAATAAGTCTGACGGGTGGCGCCTTTTAAGACGCCTGATGTCTTAACTATTATCTAATAAATTGGAAGCTTCCACATTGACATGTTGGTGTAGCCTCTTCTTGTGTGCTGTAGCGAATTTTCTAATCTCTTCGTTTACAAGCGAGATGTGCAAGTCTCGATGAATATCATCATTTCTCGAATAACGGCATGCATCGACAATTGCTCTTAGTATTATGCTTTGTCTAGCTTGGATCTTTGCTCTAGAAGACCTGCTGGTACAGCCCCATAACTGCAGACCATAAGTCCATATTGGCTTTATGATCTGCCGATACAGTAGGCATTTGTACCTTACGTCTAGAGGCGATTTGCGTCCAATAAGCCAATATAACTGCTGAGTTTTTTCTTTATTTGTTTACATTTCATTCTGGCATGTATTTCCCAGGTCAGCCGCCTATCCAGGTGCATACCAAGGTACTTGACTGAGTCAACCTGTGGAACAGGTTTACGTCCTAAGTACACTTGGTGATGCACATCTGTTCGTCTAGCTTGAGAATGACTACTACTAACGGCTAATATAGCTGTATCGTCGGCGAACGTAGCTGTCGTCGTTTGCGCATCCGTTGGTAAGTCTTCTGTGTATAGAAGATACAAGATGGGACCGAGAACGCTTCCCTGCGGAACTCCAGCTTCTATGTTGTAGGATGCGGAAGTAGCATTTTCTTGCTGTACTTTAAATTGTCTTTCTGATAAATAAGACATGAGCAAACGGCAGATGTTACCTGGCAGAATTCGGATTAATTTATAGGTCAGCCCATCGTGCCATACCTTATCGAAAGCTTGCGCTACGTCTAAGAAGACGGCCGGGCAATATTTTTTTTCCTCAAATGCTCTATTGATTACCATTGTGATCCTGTGCACTTGATCAATTGTGGAGTGCTTTCGTCGAAACCCAAACTGATGTACTGGTATATACTCTTCAACCATAGGCAACAGTCGTCTGAGTAATAATTTCTCGAATAACTTTGATATAGTTGGCAATAATGAAATTGGTCTGTATGACCCTCCATCAGCGTCTGGTTTGTTATGTTTTTTTACCATAATGATTTGCGCTATTTTGAAACAGCGTGGCATGTATTCTAAACGTAGACAAGCATTAAACAAATATGTCAACATAATTATACATTTTTTTGTTAGTTCTTTTAGCACTCTTGGGGATATGCCATCAATACCTGTAGCTTTCCGAAGATTCATATTATTATCTATTTCAGTCGCTATCTCATATGATGTAAATATTATCACTTTTTCGTCCGTTTTATAATTAATGCTGATATTAATAGTTGAAGGCATATTATGCGGTTTGAATACCCGAGATAAATGGCGAGCAAAGCATTCGGCTTTATCGGTATCTGACCTTACCCAGTTTCCACTCTCATCTTTAATGGATGGAGCGTGTGTAATTGTATGCTTAATTTTTTGGGTAGCTTTCCAAAGAGAATACTCTTTATCCTCGAAAGGACTAAGATCTTTGATGTATGCGGTGAATGTTTCTTCGCGAATCTTTTTTATTAACGCGTTAAGTTGGCGACTGGTTCGATTAAATCGATTTTTATCAGATGGACTCCGAGTATTTTGCCATATGTTCCGGGCTCGTCTTCGTTCAGCGATCTTGAGTCGTACTTGTAATGGGTACGTGATTTCTTTTGATTTATATCTTTCTGGTTCAGGTGTAGCTGTGTTGGCTGCTTCAATAATTGCTTCAATAAAACTTTTTGAGTGGTCTTCCAAATCTTGTTTTGTTTTTAATCGTATTCTAAGGTTTATTTTCTGATCTAGTTCTTCCCGAAATTTATCCCAATTTGTTAAATTATTAGTGAGGTGTTGTTTCTTATTTTTTCGTATGACTGTTGCACTCTGCGTCAAGAGAACGGGGGTATGATCTGATTAAAGATCAATTACACCCTCGACGTCTATGTAATTACTTGCAACTCCTTTTATAATGAAGAAATCTACGAGATCAGGTTTTCTCCGCCTGTCGGATGGTTTTCCTGAACTTGCAAAGCTGCACTGAAGTGTTTGTAAGGCTTTCAGCAGTTCCTTTCCTTTTATATGGGCAGGACTTTGATTATGTATTGTAACTCGCCGTGATCCCCATGCTTCATTTTTAGCATTGATGTCTCCACCGATAATAAAGCGGTTACCGTAATGTTTTAAAAACCGTACATAATGATCGTATTTAATATTATGTTTTGGTGGGAAATATACCGCTACAATGTTCGTAACTGCATTGCCCATCGTTATTGCCACCGATGCAGCCTGAGCATAATCTTCATAGAAATTTGGCTGCTGGTAATGCCTAATATTTTGTCTTATAATGACGGCTGCACCGCCATGCGCTCCACCATCAGGATGTGGTGTGTGATAAATTGCAAATCCTGAAATTTTTGGGTAATTTCTGTCCGTAAAATGGGTCTCAGAGATTAATGCTATATCAATCTTGTTAATGTTGAGAAATATCTCTAGCTCTCTTAATCTTTCAAGATTAAGCCCATTTGCGTTCCATGTAATAATACGAAGAGAAGAGTCAGCCATTATTTTTATTGTGCCTCTTTCGGCGTTGTTTTGTAATGGATGATTGTCCCCCAGATTTCTGGTTATGTTCATCTTCTAATTTGCCTAATCTGGTAGATAGATTCCGAACTTCTTTTATAAGGTTTTCTAATGCCTTTGTAATATTATTGAGTGCATCAGTAGAAGGTTCTATCTGTGCCTGTTGGCTAATTATTGAACGTTTATCCGAAGGTTGTATAGTTATTTGTTTTTCATTTGACATTACCACTTTTGCATAAGTAGAGCCACTTTCAACTTGCTTGGCTGTCACTGGTGTTTTCTGTAAGCGCTGAACTGCTGTTAACTTCGGAGATCTGAATTTCTTTTCTATCTCGCGATATACTTCACAGCCCTTATAATTAGCTGTGTGATCTTTTTTGCAGTTCACACATTTGAACTTTCTAGGGTCCTTTTCCCTGCAAGACTTTGAGTCATGATCACCAGCACATTTGAAGCATTTTGTTAATCTACCACAGCTCTTTTCAGTGTGATTCCACTGTTGGCAGCGTTTACATTGTGGTATTGTACTAGTCCTATGCGGAGCTTCTATTTTAATTCTGCAATAAGCGATATGCGTCAAATTGTATATATCTTTATTGTTGTCTTTAGGCTTTAAGTCAATGAAGAACAAAGGATAACACTTTCTTTGTCTATCAATTATTTTGTTATCATTGTCGCGGATTTTGATAGTTTTATTAATATTGACAATATCAAGTGGTTCGTGGCCCATATTTATTAATTCATTTTGTATAACTTTTACATCTGTAGTAGGATGGAGTCCCCTGACTACTACTCTATATGGTCTTTCTGATTTTAATTTATATGTATGGTAAGCAATGTTATTTGATCTTAGTGTGTGTACCAGTAAGCGGAATGTATCTTCGTTTTTTGGGGCAACTATAATGTCCTCATTATTTAAAACCTTAAAGGTTACGTTTTCCCCAAATGTTGTATTTATGTCAGTATAGAATATATTGAAGACCTTTATGCCACTCACGGTGATTTTAGGAGGCAATTTAACTTTTCCAGGTTGTATTTTTTCTGTTTGCATCGGCGTTTGCTGTTGCTGCACTTGCGAGAACGTATGGTTTTCCTCTGACGAAAGTTGGCCAGACTTTTTAATTTCTAGCTGGTGTATTCTGTCAACCAAGGAGTCTATTTTTAACATCAGATTATTTATAGTCACGTTTTGATCGTGACATAACTGTTTCAATTCATCTGGTAGTAGGTTTTCAAATTACTTTGTTTTAGATTAACCTTTTTATTAGCTCTCACTTCATTTTGGCAATTATTCCCAGATAATTGCCTTTTTATTGAGTACGAGTTGGCAGTTTTCTTTAGTTTTGTTGTCGGCACTTCACAAATAAAAGTGTTAGTTTCATTATCGTCCGAGCATGATTGTGTAGTACACACAATCGGTGATGTCGAGCGCGATGTACGGGGTGAGTGTTGCACACTCATTATTAATTGGTTTGTAGATATAAATACAAATATAATCCACACGATATTTTGTGAACCATATATGGCTGCACTGGCACAGCGACCGAAACGAGAAGGTTCTTATTTCTAGTAATACTAATTTCCCAATACTGCGGAATATACATATATACGCAACTTTAAAGATGAATTATGATGCGAATTAGTATACGTAAATAATTTAGACAGACGGTTATACTACTACCGTCTGTAAGTATGTGTTATGTTTATACACGCTATGCGTTAGTGTAGTTACAATGTACGTATGTATAAGTTGTGAAATATCGATTGACCAGGAAGAACGAACATAGATTCTTTGTTCTGATCAGCCGATAATTGAGATATATATACAATTGTTAATAAATTGGAATTATCTCACCACAGCACGTTGATAAGAGGTAATCAATACGACGATAGCGAGAATAATACGGTATATATCGTATTCGTAAGATAACAATGAACGCGAGTAACAAGCATATGCTATACACGACGCGATAACAATAATGCCTGAGAATTACAAGCGGCAGATAAATGTATATATCTTACTAATACAGGAAGATGCAGCGAAGAAATTTAAATACGTACTGCAAATACAAAGAACAGCAATGTCAAGGCTTAACAGAACCTGGAAGAAGCACGACAGAAGTATGCCTACAAGATGTTCGTCTAGTTAATACATTAAGAACATAAATATTCCCATCTGTATCTCAATGTTAAACGCCGAAGAAAAATAATATATAAAATTTCCAGACGTATTACCCGGAGAATAATATCATATCACGGGCGGCAAAGAAATTCGATAAGAAATTCGATACTTCTTCAATACTGCAAGAGTTAAAAATAACGATACGGTTCCAATCTGGGTGTGAAAAAACCCTGTGCCCATTAAAAAATAACCGATACAGTTGAAGGATGCAGTTATAAAAATTAATTTGTTTAAAAATTTCTGGATAGAGCCATTTTCTTCATATTTCTATAGTTATCTGATTTTACATATTCTTGTATTTGTTTTCTGTATTTCTGTCTCGGTCTTCCTCTTGATCTTTTCCCTTCCACGGTTCCTCCTATTATTTGTACTAATTGTTTCTGTATATATGTGTCCAATCCATTTAAGTCTCCTTATTTTTAGTGTGTTCTTATTAGACTTCTTTTTTTATTGACTCTTTCTAATATTTTTTCATTTCTTATCATTTTATTCCACGTTTCTGACCCATACATGAGTATACTCAATATGAATATTTTCATAAATCTTTTCTTCGTTTCTATTTGAATATTTTTTCATGTTAATAATCTTCTTTTTTTTTTATTATTAAACGCTAATTTTGCCATTGCAATTCTTTCTTTTATATCTTGTTCACTACTTCCATCTTCTGTAACAATACTACTACCCAAAATATTTTTGTTGTTTTATTTGTTCTCCGTCTATTTTTATGTTTTTTCCTTTTCTATCTTTTGTTTTGTTACGTACCATTACGGGTTTTTTCTTTTTATTTATTTTCATACTTCTGAAATATCCGGTCCATCTGATTTAGAGATGATTTTAATTCTTATTCGCTTCCTGCCAATATTGCAATGTTATCTGCAAACATATGCTTATTTTGATTCCACCTACTGAGATTCCATTATCACATTTTTGTTTCCATTCTTTAACCGCTTGTTCCACACACACACACACACACATATATATATATATATATATATATATGTTGAACAGCGTAGGTGATAAGCTGCATCCTTGTCTGACTCTTTTTTTTTATTGTTGCTTCAGTTACTAAAAATTAATTATACAACGTAAAATGGAATATTAAGACGTGGAAGAGTACCATCGAGATATAATGACCAAAAAAAAAAAACAATTAGCCGGGATGCCGTTACATTAATAGATACGACTGTCTGCGAATAGATATGAATGGTGGGTGGTCTTCGTTCATAACATTCATAGTACTCGTTGATGCAGGAACCTATACAACCTGGAAACGATGTGATTAGACAAAGTTGAAATGCAAATTGTAAGAAGTTTGTTCTCTGCATCGACAAATATGTGTCAGCTTCGGGCCAATGTATAAAAATATAAAAGAGTAGATATAAACGGATCAGAAAACGTTCTTTTTAAAATTGTCGGCAGTCTCGATCGATATCGAAGCCTTAACACATCGGTCGAGGGAGACTAGAGGATCTATATAAAAATTTCAAATGCGACATTCTCTCTCTATTCAAATAACTCACCGCGATTTGAACGATAAACGATCGAATACTAGTGCAATGCGACTGATTGCAAGAAAACCACATCCGAAATGTGGTAGTGCAATAGGCAGAAAATGCGAACCCTTAACAAACGAAGATGATATTAAAATTATAACGATAAATGATAGATGTACATTCTCACCAGTTATTACACTAATCACGCCTATTAGTACATAGTGATTTAAATTCTATACGCTTTTTATCGTTCGTTCACATCAGATCTTCTTTCTACTTATTAAGTAAATTTTCTGTATAACCCAGCGCGTGTATTTTTAAACACTTTATTATACGAGATTTTTAGAACTCGCGTTCTAAATTTTCCTACTCTAACCGGAACCGTTAACCGGATAACGGTCATTCAAAGATTCTTATCTCATTATCGAAAACTCTCTTACGGGCACGATTAATTTCTCGTTCATTTAATTATTTCGTAAAACCGTGGTGCTCATCATTCTTAAACGACGAAACTTTCAACAAAATAAAACCTCCTGTCGAGTTAGTTCATTACGTTTAGTAGTACGTTCTGGTGTTACATCAATTAACCCCTGAAGATGTGAAAGAAGAACGTCCAGATGTATTCTTAATTAATACGGTTTCACGTGGAACTCATTTGACACGGTCGGGTGATTCAACTCGCGAGACTCGACCTAACGCATTCGACCTTGCCATCATCGTCATTATCGTTTGCAAGTTGAATAAGTTCCTATTCGATTAAGCGGATGTTACATTATCATTGTCATTGTTATTGAACATGTTCTAACAATGGTACCTCATAAACGAATAAAAACGTATATTTTCAAGGAAAACTTCGACAACATACATGTATATAATATATACATACACACATATATATATATAATTTACTTGTATGTATGTGTAGATCGTATGCGGAAATCAAATTGACCACCATATTTTTGCCACCATGATTCGCACAAAATAACGTTAATTAATATATACTCATAACACTACAAAAAAAAGGAATTAAAAATTCGATTTAACAACATAGAATTACTTAGATAATACTCTTATATATATATATATATATAATAATCTTTATTTATCATAAGTAAATTAACAATTTATAAATATCTGTTGCAGCTAAAATCAATTTCCAAAATTAATTTCGAATGTAGTCATACTAGGCCCTTTCGAGCGAAGGTCTCTCCCAATTTTTCCAAGTTACGTTTGTTGTGTGCCAATCTATACAGAGCGCTTCTAAAAAATAGGCTTTATACCAATAGCAAATAGTAATATAGAACAAGTCACCGAACTCCGAACTTATATATTTAATCAACTAATTTCATTTAAAAGCAAATTAACAGCCGAAATACACCGCAGAGTGGCAATAACATGGAAAAAGTTCTGGACGATGAATCAATTTTTAAGAGCAATATTCCGCTCAATCTAAAAAGCGTGGCGTTCAACAGCTGCTTGCTACCATTGTTAACTTACGGCTCCCAAACATGGTCGATGGCGCAAAAACAGGAAAATATTCTAAGAACCTGCCAAAATAATTTAGAAAGATCAATATGACAAATCAAGAAACTAGATAAAGTCAAATTAAAAAGGATTAAGGAACAAATGGGTGATAATAGGGGTGTCATAACTTCAATCCGCGTGCTGAAGTGGAAGTGAGAAGGACATGTCATAAGATACAGAGATCAGCGGTGGACGAAGGAAGTAACGGAATGGTTCCTGGCGTACCGCAAGAGAAAAAAGTCGCGACCGTTTACACGTTGGAATGACGACTTCAAGAAATTCCTGGGTTCCAGAAGCGCTCTATATATATAGTGTATATATATATATATATATAAATGTTGATGTATCGATGAATTAATAAACACCAGCAGCTTGCTCCTACCAAATTGATAATATACTACACTCTATCCGACTAAGCGATGGCTGCACTTCTCTGGATGCAGAGTTGTATGGAGTTATGTACTGCATTGAGTACATCAGATCAGCTGTACTTCCACATCGCAAAACATTGGTCATAACAGACTCGCTCTCCTCTCTACAACTAATATGCCGTCAAGATAATAAAAATACCTTAATATTAGAAATTCAACACAATCTAAACACATTACATAAGGAAGAATGGGAAATCCGCTTTCTGTGGATCCCAAGTCACATTGGGATGCACAGTAGTGATAAAGTCTTTCTGTGGATCCCAAGTCACATTGGGATGCACAGTAGTGATAAAGTAGACCTTGAAGCTCGGTCTATGGTACTTTCACCAGCACCAGAATACTCACCACTTCCATCAACATGAACAACAGCAAGCAGGAATGGACGACCGACTGGACCTCACAAACAACCTCCCTTAGGAGCATAAAATCAACTATAGAACCTTGGTGTCCTCCAGATGGCACAAGTAGAAAAGAATATAGTAACCCAAACCGTCTACGAGTGGGTCATACAGCCATATCACACAATTACCTTTATACCAAAAGCCCTCCACCAACAAACTGCTCCTTATGCGGACATTTAACAGAACCAACAGTCACACACTTAATCTACAACTGCCAAACACACACACTACATAGGTTCAAACATAAAATACAGATACACAAAATCCTCTCAATCAATAGTTAGCATTCTGGTTTTTGTAAGAGAAAGCGGACTGCTAGCATACATATAAACTAGACACACGTCTCCTTATGCTGTAATAACCCTGGTAGTTACAAACGGCATATGGAGATTTACATAATAAAAAAAAAATGATAATAATAAAAACAAATTTAATCTCTATAACAATTTTTATTAATGCAAGTTAGGTTTATTGTATATACTTGATAATGACGTAACTGTCGAAAAGCATTGCATTCGTAAAAATTGTTACAGCGATTAAATTTGTTTTTATTTTGTTTTATATATGTATATACATATATCACTAAAATCTCCTAAAATTCTTATTCATAAATGATCTGATTGAAACATTTGTTGCTACATTTAATTTCTACACAACGCACAAAAAATAACTACTGCTACTTCGCTGAATATATACGATTGGTCTAAAAAAAAGAAACAACGGTAAATCTACTCTCGAGAGCGTACAATCAGCCAGGCATGTTTTATTCGATTGTTCATTTTATAATAACACAACTTTAGTCTAAAATGCAGAGCAACAAATTTTTAAATCTTTGCCTTTAAGATTCGACATATTAGATTAAAAAAGAAGAAAGAAAATTTTGCCCAGGAATAGAACGTAATTGTGCGCTTCTATGCGTTCTACGAGTACATGCTTTTAATTATTTTAGGTTTCACACGTGTGTAACGGGATGTGCGTTATCGACATATTGCGCAAATTAATAGGTACTTTTAATTATTTTTCATTATTCTCAACACGCACGACGTAAGACGAGCAACAATTGTTGTTGTTCCTAGGAGTGCCGTGTGGAGGACGAAAATCATTTATGAAATTCATGGGAGAAGTATTTAGAGTTAGATTAAAATCTAGAAAATCCGCATGGACATCTTTGGATTAAACACGATTTTCACTAGATTGGGTAAAATAACGCACCAAGGAATGGTATGCAACTCCTTCATAAATGGAGCCCTCGTAAAAAACATCTTACGGAGCAACCTTTAGGAATCGAAATTCCACGAAAGCGGTGGCGTCTCTTGAATAGAATCTGGTCCTGCAGAATTGGGGTATTTCTAATTCAGCTAGTTGCTGTTACGGACATCTCACTGAAACAATAAAACACATCGTCTAAGAATAATAAGTATACTCGAAAAATGGGATTACGATTGAATATTTATATCAATTGCGCAGCGAGTTACTGACTTTCTCGTTTAGACCACCTCGAGCTATAAATCAACATCGTAAGATACGATACGATTATTTTTCACACCCCATACCTACCGACCAAAACAATAACAACTGATTTGTTTACCAATATACCATTCGGCCAGTAATAGCGTTAAACACATATTATATGAAATTTTATTTATTTACTTTTTAATTTTTATTTCATAATAAATATAATATTTTAAGTAACAACTTTCAAGGGATAATTGAGCAAGTTAAAAAAAATATATATATATAAATCAAATATGTACCTGTGTATGTATGGCTTTGTATACTTTACTTTAAGTTTAAAATGAAAACTGCAAATTTGGAGGCAATATAGACGTGGTTTACACCGAAAAAATCTGAACATTATTTCCTATTATTAAATCTCGTTTCTATAATGATGAGCCGCTCCAATAAGCGAAATCAGCAGTGTGTGTGTGTACGGCTAATGTAAAATCAAAAAGAAATATCACGAATATACATGTGCATGATGTGTTTATGTATGAAAAAGACGATAAGTTCCACCATACAGAACAAAACAATGAAGTAAAATAGGAAACCGTAAGATGGGTCGTAATAGAACGCGATAATAAAGAAGGATAACAGTGTTCCGGATTTAGAATTAACCGTGTATAAAAACTGATTCGAATTATGGAATAAAACGTTTGGATCGTGAGAAATGTTAGATGAGAAAAAATCTGTATGGGGTAAACCACACTTATCGTCGTTTAAAGCGTACCAGACGCATATAAATACATCGCGGAACAAATCGCATTATCCGTCTGCAGGTGTTAAATCTGCGAAGCTTATAACACCGTACGTTCGATGTATCGTTTTTCTGGACATATTTTTGTTTTCTCAAATTTAACAAAATTTTTCTAAAACAAAATCGACGATTCCCAGATTATTCCATTTTTCATTATCAACATCATGGCTAGTGCCTAATCAAATCATCGCGATTATGTTGACGTCTACCTAATTCAACTTATACACGTATTGCACAAACTATCGCGCAAAAATTTATTTTTTCTAACGACATTGCGTTAGCAACCCACATATTGAACATTGGATTCGACAAAACTAGCGCCTTAATAAATGCAGTCAGACTGAAACTATGATAAATGCCTTCTTAACTTGCAATAAATGATGATACATGCATTTCAATTTTTATAAAGCATTCCGTGATAATGATTAATATATGAATAA
The DNA here is from genome assembly GCA_032883995.1 of Coronaproctus castanopsis. NCBI lineage: Eukaryota > Metazoa > Arthropoda > Insecta > Hemiptera > Monophlebidae > Coronaproctus > Coronaproctus castanopsis. The sequence goes on from CM065053.1 coordinate 70,830,525, forward strand.
TGAAGAGGCAGAATTAAACGATTTCCAAGACTTACTTGTCGCGTAGGACAACCAAATAGGAAGATGTTTAGCGTAACACATTTTGCAATGTCGAAAAATGCCAAATACTTTTTATTCTTAACGGATGGATCTACTCCGCATAGTTGACCATCGGAGTCGGTGGGCGTATATAATCTGTCAATATCTCCGTTCCAATAAGCTGGATAGACAAATAGAATAAATATACATATATTGTATATATATATATATGTATACATATATATATATATATATATATATATATATATATATATATATATATATATATATATATATATATACACAATAGCTAAAATTAGCAAAATGCATAACGACGGATATGAACATATACGGAAACTATGAACATATACGGAAACATATAGGCAAGTACACAGTCGAGGGGAGATAAATTAATACAATTTGAAATTGATAAACATACGTCAGTAATGAACACAACGTTCAAGAACCACCTCCGCAGACTTAGAGTTCGCAATCAGGTTGATTTCGTACTAATCAATGGGAGTTGGTTTTCAGCATGCAAAAACGCGAAAACATTACCAGGTGCAGAATGCGGCTCAGGCTCAGATCATACATGATTAATGATGGAAATCAGGTTAAAACTAAAAGTTCGAAATAAAAAGTCGCCATTAACAAACATGAAAATTTTACATCCAAAAGGGTTTGAAGCAGCCACGACAACGAGACTTGGTAACTACACGCAGGAGAACGTGAACATCGGAACAAAGCTCGATCCAGTTGAAAGCATATAAAGATTCGCAACCGCCCGATAAAATAAATAAATGGAAACATTGGTTTTCAAAATAGAAGAACGGAGAAATGTAAGTCACGGCGTCGGAAATTATATAGAAAAAAAGAAGTTCTTAAACAAACAGATAAAAAAGTTCTGCCGAAAAGATAAAAATGACTACTGTATGTGATGAGATCCAAAAAAGTGCCGACAGAATGGACACAAGATCACTGTATCAGAAAGTCCGACGTTTGGCAAGAGAATTCAAAATGAAAATACAAGTAATTGAAGATGAGAATGGTTCATTAAGGACGAATGCGGTTGAAGTAGCCAAAACATGGCGTAAGTACTGTGCCATATTGTATAGCCCGGAAGGAGATCATCAAGAAACTAATGATAGCATCGAAATGGATGAGATGGAGCCTTCCATTCTGTTCTTACAGGTTCAAAATGCTATAGTCTATTTAAAACGGAACAAAGCTCTAGGGCAGGATTATATTCTTGCAGAAATTTTCAAAATAGCGTGCGAAAAGACAGAACATGCTATACATAAGATTTAAAATAACATTTGGAAATCCGGTTTTTGCCCAAAGGATTGGTGCCGGTCTACATATATTCCCATACATAAGACAGTTTCTTTTTCACTTATTTATTACTGCAATCTAACAAACAAGATAATTTAGCAGTATTTGGGAGGAGAGCATAACAAGAAGGCTATAGTACCCACTGGTATACACCCGGCAACCACGACCTAAGATTAGGTCCAGGGGTTTTCTACGTCTTAAGCGTCTGATATCGCCGGCTGTATCCAACAGTCCTACTGCAAGGGTATTTGGATGATTTTCCAGCCTCACAGCATGGCTCTGTGTATATTGTTTATTGACCTCGCACACATAAGGAATGTTCAAATCATGGTGAATGATCTGGTTTGCTACATACCAAGGCGCATATGTTATCAGCCGAAGGATTTTATCCTGAGCAGTCTGTATAGTTCTTATGTTTGTCGGCTTTGCGCAACCCAACAGCTGCTGCACACCGTATGTCCAGACAGGCCTTAAAATCGCAGTATAAATAGGCGTTTGTTGTCAATAGAGAGCAGGCTATTTCTGCGCATTAACCAAAACAGTTTTTTAATACATACATCTAGTTATTTCCTTTTCATTTGAATATGGTTCCGATATGTTAGTCATCTATCCAAGTATAATCCCAGATATTTCACGCTTGCTCGGATTGGTATTTCTGCGTTATTGATTCTTAATGAGAGAGATTTAGCTTCTCTTGGTCTCATTTATTCTTATATAGGCTCCTACAAAAAATGTGAAAACTAGAGGATAATATTTTTAATTCCGCAAGATGATTTTAAAGATCATATATGAACGGTTATATAGTGTAATGCGTAATGAAATTCCATGTAAACAAGCCTACTTTATGAAAGGTAGAGGAATAACGGAGCAGATTTTGAATATTCGAGTGCTAATAGAAAAAGCACGAGAGTAAATATCAAAATGGTACTTTATGGACTACAAAAAGGCTTTCGACTCTGTTCAATGGAGCAAATTTTGGCCAATTTTAGTTGAAATGGGAATACCCGAAGTATTATGGAAGGTATAGTAATTCTACGATTTAGGTTACTAATATTATTTTTGTTATTATTATTACCACTATTATTACTAATATGATTACTATTAAATACTACCTTAGAACTACAATTACCGGTGGATATCCTGCTGTGCATAACCGCATTAATTTCTTCTGTTAACTGTGTTACGTCGGTACCATATTCAATTCTATCGTTATTTAATTGTGTGCTTGTTGAAACGGTGCATATCGATTATTGGTTTCGATTATCATATCATTCTCTCTTTTTTTCTTTTTTTGGACAACTACCTCCTTTCTTTTTTCCTGGTTGCCATCCATTCTTATTAAAATCATCATCAGAATCCCCAACAGACTCGAAAGCCGACATTAGGCTTCGACGAATAGCCATATTATTAAATTTCGTTGGCGAGGTAGAGGGAGTCTCTACTACCGTCTCCATCGCCTCCTGTAATTGTGAAGCAGCTTGTTCTTCGCACTACTTTGTCGCACCACGATCGCGCGGTGGGGTATGATACATATTATAAAACTATTAAAATACGAACGCATAAAACACGATATTCGACGAAAACGACGTATAGACAATTTTTTTATAATGTTATAAGGAAAAAGAGCGGGTGGAGGATTCAGAAGAATAGTATGCCTGACGGAAGTGTAATGGCACCTATCCTCTAAAAAATATATACGAATGATCAGCTGATCAGCTTACACAGATGGGAATTTATTTATGCTGATGATATTGCTATCCAGTCCAAGAAAATAGCTTTGAAGAAGTAGAAATGCAATCGCAGACTGCGCTGAAGATTAATGGGAAGTATTGTGAAGATAAGTAGCTAAGATATAATCCAAGTACGATCACTAAATAGGTGTATAAAGCATCGTAGATAATGGTGGACGTGTGCGGTGAGATATACACAGAAACAATAACTGTCGATAAATTAGTATTCAAGTTAGCGATTTTAATACATATAAATCTAATAATCGAATGTGTGGAAACGAAATTTCTTCACGCCGATAAATATTTTTAACCGCTATCATCTTCGTTAGCATTCCGAAAGCTCGCTGTTTAATAGACTACCAGTTAACCATGTTTCGGTTAAACTTAACACGTCGTAATTATTGCTGTAAATATTTAAATGAAGATAATTTACTGTTAAGTCCGCGAACATTCCGATAATAGAAGCTTAGCGACATTAAAAAGCAATATTAAATTATTATTGAAAAATAAAAAAAGTGGCTACAAGAAACGATGTCGGTAACACCATTTGAACGCAACATGAAACGAAAATAGGGGAAAATATATTTATACACATGAATACATATATAAATCGAATAAGATTTCAGTGAACATTAATATAAACACACGCTTACACTTAGGTAAATACTCAGTCTTAAAGTTAAACAAACGAATTAAAAACGTCATATATGTTCAGATATACACTGAAATATCCAGCAGAATAACGATAATGGCATTATTAGCAGTTGAAAATATTCAAACGATGATACTCGGCTAAAAACAAAATTTTCTAGTTTATTATAATCACTAATAAATTTATTCGGCGTTTTATTAGCGGCAGATATTATGTTAGTAATTAGAAGATTCTTGTAAGTTTAGGTGAACTTGTCATACCGTCGTCTGTAATGTCCCTTCACAAGAAGGTGAAGCAGACAGTGACTGTCTAGCACCTTGTTCCCAAGATTTAGCTCTCGTCTTCACGGTGGCTTTATTCGATGGCATATAAATAATAATCGTTAAATAACGAAAATTTGAGTTAAATATAAAACAAACGCGCTTACCTCGCTGTAAAATAAGTTAAAAATGACTCCACGTAACCTTATCGATATCAGCTTTACCTGTATATTGACACACACACACATACATATATATATATATATATATATAATATATATGTGTATATTACGTACATAATGTGCATATATGCTATGTAAACAATAGGGTTTAATTAATACCGTAATAAGCCACAATTGCCCAACCGATTATGAAGCCAACAAAAACGAATAAACAATACGCATCTGTGCAGGAACGATTCTTTGTGGGACCTTTATACGGTCTATCGTCCATGTGAAACCCTGTAAATTATTATAAAAAATAGCACATAATAGTTAATTTATATAAATAAAGCAATGTAGTCATATATGCGTTAACACGCGTGTATATATATTTTTTATTTTTTGATTTATTTCTGTGCAGGTCTTTCTCCTTGTTCGTGTACCTTTCCTTGTCACTTTTAGTTTTCCGCATAAATCTAAGACCAGTCGTCACTCGCACCAGAGTATCCTTTTGCATCTTTGCACGAGTTTCTTGATCTGTATGTAGATGTATTTGTTCCTGCATGTACTGAGTCGTGTGAACATTGCTTTGTGGTATTACTGATTGTTAATTGATTATCAATTTGAATATCAACCGTTCACCTTTTGCATTGCGTTGACCCAGTTCATACTCTACTATAATTCCACACGCATGTGGTTTTTATTTCACAGTTCCCATTTTGACATTAAAGTAGCCTATAAATCTATAGATTAGGAATTTTGTCAGTCGCTTCTTACAAATCAATGTAAAAGAATCACATTAACTTTTCTGGAGCACTACCTGTGGATTACAATGGGTCTCGTACTTAATTTTAGTACTATCCAACAATCGTTGTTGTAGCCCATAACTGAGTGGTTTAGTTTTTTGTTTTGTTTTTTTTTATAGTCATGGTTATCTCATTTCGACTTTTCTCTTTAATTCCGCGTAAATCTTTAATGTGTTTAGTTAAGAGTACATATCTGTATATTACAACGTCGTGATTATATTTCAATAATCTTTAATTCTCCGGGTGGATTCATCATCTATCATCTATCGTCGTCCCCCAGGTAGGTCATCGTGATTAATAATCCCCCGCTAATTTTGTAATTCACCGTCATTTTTCCGGATCTTCTCATTAACGTACGTATTCCGAAAATAGCAACCCTGTTGTATGCGGTACAATATCCGTCCAACTTACAGGTATGCGTCCTAGTAATCGTTTCCCACCTATTCTACCCATGACCAATGTACGTTCCCTTCCTATCTGTTTTTTATTATGTGTCCGAAGAATTTCAGTGTTCTCATTGTGACAACTATTCACAACCTTCGCGTGACACCAATTTCTTGTAACATCGATTCATTTGCACCTTTTTGCTATCCATGAAATTCTAAGGAATCGTCTACAATACCATATTTCAAAGCAGTCGATATTTTTTAAAGTCTACGTCTCCGCTGCGTATAATGCGATTGAATTCCGCGCCTTATTTCATCTTTGGAGGTCCCTTTATTTCCTAGAAAGGTACTAAGTATATACACAACTTTATACAGCCGGTAAGTATATTTTCATGCGGTTTTCCTCAATCGATTATTACTATTTTCGTTTTATGCTTATTTATACTTAATCCACATTGCATACTAATGTTTTCCAGCCTATTCCATCTTCATATTCCCAGCTATTAGCATTGTATCACTTAGAAAACTAATATTGCACTTCTATCATTATTCAGTCATTCCATTGTTCTAGTACTAGTCTCATTATATATTTTGTATACACGTTAAAGACCATAGACGACCAAACAAATTCTTTCGACTTTGTAGTATCAATACGTACAATATGACGATTGCTTTCATATAGCTTCTTTATGAGATGTATGTTTAGGTGCACCGATTTTAGTTAGTACTATCTACAGTATACGCCATTGGACATTATCAAACTCTTTTTGGTATCTATAATATATATTATTACAGGTACCTCATATTCGCGTACTTTTTCTAACCGTAATTTCATTTTAAGAATTTGTTCCTGTGTACCTCATCCTTTCATAAAATCTGATTGTTCTTTAGACGTACTTGCCGCTTCGCATTATCCAGAGAAAAGTCCAGAATAAACGGCCTACTTTTGGTTTCCGTTACGTTAGTGTACGGAGTAACAGAGTGACCCTATTCTTTAATTTCCTTACGAACGTACGACCGTCCGTAATAGACGTATACAATAAGAAAAGCGAATCCAATTGAGTGCTAGTAAGAAGCGAAGCCGTATATTTTCAGCGGCATCGCACGAAATACAAAGGTGGATGGAACGTATTAGGTCATTACGTCCACTACTTATACGGTGAGATCAACACACTGTATTTATTGATATACATATATAATATTAACATTTATTCGTCAACAAATAAAATAAAATGAGAAATTACACAAAACAATAACTCATGTTGTCACTTACTATATTAACGGTAAACCGAAAAATGTAATATATGTGGTTGTCAATATGTATATATATATATATATATATATATATATATATATATATATATATATATATATATATATATATATATATAATACGATTTACTGGTGGAGACGATATGAACAATTAAACTGTAATATATGTTATAATTTAATTTTCACGGCCGTTGAACACAATATAATGATGTCGTGTCGAAACTAGCGTCCAAGTAAAGTAATTTATGAGTAAAAACCAGGAAAAAAGTAAAAAATAACAAAATAGTTGTTGCTGACGCGAAGGTGTGGAAACAGCGCAATACTTGTTTATAAATGAGTCCACAGAAATGACAAATTCAAGGTATTGCACCGTTATGAAGATTTTTCTTCGTTTTCTTTCCCATTTCAACGGCCATCTCATCAGTAGTAAATCAGATACAAATTTATACTCAGTCGTACAAATATGTACGTGTACATATAAAAAACAAAATAACGAAAGCAAGACTGAAACATTATGGGAATCAGGAAAAACCCGGACGATTCAATAAAAAAAAATATATAATAATAATATAAATTTATAAACATAGTTCAATGAATGAGACTCGCTAAATTAGTAGAGTACATTATGAATTATATATATATATATCACCCTACTGCGCATAACATCACATGCGCGCATCTACGTTGCATATAAATGGTGTCTGTAATACTAGCCCATTTTGTACGTAATAATAAACGTACAATGATTAGTGAAGACGTTCGGTAACGAACAATTAGAGACGATAATATATGTATATGTATTATATGTCTAGTGAAAAGGTACCACAGAGAGACGGGTCAAATAGGCAATTGCTACGCACAGTTGCTGCAAGAAGAGATCGATTGATCGGACATGTATTAAAGCACGACTCTCTCACAAATACGATAATAGAAGAAGAAATGTACGAAATGAACCTAATAGGAAGACCTCGCAAGAGATATATGTCAGAAGACATGAGATGCGCCAGCTACGTGGAAATGAAGAGACCGGCAGGAAGGAGAAAAGAATTGCATGATGCTACAAACCAATCTTCGGATTGATGACACATGATCATAATTATGATGATGATATATATATTTATATTTTATTACTGCCAGTGGAGGTTGCTCAGATGAAATAAAAAAAAACTGATTACTTTAGGCGAGATCGCAATGATACGGCTGAAACATATAAAGATGGTCATTAAAATTACGGAAAAGCTAAAAAAAAAAAACATTAATTATCCGAATTTTCTTATACGCAGCCGAAACATGGACGATTAAAGCATTAAATAAACAACGTATTGGTGCATTTGAAATAAGGATAACGGCGACAATTATTTGAACTGAAAGAATGTAAAATGTTTCAATGCTGACAGAAGTAGACGAACCGATAGAATTACACAGATTTTGCGAAAGACGGATCTATCATTTTTTTTTCCGACAAAATGTAAGAGAGGAAAATCTATAAAAAACATTAGCACTTGGTAAAGCTCCTGAGGAAGAGGCAGAATGCCTACTCGCCGTACTAATAGCTTGCAGAATTAATTTTATACGGTATCAACAGCAGTCACTACAGCTTAGAATCTACGGAGAGCACTCGCAGATCGTAACTGCCAGAATTGACTGAATATAAAACGGAAAAATATATGTTACATATATATATATATATAGTCGCGTTATACGAAGTTATTGTTCGATGTAAACATCGAGTCGATGTTTAAAAAAATTGAAATAAAGAAGAATGAAATTATAGGAATTTGAAAGAAAATCATAGATTTAATAAAAATAATAATACATTTTAGATCAAAGATTCGGAAAATTGGTAAAGTACATAATGAATTCAAATACAAAATTGATTAGCTAAAAGTTCGCTAGAAAAAAACACGATGGTTAACAGAACTCTGACTCCTCAGTGCCCCCGATTTCCGTCTCCGATAACCCCATTGAATGTACTTTCTAATCCTCACTCAGATTATCTCTCAACCTTCCCTCCTTACTTCCTCTTCTCATCAAAGATGAATACTCCTCTCTTAGTAACCTGATCATGTTCTTACTCATGTCCCGTCTCTACTCCTTGATTTAACTTTCTCTACCTCGTGTCACTAGTCTTAGTTGCTGCACACCGCACGTTAATCTAGATTAATAATAATTTTATATACATGTATATCAGTATTAAAGAAGTGATCGGTTCATATCAACGTCAAGTCAGTGTTAGAAGCAATTGAAATAATGAAAGATGAATAGCGAATTAAAACCCAACAAAGCAATATGAAATTATAATATAATGATTTAATATATTAGCGTATAGCATATATATGCATGCATATCATGATCGCTTGCCTCTTATAGAAAATTGCGTACAACCATTTTCATTCATATATATGTCGGTTTCTAGCGTCTACCTGTAATGAATCCTCTTAGACTATTAAAAAGTGAGTTGCTCGGTGGATTTGTTGTTATCCTTTCCACATCTTAATGAGCAGTTAATAGAAGAAACAAACACCATAATCTCAAAATTTAACCTAAATTCTCGCAGTGAAATCAGAAGTCAATATATCATTGCTCGGAAAGTTGTAAAAGACACTACTTAGAAATTTTTTAAAAAAAGATGGTAAGAAGATAATGCTGGGCGACACAACCACAGCTTAATCTCCAATATATTACACAGACACAAAAAATCGCTCCTGATTTCTACACAACCCAAAAAATTTTGTGATTTTCTCCTATTTTCTTTATAACCTCCCTCATGGGTTATGTAATCTTTCGATGATAATATTATATTTGTTCATTTAATACTTCGAATCTTTAAATTTACATTTTGACTTAGTAAAGTTTTTTTTTTTTGTAAATCCTTATAGCCGATATTGCATTTCTATAGTATTTCCATAATCTCATGATTGACACTATTAAACATTTTTTCGTAATCAATGAAGCATATAATAATTTCCCTATTGACATTTAATTATATTTCACTTTTTTTTGTTGATCACGGTTTACTACTACGCCAGGTAAGTATAGCTTGAGATGTTTGTCCATTGTCAAAAATTAGACAAGTTGAATACTTCAATCAAACATTTCAGAAATCAGCATGGTTAAGCACTCCAAAAGACTCTGTAAGCCGGGATTTTAACTATCCCCGCGCTTTCTCCCTTTCAAATGTCTCGCCCAATCAAACCGTATCCTAAAGAAAAGTGATAACGGGCAACTTACCAGTATATAAAGCTCCTGGGTATGATCTAATCAGTGAGAAGATGCTAAAATATTTGCCGCAAAACGCTATTCCAGCATCTTCAACGCTGTTATTAGACTGGGTTACTATCCTTCGCAATGGAAAATGGCTCAGATTATAATGATACATGAACCAGGTAAACCCACCAGCGAAACAGAACATCGTGACTAGCCTATACGATAGTATTCGAGTGGCATCAATGATAATATCGCATATAAGGGCTCTTATTATGATATTACGCAACTAATTCATGCGCGATAGACAAAAATTTATGCAATAATAGAAAATATACGTAAGAGAATTACGTTACCGCGGTCGCTATACGAAGAGCAAGAACTCTCACTCATGTTAACAGTTGTAAATTCTTCCGATTAAGCCAAAAAAATTACGATAACCATATTAATCACGCTATCCTAAAAAAAAAAAAAAAAAGTAAAAATAAATAACAAATTTCATATTGAAAATTATTTAAAAAATTAAAAAAAAAAAAAAACAGCAAATAAATACATCAATAAACTGTAAAAAATGAACCATTTTATAACAATGAGAACTATTTATGATAAAGTGTGTCACAAACTAGTATAATGTACCATATACATTCATGCATATGTGTACACATACTAGACGTTAACTACGGCTTTGCCGGTGTAATTATTTTTTTAAATACAATATCGCTGTCTCTTTTTTAACTATACATATATATAATATGTATATACCCGTCCGTTATTTCGTCTACGCCCCTTACGCAACAAAACGTGGTTTGAAAAGCAGGTGTTGGTAGTGGAGGTACATTTCCTGTTCGAATGTACATTCGAAAGTAAAACGTGTTTTTGAAAGGCGGTTGTTGGTAGTGGAGGTACATTCGAACGCCTGTTAAATTTTAAACGATTTGGCAGAGATCTCCTACTTTTTAAAACTTTAAATTATTTTAATTTCTGTCTTATTTGTGATATCAATGTGGAATAAAGCTTAGAACGAATCCAATAATTTCATCATTATTGCTTTAATAATTTTTGAGTTAAATCGGAATAGACAAAAATTTTTTAAAACATTTTTTTTTTATGTATGATAAAAATAATCGAATGCAGTGATTATAACGAATCGCAAATTACAGACAGACGCTACAGTTTCATATATTAGTATAAATATAGATATATAATAAACATTGTAAAACCGCGGACATTAAAACATTCAATCGCTGTGCCGCCACAGTGGATGGAATGTCCGATCAAGCTGGATCCCTCAATCATCAGTTTGAGGAAATGGGCCTACCAACCAAGTTGATATAGGCAAAAGAGTTCTGTCTTTACCGCTCATTCATCGGTATTGTGTACTAACGCATCCTCGTTCAATAGGCTTGTTGGCTACTCTGTCGTTCGTGTATAACGTCGTCCATTCGCTTCCTCAGTCATTTTCCATCCTTTCAGCCGAACTTTATGCGATTTACCTCGCCGTGAACTTCATACTAAACTCTGAAACCCAACAGCCAACGATCACCATCTTACAACCAAGGAAGTGACACTGCTGTTATTAGTAATTCCGAACGTTGCAGTTCCACCTATTGATGTACGTAATTATGTCGAATCAAGACTGCTTCGTTGACGACGAAAGTGTCAATCTACCTCCTCATTAAATAAGCTTCGCCGAATGAAGAATTCCATTTTCGAAAATTTCGCTTCCAAATACCAGAGAAGACGTTGTTCTCGGCAGATTGCAGCTGGGTCATATAAGATTCACCCATTCACACCTGATCATCAGAACTCCGGCTACTTCAGTGCCCCGTGTGTAGCGTCACGCTTTCCGTCTCCAATATCCTCATTGGATGTCCTTCATACTCCTCACTCTCGTGCCTCTAGCTTTAGTTTCTGCCCAATATGTACAATGACTTTTTACGTTTTGCCGCCTTGATCTATGTATTGCCCATAAGTGTATGTACACTCGCGGAAGAATTTCTAGCGTGTGTATTATAAATTTCAGTAAATCACTTATTAGTACGACACTCCTCCGCTTCTTTATATACACACATGTCCCCGCAATATAAATGTTTTTCTTGTACCTTAAAAAATAATAGTGATAATGACAATAATAATGACGACCATCGCGAACTACTCACCTAGATACGTCAATTACGATCGGTACGATTATGCAGACGACCGGAAAATGTAGGTTACGGTCGTCTTATCGGGTATTAAAAAAGAGAAAAAGACGGCACTGTCTGTTTCTTATACGGACGATTGCGTCGATGAATATTTAATAGAAATCGCCGAAATTAGAAACACTGAAGGAAATAAATAAGACCGGAAATTCGCAATGAAAATAATCAGTAACGACCAAACGACTAGTTACTAAAATTTATCTCGTGATTAATTGATTAAATGAATAAAATTAAGAAATAAATAAATAAAAATTCAAATATCATTGCAAACGGACCATCTCTTATATTATGGTACATGTCATTCTATTGAGAAATTTGAAGTCGTCATTCTTATACGCACATTCAGCATGAATATATATATATATATATATATAAAATATATATATATATATATATATATATATATATAAAATATATTATATATATATATATAAAATATATAATATATATATATATCTCTTTCGCAGTTTATTTATATGACGATATATGACGAGTGTATTTCAGTTCATAGGAACGTGATAAATCGATTTTTTCATAGACCTCGAGTATTTACTGTTCTAATTTTCAAAAAAAAAAAAAAAAAAAAAAAAGAAAAAATAAATAAATAATAATCATAATAAACAAATAAGTAGGACGTAAATTAACCCCAGCAAAATAACGTAGGTCATGATTATTGTTTTATATAATCCAATTAGCACTTTTAAAGATTCTTCTATTATACGCTTATATATATGCATGGATGTATGTATGAAAGAGGAAAAAGATAAAAACGCAAAAAATAAGGAACAGAATATAATTCAATTATTTAATTTTTGTTTGTTTATGTGTTCACTATATCGACTCTCGTGCAGGTACACACATAGTCGAATATATATATATATATATATATATATATATATATATATATATATATATATACTGACTGTTTCGTTTATTATGTACATTTGGCAATATATGGAGAAGTATAATATTGAAACAAATTGGAATCGACAATTATTAATATTTATTACTTACGAATATTTTTGCATTTATTCATATTTTATTTAACGACGCTCGACTACTCTGGCCATTTGCGTCCACGATACAGAAAGTCTTATATTTATGAAAACAGCGAAAACAATGAAAAGGTAAATATTATTACATAGTAACGTACTTGTATTAATTTGATCCGGTGTAACGGGGTAGGGGGGGATTTAGTAGCTTCTGTGATGTCTTCTTTGTCTTGTAGAGTACTTCTTTAAAACTGAGTCCGGCAATTGACGACTTCCTTCTTTGGTTTTCGAATTTTTGGCATTCAGCGATTATGTGTCCTACCGGTAGTGCGAACGCTTAGTGGCGACGGAATCATGGAGTTTTGCAATTCTGTTAACAACGACACCACTACAAACTAAAGTAGTAACAGATTGTTTAAAATGTGATAAACAACGTGAACGTTAAGATATTGTATCTAATGTTCAGCAGTCCAATAATGGTGAAATTGACGAGGATGACCTATCAAAACGTTACCAAAACTCAACATTCAGCCATTCGGGAGCTGAAATAACGTCAACAAAGTACATCGATTTTATTGAAAGACAAGAAGAGGTTGTGTAAAGATACTTCTGAAAAGAGATACATTGCGTAAAGAAAGCTCGAGCTGCGAAGAAACGGAAGATAATTGCCGACTTCTTTTTTTTTATAGATATAAACAATTATAGAGACAGTTTTTTCTAGGTAATTGCGCTATATTGCGCTATGTTATATACTAAATGTCTAAATAAAAATACAATACCGCGCATGTTATCCGATTAATACCTTTTTTTTTTTTTTTTTAAAATTTCTTTCCTAAACGATTTACAATCTAGTATGGAGTACTCCCTATATGTGTAATTTGTAATGGAATTTCCGTTACACGTCTATTCAGTTATCCGTTACAAGCCCGATACCGAGGGTGACGGATAAAAGATATATGTATATATGATGACTACAGAAGATCAGTTGTATATATATATATATATATATGTTTTTTAATTACTGACTAAATAAATAACATCTGCACTATAAGGAGTAACCAGTCTCCGGTAGTTATTAAACCACGTGCCTTATTATAACAAAAGCACCTTCATTCGACAAGTATAAAACTATAACCAAAGTAACAAAGTTGAACAATCGCTTTTGTCTCTAACGATGTTGTCGACGATGTAAAACGATGAAAAACGAACCAAAACAGAAATATGACAAAGCGACTATCAAAAACATTAAAAAAAAAAAAACACATGTGTGTGACAACCCCGGCTTATCTAATATCGAAAGTCATGCGAGCATTTTGAAAACAAATCCCTTCCCCCATTATTCCTGTCAGCAAGGATACGATACACACACACACACATAAAATGTATATCATATAGCAGCAGCCAGTAATTACCGAAAAGAATCGCTGCAAGTTCCGCGCATAATTTTGGGGTCAACAACCAACGTACGATACACACACACACAGACAGTGAACTATTCACGTACACTAGTAAACTAACGATTTCCACAAAGTTCGTTTTACTAGAAAAACCACAAAAAAAAAAAAGAACGATACCAAAAGGTAATATCCATTTTCGATTCTGTAGAAGAGCCGATTATTATTTAGGAAAAATAGGAAGTTCTTTATACGTGCATCTATGTACGACGATATGTAATGATAAATTTTTTTTTATACATACCTTATTTTCATGCTTTTATTTTATAATTACCAAACATTATTCGAATTAATTGACATAGCGTATACATCCATTCGATAAATGCATATATAGGAATTATATAAAGAATTAGCGAGCATATTGGATTATGAATAACCCCTGATATATTAGACACGATCGTCAACGATGAAATAATAACTATATATTTAGTAATTTGAATCAACAATATTTCAAAACACATTACACGAGACCATACACATGGCAACATGACCATTAGTACTGATCTGATAATAAAAAGAATGTATATAGAATGTATATATATATATATATATATATATATATATATATATATATATATATATATATATATAAAAGTTTGTGTAGGACCATATGTCATAAGTTAACTGTATCTGGGACAAACAGCAGAAGTTAAAGTTGAAGAAGCTGAATCTGAAAGTACCGCTGTTGTTCGCCAAGGGTGCGTGTACTTTCGCCTTTACTGTTTAATTTAAATACGGAGTCGATCTTTAAAGAGACCTTTGATGAAAACAACGGTAAAATCCTGCGAGATTAATAACATATATGCAGACGATAGTTTTATCATAGGAAACAGCTAGGAGGAGTTACAGAAATTGGTAGATAAACTTGTTACCCACACAGTAAAGTTTTCGCACTCGCGATCGAAAAACTAAAAACAAAATTGTTAGAGTTTTCAAAGAAATCGAGAAAATGCTCGATATGGTTAAACGATACAGAGCTGGAACAGGTTTCAACTATCAAATACGTAGGCACCAACCGCGAGGATAACTGTAAATCAAAAAATTAAGTACGATCGGGAATAAAGCAGGCAAGACAAACGGTCAGAAAAATTAAGAACGTGCTGGCTAGAAAAGAACTGAATTTACACCTACGATTAAGAATTGTAAAATTTTATCAGTTTTGTTATATAGCTGCCGAACGCTGTATGCTAGACTCGAAAAGCGGATTGAAGCTTTCGAAATGTACTAATTATAGACGGACATTAAAAATTCTTTGCATACGAAAAGTCAGTAATAAAGAAGTTCTTTAAAGTGAATAGTATCTAGAATTATTAATCTCTATCGAAGAAAAGAAGCTGCGATGAGAAATATTGCAGAATATTATAGAAGGCAACATTTCCGGAAAGAGATCAGTGGCCCGTCCACAAAATTTATGGATGGGAGATTCACGACGCTGGTTTGGCCGTTCGTTCAGGTACTCCAAACTTTTCCGTCGAAAGAGATTGTAGCCAATTGGATCGGCTACCTTCGTAAGGAAGATGGCGGATGAAGAAGAAGATATATACATTACGATGATCGTCGCCTGTATTCGACCTTTGTAAACTAATTTATTCGTAAAAAAATATATATTGATTAAGAATTTTTATATAATAATGAATTATTAAGGGTTTAATTGTTTTTTTTTTTTATAAAACCTCTGAGAAGCTACATGAACACGAATTCGTGTGCGAATATGTGGAAAATCAGACGGTGCCTAAAAACCTTGTTAGAATAGTGCAATATAGAGCACTTGAAAAATGACGAGAATACGATTAAACGCGAGATTCTGTGAAAAAAAGCCAGAGTTGGTCGATAGTGAAGATAGATTTATGTTCTAGTTCTCTGTTGCTGACCCTGGTGACTGAAGAAAAAGGAAGCTGATTGTTAGATCCAGTGAAAAAGACTGAAAATTAATTAAAAGCATAACGTTCGTAGTAAAGCATTAAGATATATTTAAGCAAGAAAAATTCAATAAGACGTTAAAAAGACGACCTAAATAACGGGTGACGTAGATTATAATTTGCGCATCTTTCTATTCGATCATTAAGCTAATAATTTTTATTCCAATTTTCTTATTAAAATTGTCACGTTTGTCTACGCATATGCGTTTAATGCGTACACAAGTATAACAATGCATTAAATAAAATAAGTTTTAAATAACGTATCATTTGAAGTATGTTTAAATCGAATAATTCAGTATAAAGGGTATTATATAACTATAATACAAAAATCATTTAAATTATACCAGTAATTGCATGTAATGCGAACTGTGAGCCTTATCTGTAATTATATAATTATATACAGGAAGCACCTCGTAATATATGTATATATGTATCTATATATCTATATACATGTATTAATATATATATATATATATATATATATATATATATTTTTTATTTATTTATTATATATTTAACATATACATTACAATTGAAACAAAAAAACTGAAGTAGCATGCAAATTTTTGCTTATTGCTACTAGTAGCGATTATCTATAAATGTACTTAATTTTAAATATTTCCAAGATAAAAACCGGAAATTGCTTTAATAAAATAATTTCATTCGGTTTAAGCGTACAATCAATACTATACAACTGCCTCAGGTGATCATATTTGTTACATTTGTATATTATATGTTGCACATTTTCAACTACATTACACTTGCAGTTGTGACATTTATTATCACCGATTATATTTAATTTATTCAAATAATATCCAATGGAACCATGACCAGAAAGTATCTGAGTCATGTAAAAATTTACTATAATCTTTTTATTTTTAAAACGATCTATTACATTCGGAAAAAATTTACTAATTAATTTATCTTTTGTTAAAATTTTGTATCTTACACTAAATTCATTTAAAATTTGTGTATTCAACTGTTTAAGAACTATTTTACTTATGACACCATAATTATTTTTTTTTGCATTAAAAATTAAAGATCTTTTTTTTAATATAAAGATCAATAGGTAAGATACGAGCAATAGTATATAATGTTATATTTGATACAGTAATATAAGAAGAGGTTAAATCAATAAGAAATTTACGGCAGTTACAAATTACATTATGTATTTGCTGCTTAGTTAAATGTTTGAAGTAGACACCAGCACAATATGTATATAATGACTGTACTAAACCTTTATAAAGAATTACCTTAGATTTATAGTTAAGTCCCCATAATTTACCACCAAGAGCTTTAAATATATAATAACATTTGTTGGTTTTATTATTTATATATTGTATATGCTTATATATATATATATAAATTGTTGTATATCTGTTTCAAATTGTATGATTAATATTACTGTACACTTCCAACTATTAACGTAATGTAAACATTAATCCCGTTACAGTACATATAATAACGACATGTATATATATATATATATATATATATATATATATATATATATATATATATATATATATATATATAATTATTCCTCGTCTGAAAATAATTTTTGCCATAACTTCAGCAAACTGTATGTTATCGCTGTTTACTTTTTCATTACTTAATTTTAAACTCAATTCTCGAAGTATACATTCACTATTACTATTATCATTCTCGTTATTCCTAATATTGTTATTACTATAAAACGATATTACATCTCGTTGCTTACATTTGATTATTTAACTACCGAAGCCTGTTATTATTATTAATATTATTATACAAATGCATATTAGTTGCATTAAATCATTATTATTATCGTTACTAACATTTCTATTGCTATTACTACGTACAATTATTAGAAAAATTAGCTCATATAAAACAGGATCATAATGAAAATATGACACAATTTTATACTAGATGAAATAATATAACTGCTAAGACCTAAAAGCAATGCAAATCTTAAATACCGATCTGCCAGGGTAAATTAAATTTACAACGGAAACGGTCACGAATAAATTCATTTATTACAGCGTGTTTCGTATATCTCAATTTCCCAGATGGAAAAGAAACGGTTATTAATATGAATGAAAATAGAAATTTTACCAAAAGGAATAATCAAAATTCAATATAAAGGTTTTTTTGTACGAATTGTAAGAAAACGAATCATAATACAAACGAATGTTATCGAATTTTTACAACAGAAATAATTAAACTGAAATATGTCGTTTCGTTGCTAAACATTGTGATCAGCTCAATCAATCGATCTATCAATACTTGGACTATTTCGCCCCTTTCATCCGAGTTCTCCATATTTCCGTTCTGCTATTAGCCTGTTCGGTTTAATGTAGCTCGTTGACGTTCGCTTCTTTCTTACCTACCTGTAGATTACCTGTAGATTTACGTGCCATGTACTGCACCTAGGCCAGAGGCACGGGAAAGGAGAGAACGTACGGTTAGTGAGAATTAATAGAAAGTTGGAAGAATAAATTGGATTATATTATATAAATTGGAGGATTTAAGAAAATTTAATAAACTATTGGAAGCATCTTGCGTGTAGGAAAGAATGTTTAGGAACCTGAGCGGTTTGTCGAGGATAGAACGTTGGGAGTTGAATTGCACACATTCAAGGAGAATGTGGTCGACGGTAATGGAGGACATTTTGAACATAGAGGAGGAGGAGGAAGATTTTGTAGGATATAGCTATGTGAGATATTAGTACGACCTAGGCGCAACATCATTTCTTCTGTTTACCGAGTGAGATGGAATCCGGAGACATGTTGTGTCTCGAACTGATCGCAGTTTGTTGGTGAGTTAAAGTGCAGACCACTGAAGGTTCCATGATTTACGCACTGAGGATTTTATGTAAGTCTGGAGATCTTTCATTGGTGTAGGCAGGAGCGGGAATGGTTGAAGCAATGTGCCGTCTCTTGCTGCACTATCCGCTTGATCATTTTCTTGTATATCAACATGCGATGGAATCCATGTGAAAACTACATGTTTACTAGAAGTTATGATCAAATGACCAATTTATTTAGCCAGTGTAATTTAGGATCATGAAGATTACTAAGGCATTGTAATGATACAAGAGAGTCCGTGCATATTAAGAACGACTGGTCAACGACAATGTTTGGAATATCCATTACCGCCATTTTGATGGCATATAATTCCGCCGATAGTATTGAGTAATGGGGTGGAGTGAATAAACGAACTATAGAGTCCTGGGAGGTAACGAAATCGCTTCCTAATCCAGTTTTGTTTTTAGAGCCATCGGTGAAGTATAACCTATGAGATGGTTACCGTGAAATCATTTCTAGTTAAGCTGCTTTTATTACATGTTTAGGAGTATGATTCTTTGAAAATTTGGTGAGACTGAGGTCTATTGGAATAGTGTGCTCACTCCAAGGAGGAAAGATGTTAAGGGAGGAAGGAAAAACTGGGGAAGGTAGATTTGGGAAGAGAGGACAGGATATTTTCTATTTGTTTAGCAAAAGTAAGAATTGAGGGGGAAGATTTGAAGCCAAAGGTTGAGGAGTGGGAAGGAAGGTTAGGATTTGAGGAGAAGTAAATGAAGGAGAGAAGTAGAGAACGCTGCCTATGTAGGTCAAGAGGGAGTTGGCGAGCTTCGCATATGATGCTGATTATCTCCATCAATATCTGTATTGGTTCATCTTTTCGGCCTGCACATGGGTATTTTTCTTTCTGTAACATCTTTCAATGCGTCATCACGTCTTTAACCCTGCCCTATCCATTTCATTCTTGTTTTTCTGATTATTTCCAAGAATGACCTTTTCTCTTGTACTCGGTTAAAAACATATCTTCATTCGGAATTTTATCAAACTACGAAATTTCGTTAAGCCTCGATTTTCTATAAATCTCCTTCGTTTAAAGTCCACACTGCTGAATGTGTCATAATTCTATAGATAGTATGTCCCGCGTTATTTTTCTTTTAAACGCTTCTTTATCAATTGCAATTCTTCATCCGATCTCGTTGCTACA
This sequence comes from Coronaproctus castanopsis, assembly GCA_032883995.1. NCBI lineage: Eukaryota > Metazoa > Arthropoda > Insecta > Hemiptera > Monophlebidae > Coronaproctus > Coronaproctus castanopsis. The sequence goes on from CM065053.1 coordinate 70,850,899, forward strand.
ATATACGGTTTCTATGATTGCTGGTGTACTTTTACATACAAAATGGGACGAGACACTAATTATTATATGCAACGTAAATGCCGCGCACGTGATATTATACGAAGTGAGGTGCCACTGTCTTCTCCGTCAGAATTAAAAGTTACATGATGACAAAAAAGTTTATAAACTTTGTGCCACCAGCTAGATCGACGTTCTATACATGAAATCTTGAACATACGCCTATGGCATCGTATTTCAAAGGCTTCTAGTTTTAGGCATAATGATTTGTTTAATACAAAACCTCTGTATGCGCTTGATTTTAGGCTCTCTTTGTTCTACTCCTATTTCCTTTCTTCCCTCCGAGTCTCATATTGTTCCTCTCTCCCTCCGACGTAAAAATTTAGCCTTCCGATTTATATCGAAATCTCTCAATAAACAAGTTAATTCCTTCACTTCCAATTTTTTAAACATTTTTATAAAATGGCGTTTCACTCGCTCCCGTATTCCACTACTCTCCACTGCAGCTTATAAATACCAGACGTTCAAGTATCTTATCCTGCCATCTCGTCCAACAATTTACTTTACTAATTCATATCATGTCAATCTTTTTAACATCTCCATTGACACCTCCTCCTTCTCCTCTATCATATCTTCCCATCCTGATCTTAATGCTTTCATACAAAATTACTGGCCTAATCATGTACATGTGTTTTCAGATGGATCCAAATTTCCCGGTCGGTCCGTTACGAGAGCATTCTATATACCGCAATATAATATCTCCAAATCATTCATTTTTCCTCAGTTCATTTCAATTTTCACTGAAGCATCCTTAAAACTCTGCAATTCTTATCACGTGTTGTGATTGCTCCTCAGCAATGCCAAAAAAAAAAAAATCCACGACTCTGAGACATAACACGCTTAAGAAAATACCGGTGACTCCGTTAATTTTTATAGAATGATCTTGCCGTATTCTTCTTAATCTTGCTAGATTTTTTCACTTTTATCATTTCGTTATTAGTGATGTACGCTCCCAGACATATCGTTTCCATCTTTTTCTCTGCACACGTAATTTTTAATCGATAATGGAATTAAAGTAGAATTAAAAAAAAAATCATTTAAATCATACATGGAAAGTATATTATTATATGGTTCGAAAACGAGAAATTCAAAAAAAAAATTTGTTGGAGCCAAATGCTGGGATAAGGTTGAGAACACAAGAGGATTTCAGAGATTTTGGAAATGGTAATGAAAAGAGGAAATTGATGGAAACGATATAACAAAGGCGAAAAAGGATAAAGTTATAATAGATGGAAAATTGATAGGAAGAAGAAAAAGGGGAAGTCGTAGGACAACATGAAATGATCAAATAGAAATAAAAGTGCAGTTGACGTATAAAGTGATTAAGAAAATAGAAGAAAACAGGAAGGAATATGAAAGAACATGGTTTGCTAGCTACAAGACAAGTGCAAGGTTCTTAATAAAACACGAATATATACATACATATATACATACATACATACATATGTATATATATATATATATATATATATATATATATATATATATATATATATATATATATGTGTAAAGTAAAATGGTTTGTATTCTTTTTTTTTAGAAATGTCGTCTGAAAATTAATGTTATAACTTTTGCGCATTTAATTATACACATATTTCTTATTGTGTCCATGGAAAACATTCGTTGTTAGTCTATGCGATTATTTCAATACTTCGCAGTTGATAGTATATTTGCAAATTTATAAATTGTCACCGTCTAAAAATTTTGGCTAGCAGCCATCTTTGTCGTTACACCTCGATTATAAAGTTCTATTTATATTACGAGCCGAGAAAGACGTTGACCGGTCATAGCGTTAGTTCTGTGCGAACGCATTTTTAGAAAAAGACGAATTCACGGCAATTTTAATTTACTTTTTAAGTACAATAATAATAATAATAATACAGCGTGGCGTATTACACGAGCAAGATGTGGTATATCGATTTTAACCTACGAGACGACAGGTTCCAGTCACTTTGGTACTGGAAAATTATTAGCCAGCGTGTGCGTGTGTTTGTTTATATGCGTGTTAACTTGTAAGTTAGAAAGTAAATTACCTTTTTGGGGTGGTTGCGAGTGAATTTCAAAAGTTATTCGGGAACGTAAAGCATTTTAGTTGTCTACGATGTGATTTACGTGACCATAATTCAAGCGTATATTTAATATATATATATATATATATATATATATATATATATATATATATATATATATATATATATATATAATATATATGTATACATAAAAGAACATGCACTAATATATATACATATAGTACTATTAAAATTCAAATTCTAGCGTTTATCCGTGAAAGACATATATAAAAATTTATAAAAAAACAACGATATTCTCATTTAGGTTTTCCCGAATTCAATATTATAAACTCCCTGTAATATTGCGATGTTAAAACATTTGTCCAATTTTTTTTAAAAATCAATTGAAACAATTAAATTTCATTATATCCAGTATGTACTTTACAAATTTTTACAACCTACGTAGCAATCACATTTTCAATGTGGATCATGTGCAAAAGATAAACAGCAACTGACTGACCAATTAACAGGATTTTGTAAGCGTTGAAGGTATTTTTCGTGGTGGGTTCTAATAGGTCACTTTAAAGTTAAAATATGAAGATTCTTATGAAATCGCTATTGCTAATATATACAATATTCCTACGATATTGCTCGATATATTTTCTCGGAAATGAAGTATTATACATTATTTCAGAACAAACGTTTTCTAGATTTCTACGCCCTATGCAGATTCTTATAGATTTTAGGATAAGGTTTTACAAAGACATTCTACTGACAGTGTGGAAAATTTTTAAGATTAGTTAACGAAGAACTGAATAATATAATTCGATCGGAAAACTGATTGGAAAATATATCTTTTGACGCATAAATGCGTTGTACATACGCTTAAATAATAATAATACTAATAATATCGGGACGCTTGACCCAGTATAACCGTCTGCCATGAAAAAAAAACTCCAGAAAAATAAGAAACTGTGAATGCGAATGTGGGAGATAAATCCAACGGGTGTGCTCGACAAAGATGTCCACATGTAGGACTATAACTAAAAATTGCGGACATCTTCCAGGTTTCCTCGCTTCCTTCGATTTTCAACACTATGTTTCGGGTGTTTTCGACGTATTATAGTCTGCTCATTGACATTTGTAGTTCCAATTATGTTCAAATTTCACTAACTTTATAAAATTAATATATATTATATATTATATATATATTTATGCCATGAGTATTTGCATACCTATTTTAGTTAATATGTTGGCAAAAACTTTATGCATACAAAAATACACCACTTATGTCGTGAGAGCATCGAACGTTTATTACAAAAATATAACGATCATAATAATTAATAATGATAGGCGTAATGACAAATAAATTAATCTTTAAACTCGAATATGATCAAGTGTTCAGGTTAAGAACCAGTTCTAAGTTCATTTACACCAATGTCGCAAAATATAACTTTCTAACTTTAGTACACAATAAAAAAACGTGTACTATATGGATAATGTAAGGTTTTCTTTAGTCAGGACGTCATTATCTACTAAACGTTTAAAAACGATAACGTAAATAATAGAGAAAGTGCTCGTAAAAATATATTTATTGAATAAATATGCATATATATATAAAATGGAACAAGAGCTCCATGTGGCTGAAATGAAAATGGTACGCTGGTCACTTGGCTATACACGCTTTGACCATGTCAAAAATGATGGCATAAGGGAGCGTACACGCGTTGCACCTATACAAACGAAATTGCGTGAAGCGCGTCTCCGATGGTATGGTCATATCATGAGGTGACAGCATCCCAGTAAAGATGTTAATGTAGTACAACGCCCGAGGAAAGTGGCCACAAGGCCGACCAAGAAGACGATGGATAGACTCTGTCAACAACGACATGGTGGAAGTTGGTGCCAATATAGAGGACGTCAAAGATCGCAAGAAATGGAGAAGAACGTGTTATCAATCGGACCCCTTAAGGCGTTAGGAAAGAAGAATATATATATATATATATATATATATATATATATATATATATATATATATATATATATGTGTTGTGTGTGTGCATGGCTTTAAAATATTACGTGTAACTTAAATTTAAAATGCATGATCTGAGAAAATATGATTTTAATTGTGAAAAATTTATGTCGTAACAATTTTTGTCAAAAGATATTAGATAAATCATACAGACTTAACGAACAAAAATAAATCAAATAAAAATACTCTTAAAATAGTATTACAAAGGTTAAAAATGTCAATAGTACGTTTTTTCGAATTCGACTTTTTTCGGGATAAATCTCGAAAGAATAGAAATCGCGGAAAATTGTTTATACGAAAGTTAATCGGTATTGAAATACGCGTCTAATGACGTTACAGTCGTAATTTTAAACAAAATACCCATCAAGAAAATGCGGTTAAATGGTTTAGAGGTTTTGGGCTGTTTTTAAGGGTCCTATGATAGATAAGGGGGTTCATGTTTACGTTAGACGAACGCAAACGTCGAGATCTGTCGTTAATGTAATAATGGATATTTTATCTAGATTAACTTGTAGCGAGAAATCGCGAACTTAATCGTTTTCGATTTTTAAAAATTCTAAGAGCGATTTTTGGTCAGCCGATTCTACAATGCTTTTAGCGTAGGTAATGTTATTTACATATCTATATATTTTTTCATATATATATAGTCAATATGTACTGAACATTGACTATTATGAGTATAACCTTTCTCCTCTTTCTCGATTATCGTTTTTTTTTGCGATATTACGCAAACAGATTGAAATAGGAAAATATTTCTTATACGAAAGTTGTAGTATTAGCATGTCATACTCACGTTTCGAAAGTGAATAGTTAAAAATAAAAGTGGGATTAAAATTTTTAAGGGTTTTTTATGGTTCTCGGATAGATAAGGGGTCGAGTTTGACACTGAATGAAAACTGATGCGAAAATCATTTTGTTTATAAAATTTATCCTGAATTTCAATTTCGGATTTTCAAAACACTCCTCGATTGGTTTTTGGACTGGCCGCATTGCTTTCTAGTGTGTGGCATATTATATATGTATATAGTTTAGCGCACGTATTGTATGCTACGTGAGGAAAGGTGCCATCATGTATACGTCAGAAAATTTAGCCAAATATGAAGGAATTGTGGTTGTATCAAAACGAGTAACAATTTTTTTTTATAATGAAGTCGCAATATTAATCTCCAAATTTGATTAAGGATATTACTGTTATATATGTATTATGTATATATATATATATATATATATATATATATATATATATATATATATATATATATATATATATATATAGTCAAACCCGCTTTTAAGGGACTCTCGATAAGAGGGACAGCCGTTTATTAGGGACAATCAGCAAAACCCTGAATCAAACATATCAAATGAAGGTTATTTTAGTTTGCTTTAGTGGTACAACACCTCGGTTTATAGGAACAAAGATTAATAGACTTTCAAGGCAATAAATAGTGGGATGGGTGATAAGCCAGCCGATATAAAATGACACTTCCAGTCGTAAAACGAAAATATTCACATAAACAAAAATTGAATAAAAATGTTTTAGTCATTTTTACAATTCCTTTTTGTTTAAGTGAACATTTTTGTTTTTTCTTCGTTTTGTTTGAGATGTCCTTGTGTTGACATTCTTTCATTGACGCTATACTGTTTTCTGCTCCCTACGTTTATTAATTATGCACTCTCCGATAGCTTATTATGTTCTTAGTTTAGTTCTGCAAAAAAACTGTAGTGCGTCGTGCGGTTTTATTTTTTTTTCCTTATGAAAATTTTTTTTTCTTTTTTTAGTTCTGGTGATTTTTTTTTTATGAATAATATGTCGTGTAAATATTTATCATTAAAGGAAAAAATTTATATTTCAGAAAAAAACGAAATTCAACCTCCCAATATGCCTATTCGGGAGTTAGCAAAAATCATGGGCGTCTCCAAAAACACAATCTCCCGTTTAAAAACAGATGGACAGAACTTACATAAAAAATGGAGTAGTACGTCAGGTGCTCCTACAGCATCATTAGATAACTGCAGATTTTCTGCAAACGCAGCAGATAAAGAATTTACACCAGACAACTATATCGCATTTTTACAGTAAATGAACAATTTTTACAAATATCAGGTCAGGTTCTTTTACCTTGTGCATGCCTTCTGTATTTTTCTCTTAATTTCCATATAAATAAATATTACGCATTAATAAGGTTATAAGTATGTTAATTGTTTACTAAACTGTATATATTCTAACACCCACTCGTTTCAATAAGAGATTTTAAAAAATTCGCTTTTAAGGGACGACCGATTATAAGGGACAAATGACTTCCGCCCGATATGTCCGTTATAAGCGGATTCGACTATATATATATATATATATATATATATATATATACATGGTACTGCGGTGGTAGTACAATATTTAAAAATTTATATATACACACATTGAGCGTGTATACAGATATACAGTATGCATATATATATTAATATTTGTATTTGAGTGTACATTTCTCTACCATGCATTTTATATATACATACATATATATATATATATATATATATATATATATATATATATATACATATATATATATATATATATATATATATATATATATATATATATAATCACAGGTTTATGGTACATATGTGTAGGTGGAAATATATATAATTTAGCATAATATCAGGGGATGTCAGTGGTAGCTGTATTTTTTTAGTCCAAAATTGATTTTATTAACTTTTTTTCGGCTTTGTCGAGAAATAATAATTTACAAGAGTATTTACGTTATAATTGTATTTTAATAATTCTCTGAACTTTACAAGGAGATAATAAAATACAAATCAGAGGATTATTGCCGTTATTATTATTATTATTCTTGTAAATTCGTATTTTATCGTTTGGTACATATTAATTGAAAAACAGTCGTTTTATTCTGACAAATAAGGTAATTATCGTTACCGTTTGTTAGAATTTAGAAAATTAAATAAAGCTTCCTAATTTTAATTACGAGTCGTGAAATTGTATCTCATTCAATACATACGAACCAACCTTTGTTAAAGTCTTAACGCCCAAAAACTAACTACGCCAGTAGTAAAAATAAATTCCCTAACATGAAACTAAGACACTTACACGGGAATAATATGATGTACATGCTGTATCTATATATATTGTATGTGTATATGTGTGTGTATGTAATATGTCTATATATTCACGCCTCGCTCGTTTATAATCATTTCTAAAAATGCCTTAAAGGTGATAGCAATTTTGCAATTTCAATAAATGTTTAAGTAACGTTCCTTTTTAAATTGACAGTGTTAAAGATACAATAGAAATTTTACAACGTAGTTATACTGTTTATTTTTTTTATCTTTAATTGAGCGCAACTATGAAAATGAACACATGTGACCTATATCCGATTGTAAAGCACACATGATAAATGACATCATTCGTGTTAATAACATTATTTTACAATAAATATGTTAAAATTAAATAATCGTACGTAAAATTCATAGCGGCAATTTTTTTTATAATAATAAAGCAAATTAAAATGAACTAAAACTACGAAATTAAATTAATGAAATACCTCTACACGTTATTAGCGATTTTAATAAACAGAGTCGGTTATTTCTGTCATTTTTCCTACGGCGAATAAATAATTTAATTTAATATTTATTTCATAATTATGTTAACTTCGTAATTTAATTGCTTAGACTAACAACTTAGCGACGCGGTCAAAATAATCCAAAATAGAGAGATATTGATAATTATTGGGGATTTCAATGTCATGACAGGATCACCTAAAACGCATATAAATATCGCACAGACCAAAGAAATATATGTTTTTAGATTTCTGTGTGAAAAATTGACTGGTAATTAGTAATACAATATTCCAACATCAGATTGACAAACTATATATATGGCAATCATCTGATACGATAATTATGATATTGTATGTCTTCGCGTAGCTTTGATGTCCACATCCAGGTTTCGTAGCCACCGATGGATCGCATCCTCAACGAATACCCACGTAGAGCTCTTATGGGCGGTTGCAAGGATATTCGAGTAGTATCAGACGCGGCGATATAATGGCTACGAAACCCTGATGGGAAAACCAGAAATCAGATTGATTAATATATTGATAAGAGAAAGGTGGAAAATATCTATAAAAGATGTAAAATTTATTTTAGATTTTACAGTAGCATTGATAATAATGCACTAGTAACGAAAATATGTTTAAAACTAAAATGTACAATATGAACAAGAAAAAAACTAAATAGATGGTATGTAGATTATAACGAAAAATTCATAACATAAGTCACCGAACAAGTAAATAACATAACGGAAAATGTTGGAGTCTGTTTGTTATACACATTTTTTTTTTAAATGTATTTAACAAGGGGGTGTAAATAAAAGTTGGTGATCAATCATCAGTCCGGAATACTTCAGTTGTTTGATATTAGAGATGAATTGTTCGGACACGAGTTTTAGGGACTCAACTTTATGTGTTAATCCTTTTTTTTCCCAATAGCAATTAACTGACATTCGGGTTTATGATTGGAAAAAATTCATCCATGGACTGATAAATTTGGGAATACAAGATATTCAAGAGTGTAAGTCCAAGCACAGAGCCCTGAGGAACGTTTCCTAAATTCGTTGATAGCATGTCTATTTTCAAAGTAGCTGACGATCGTATTAATGATAAATGGATTAATTTGGTAGGTTTTGAATATTTCAATAATGACAAACCACCTACAGTGTTCAAAAGCTTACTTGATATCAAAGGATACGACTACAGCATTTGTTATAGTCTTGATGTCAGAAGTTAGCTTGAAAACGGCGCCCTCGGTAGAAAACCTTTCCTGAAGCCGAACTGGTTATGATGAAATATATTTTGTTTATCAGCTTATTTTATTAGCATTTCAATAATTGCTATTTCATATATACCTCGCCAATAAAGTTTAATAGGGGTATGGGACGGTAGTATGAAAAAGAGGTAGGGTCTTTCCAGCAGTTGAGAAATAGTTACAAATGTAGGTATTTGTTGATTATGTTGTGTAGTAACTGAAGGTGGTTGGAGTCAGACAATTTTGTTATTTATTTTGTCTCGGGATAGTGCATTTTTTCTTACTTTGTTTGAGAACAATGTTTCTGATGTTGGCTTCGTCTGTAGTGGCAAGCGCCCAAAGTTGGGCACACCAGGCGGTAGTCAAAGGTATTAGGGAAAAAGTTGTTTAGAAATGCATTGCACTTTGTCGCTGGTGAGAATGGTGTTGGCAAGCGCCCAAAGTTGGGCAGACCAGGCGGTAGTCAAAGGTATTAGGGAAAAAGTTGTTTAGAAATGCATTGCACTTTGTCGCTGGTGAGAATTGTGTTATTGTCGTTTATGTCAGGAATGGTAAATGGTTTGTGTTTGTTGAAGATATGTTTGTAAGAACGTCTCCAAGCTGTGCTGTTTTGGATCAGTTATCTCCAAGCCGGTAATTTAGCATTTTCTGTTATGTGTGTCGTATACTTTTTATATATATATATGTATATATGTATGTATATCGGTATGTGCTCATATGTGTGTGTTATGAGTAATCAAATTATTGTTCTGATCAATAGTACCTAAATTGTGTAGATATATGACATTTTGCAATATCAAGAATTAGTTTGTTCCCAGGACTGAAAATATAATTATATTATAAATAAAATATAATTTAATTCAATTATGTATTTATAATACATAAAATTATTAAAGATCCTTTATATATGATTGATAACACCATAAATATAATAACAATAGTGCATACTTACAAAACAAACTTTTCATTAATATATGTGTACACACACATATATACGTATCTCTTTCAGTCGCAATGTTTCTATAGTACAAGAAATTTTAATTACTTTCCTACTGACAAAAATGTCCCAATTTCAAAACATTTTAAAAATTATCTAGAGTCATCTAAAAAAAAGAAAATGAAAATTTGTTAATGTGTTATTGAAAGGGTTATTTACACATTGCTTTTGGTTATTATTAATCTATAGATTATGTGGAAGTGGCATACCTGGAATAACAAGGTTATACGCGACGCTTAAAAATATTAGTTACTAATTTTCTAATTTTCATTTCTATGTTATTAACGTTTTATTCCGGATGAATGGTTTGTAGTTTACTTGAGAGAGATATTTCGGTATTTACTTTTTTTTTAAAAGTAGTTTAATGCCATCATTATTGTGTATAGTTGTACCGTATGTCTATTTATATAATAAAAAGCTGATACAGACCTACTGACTTATCTATAGAACCGTCTTTATAGGTTATTTCTAAATTTTGTGTATTTTTCATCAATTATTTCATCGAACCGCGAGTTATTTAAATTTTTGTCATTCGATACGCGAATATTATTTTCACAAATTCTAACATACAGTGGGGTCAAAAGTTCTTACCACTCGGAGTATCGCCGGTTTTGCATTGGATATTATCTTTAACTGTGAGTAATTACGGTAGTTAATCAATGAAGGAGGAACGTTTTTATGTATCCGGCATTCATTTGATTATAAAATATTTTAATTTGTTTCATAAATATATGATATGTTTGTTCTTTAGTTTACAAAAAAAATTTGTCCGTCACGTATTGTATTCTTAACGATATTAAGTGGATCAGATGTTTCTATCAGCATACACTGACCGGTAGTGGATATGTTCTTATGCTTATTCTCACGGCCTTATTTTCTATTGTTTATAGCTTTCGAATACTACTTTTATTAAAGTTGATCCGACTCAGATGGACCGGGACATTATTAAGTCCTATTTCATCCGGCCATGTTATTTCGAAATCAAACACAATGTCTAAGTATTTACATTAAATTATATTGATTTATGATTTCTTCTAATTAATAGAGTATTATTTCTTTTCCAGTGAATAGTACACCTTATTTTTTCTTTAACATTTATCTCCTAATATTTATCTAAAATTAATTTTTAACTTTGTTTCGTGTGTGTAATGTGCTTCGCGTTCGTTTTAACAATGTAATAAGTAATATCGCGGTTCCTATATCGGTTACAGTATTCGACTCGCTATCTGTATTATAAGTCGCATCTTTTGTTATCGACTTGCTTATCAGCAGGCCGATATCTTTATCTTATTTTTATTTAATTTATCAATTCAACGAATCGAGATGGTCTTATTATGCTCGCCTACATTCAATCGTAAGCCTTCTTCTATTAACGAACAAACCGATCATTCATGCTGCCGCTTCTACCGCTGCGTCACAACTCTATACATCGAAGTCGGGAAATACACAACTATGTTATACTAACCCTGATAAAAACGTAAATAGTAACATGTGTAATATCTCAAAATCATACAGTACTAACACCACGCGTATCTGTTTCCCCGATAAAAATCATACATAATACAAATAACTGTGGAAAGTTGTTCCTATAAAAAATAAAAATAAAAAGAACTCTCACAGCTTAGTCACCAGAAATTAATACTAACAATAGGAATAGGTTTTGGCCTCTTTAATAATCCAGATTTAAATAGGAAAAAAAAGCATTGATTCTAAGAGTATATAATCTCTAAACCGCTACTAATATATATATCGAAGGTGTTATCGATTATAATACCACGTTTGCAGAAATTATAATTATTGAAGAACAGTTTGAAACTTGAATAATGTAAAAATAATGGCTAAAAACGTAGACTCGTATCGTAAATTAAGTAAATATCTTAGTGACGAAAAACGTTTATCGGTACACATATCAGCTTAAAAATGTTGTTGCCAGAGGACTACACCATTCAGTTCAGCGATATAACATACGAGCTGGCCGAAGCCTGGGCGTTGTGTCAGAAATATGGTTAATATAAAACACAGAATTACAAAAAATCCACTACCCTTATTTTATATCGATCTAGAGCCAATGCTAGTAAATTAAATACGTCAATTGGTCCGATCATGATATAAGAATCCATCAACATCAGTGTTTCAACCCGCATAGGAGATGATTCAATCGCTTCTATGAAAGTCATTACGCTTTCTTCCTTAAAATTTGGAACATATGAATATTCTTCGTTTTCTTTCGACACGAAGTCAACAAATTTTTGAGAAAAAGTGATCAAATTTAACGATGTATTCTTAAAGCGGATTTTGAGGGGTTTATGCTTTTTTTATGTTATGTTTTCATTTTGAAATTCTCACGGCTGAGGAATAGTGTGTTGTTTTTTTTCTATACATATCTATAAACTACTGCTAGCAATACTTTTAGTTATCGCGAATGTTTGTCAAATTTAATGAAGTTACCTTGAAAAAATTTTTACTTTGTAAACGAAAACTGTTTGGTACGATGTTTCGAATAAAGTTGTTTGTAATTTTACTGTTCAAATTTTTCGATTTATAATTTTTATTATTTATACAAGCGTCGAAACTCGGGAATCTTATTCGGATTGGTCATCCGAGCAACGAAACCTCCTATAATATATGTTAATTATTTTATTCGGAAATACGGCATTAACGTGTATATGGACAGAATTTGAAATATGGTGCTATCGAAGAATTTTGAAAATACAATCCATAGCGAATATAATTGAATGACGAAGAGAAAATAAAATAGCGTTTTAAAAACATTATAGAAATTAGAAAATTAGAATAATTTTTTGGTCGTTTTTATTTTAAGGTCCAAAATACCGCTTATTGCAGAGTTAAAAAATAGCGGACAAAAGGGAAGTTTGATGAAAGAAACAATCATATTGTCGGGAGGGATAAAATTTGAGCAGAAAGAAGGATATATATATATATATATATATAAGTGATAGACATAACCGACTTATGACTAACTGTTAATCCGGTTTCTCCCAAGTAATAGATTAAACCAGTGGTTTCTCTCTCTCTCTCTCTCTCTCTCTCTATATATATATATATATATATATATGTATATATATATATATATGTATATATACATTTTTAAGTGTTTTTATTTATTTAAACTATTGGTTAGATGTGTTTCTTTCTTTATATTTATTTATTTAAACTATTGGTTAGATGTGTTTCTTTTTTTATATATCACGTTTTTATATTTTTATAAATATTGTAAACATACTATTTCGTTATGTAATTAAATTTTACGTTTTATTTCATTTGTACATAATATCATAAGAAACGAGTGACGTGTTTTAGAATCGAAAGCCAATTAATTTAACGTTAGATGACGTAAATGCGATTGAATTTAGTCGCATTTCGACCTTGAATCCTAATTATCGATATTAGTAGGCTTCGTTAGAACCGAATGAAAAGTAGTCGGATTTTAAATATGGCGTTTCTTAATTATATTTCGACAAGAATAAATTGTCGATATATTTTTGAAAGCAGTGTCAAATTATGTTATAATTTTACTATCTTCGACATTCAATAATTCGCACACTATTGATACAATGCGTCAGGCAATATTGTTTCTAGATAACGATACGGACAATTTGACGACTACATTAGGTTTTAATGAAAATTGCGCTATAGATCGTGAACGGAATTTTCACAATTTTTTTTTCAACTTCTGTAAATTTATTTTTATGCTGTAAAAGATGAACATTTTTTTCGCGTGTGAACGATAATATTATTATACGTATAGAGGAAATTGAACTTACTAATTCTCGTACACGTTACACATCTCCGGAAATGACCGAACAATTGACCAGAGATTTAGCAACTCTATATTGCTTAAACTGCGATTTCATTTTTGCTTACGTCATCTTCACTTATTACATTCGCCGTGCGCTTTAATATATATTATTGCTAAATACACTCGATACTTTCTTCGATATGTCTCTCGTAGACAGTGTATAAAATATTGTCGGAATGATTAAATTTATATTCATTCCTTTTTTTTTAGTTCGTCAATAATTTTTAGTTTCGCATTCTTCTTTTTTCAATCCTATTCCGCGATTCTTTTGTATTATTATATAATTTTGTATTATCAAATCGGGATAGCCCTTAGAGACTAGAGCACGGACTTTTATTTGTACCATCCAGTACGAGATACGATCGGTGACAGAAAAATTATCATCGGAAAATCCAAACATAAACAATCCTAATATTAAAACCACCACGTATATGCGCGCTAGTAACGATATAGTACATATAAAAAAAACACGTAGGGCTGCATTGTGCCGTGACAACAACGCGATTACAATCAGTTCTGCCAAATGTGTGTATATCTATCTGCGCTCTAACAACATCATATTAACCTTGTATACATAAAAAAATATGTATAGGTAAGTAGTCCCCTATACCTTCGATACGGAGACGGCATTTAATGAGGACAATTATTACGAAACAGGTTTCCCGGATGTGCACTAAATGTTCTTGAATACTACGGGATCGTTGATTGATTTAAACAAAATTAAACGTAAAAGTTCTAATAAAACTGCTGTGGTTCTGTAATTACTGTTCTAGAGACAATTTCAATTTATCTAAATAGTAAATATAAACATAGCAAAAACTTTAAACTTAATAACCTTCATTTTTATTTTTTATTGACTTTTTCTCTGTACAGTTTTTTATCAGTTGTTTTTTTTTTACATTACAAGTATAAATTTTAACGGCGTTCTGTAATTATTAGTTAAAGTTATTATTTTTGAAATTTATGCGATAACAAACTGAACAGTTTTTCCCCTTCATGACGCACACACATATTCATTGCTTTCTATTTCGCACAACTGAAATTCATTTTCACGTGCCACGATAGCTCTTGCGTAGAATAAATTTCGCCTAATTAACGACATTTATAGAAAACCCCGATAGCGATATCGCGTATTTTTGTAACTGTTTTCAATATTGACGAAAATGATAAAATTAAAACCGATACCGAAAAAATATAAAGTTTACCGTCCAGATCTAATAACGGTTGCGTATAATTCGCTTACAAATTGAAAAATAATTTCCTGCCTACGGCACATAAACCTGCCAACAACGATAACGATAATTAAATTAAACTCGTCAACGCTTTAGAAAAAATACGCTTTTTTAAAATGCCTCTACTAGTTGCTCCCCATTCCATCCTTCATCCACACTGAATCACGGATGCAAATCACATTTTCCTGGAATGTTCACACTACTTCTCCCCTGTTTTTTTTTATTTTCCACGAATTACCGGATGTTGACTATATTTCTTTAAGGTTATTTTTTTTTTAAATATAGTTGTTAAATTTTTTAAATAGAACTCCGTGAAAACTTGCATCATTTTAAATTTTATCATCTATTTACTCTTCTTAATTTTTAAATAATGCTTTCCAAATTTAAATTTTTGTTTGTTTGTTTTAGTTTTAAATTGTTTAAACGTATCTTTTTTGTTATATGTGTACATTTTCCTTTTCTTAGCATTAGTTCTTTTTCCTTCGATACTGGGGAAATTCACTTCGAACATGTTTCGAGGAGGATACCTCTCCTCCTCTCGTGACACCTTCAACAATCACCTCGTATCTACGCGTTCCTTTTCCTGTCTTACTCTCTACATGTAACATGCACGTAATTTTGTTTATATAGATTTATTGTTAATTGCAACGCACTCGTATATAGATAAAATTAAGATAATTTCGTTAAAATTATGTTATAAAGTTTAATTAGGTAAACCGCTTGCGAAGCCAAGGAAAAAAAAATTAAATTTCGCATGATTAACGAAATTCTCAAAAAATCCGCGATAGTAATAATATTGTTTACGTTTCCGATATTGATGATAAACTAGTTTTTACATTCTAAATCGAAAATTGATACACAAAAAAAAAAAAAAAAAATTATAGTTTAATATCCGGAACTAAATTTTTGCGTGTAATTCATTTGAAACTTCCTGTATATATAAACAAACTCGACTAACTGTCAAACAATAACAATAATGATAATTATCATAACAAATTAGTAATAAACTAGTTATATTCATGAAAATGATAATTATAATTCGAATTCAAATTCAAATTTATTTCACATAATTAAGGCATTTCCAATACTTGCAACGAAATAGTAGTAGTAATAGTAATTAATAATTCAGATACTTAAAATATAACGCCTGCGAGCATGGCAAAATACAACCTTTTGTTCACTCAAGTCACATAATGATAATAACAATAATAATAATAATAATAATAATTATAATAATAATAAGTGGTTACATAAGTAATGACTAATAAGAAATGTAGATGTGACGTTACGTTGATCGCATTTTATCTTTCTACGTTTTATCATAGGATTAATGTTTGTTTTTATTTTAGAATAATTTTACAATGTGTCATCGATGCAGCGTTCTCACTCTTTCAAATCACGCTCGCATTTTTATATTAATTTAGCCCGATGTTATAGGTTAAAATTTAATTGTTTTCATTAATTTAAATTTAGCGCGTAATATATCGATTATTACACGTACTTTTCTCATTAATCTTTCTACGTTTATTATCACGTTCAACGCTTGCAATTCTCGGGATATTGTTTTCTTCATAGTAAACTGGTACGCATTTACGGACCAATTACATGAAAAGCGAACTACAAACGTCTCTTTATCGTAAGAAATTATTATTTTTGATAAGATTTGAACTCTAAAAAAAGCGAGACGGCTATCACAACGTCATTATGTTCATACATATATATATATATATAAAACAAATATTACCGCTATATCAATGGTAATGAACTATCAACGCGTATTATAAAGAAATTACAGCGAAGATACACATGGGTCGGATCAAACGAAAATGTAAAAGCCGAATTGACTATTATATATTATTATCAAAAACTTCAAGGTACTAAGTCAAATAGGAGTGTAACAAGCGAGTTTGAAGGCTACTATTAAAACTTCGTTTTTTATTAAATGATTACTATGAGCCGTGTATAAATGTGTTTGCAAGACTTATGAAAGCACGTTGACGAGGATCTTTTGTAGAGATATGTTAGGACAACACGGGCGGGATGTTATAAATTTGGTACATGTTAAAATTATATGCGGAAATGAAGGATAACGTGAAACAGAAAGAGCAGGAAGTGAAGTTCTGTCGAAGTTGTAATCACTTAAGACGGTTAAATGTCACAAACTCGTTCCAAGTCATAGCCTACGGTGACTGAGGTATTATCGTACGGATTCTAAAACATTAAATGTACGATTGTACGAAACATTTGTATACCCTATTATTCAGGTATAATATGCAGACGTTACAACAAACCACGCTGTCATACTTGATCAGAAGCTTTTTCAAGATCAAACAGACATATAAGTGTCGTGCTCGAGCTTGTCAATATCTATCTTCGAAGTCTTATTTTACGATCTCCGGTTTGGGCAGAGGAAAGCGTGTTATTACCCTTTAGGATCAATACTTACTATTTCTTCTAGAACTTTTTTTTTTTTTTTTTTTTTTTCGCGCTATGTACAGCAGCGAGGCTAGGAGCGCGGCCAGCAAATTTAAATTTTGTTAAACAGGTTTACCGACCTAAGCTTAACAAGAAAGGATGAAACGGATGGGGAATCTTGGACCAGAATTGATGAAATATTTAAGGAAGAATGTTTTGGGATTTTTGGACATTCTGTTAGGAGGTGGTGAATTGTAATCGGAACGTCGCATCTATCACAGGTTGGTGGGACTAATTTTTGGAATATGTGTCCATGTGTAAGTTGCGTATGACCGATCCGGAGTCGACACAGCACCACCTGATCCCTTCGGTCTTCAGGTTGAAACTTCCATTCGCGAACTGACGGTTTTATTGTGTGCAGGTGTGATGTACTTTGTTGTTCCGTCCATCTTTTTTGCCACAACCTATAAAATAGGCCCTTGGTTTCTTCCTTGATATCACTGAGTGGAATCTTAATACGCAGTGCTGGGCGCATTTTGGAAGCTTCTTTTGCTGCTAGATCGGCCATATGATTTCCTGGTATGTTTGCGTGGCCCGGAATCCATACGAAGGTTATCGCCGTTTGACAGTTCTGTACGATTGTATTTATGGAGTTTGCGATCGGATGATTTGATTTCCGTTGAATGTGATGTAAAGCTGCCATGGAGTCCGTAGCTATCGTTATAATGTGATGGTAGGATTTTACCGCGTGTTCCAACGCTAGTAGGATTCCGTATAGTTCTGCGGACAGAGCGAAGAATAACGGTGGAAGTGAAGTTGAAAAGATCACATTTCGATTAAAGACCACTGCGCAACCAGCGGATTCTGCGGAACTTGTACCGTCGGAGTAGTATATCTTTTTCCTTTAGGGAGATAATAAATTGTGGATGATAGCAAAGTGAGAGTGCTTTTTTGGGAGCAGTGTAAAATCGAATGCGGCGTCTTTCGAAGTCCATGGGGGAAGGATTTTTGTAGGGTTGCTTTCTATGTTGTATAGCTCATCAGCTTCTGATAGATCGGTATGAATTGATTTCGTAGTATCGGATATAATTCTTTTTACTCTTGAACCTAATAATCTGGTTTCAGATGTACTCTGAAGAGATCGTTTTATACTGTTAGTTGCTGGGAGCTCTGGATTTGCAATCGTGCGTAACAGAAGATTTACCGTAAGATGATCTCGTCGAAGCGATGGAGGCCATTCTGAGACTTCGCAGTAGATGCTTGATATTGGGGATGTTCTGAGCGCGCCTGTAATTAATCGAAGCGAGGAATTGTGGATAGTATCTAGTTTTGAGAAGTCTCTCTTGGATGCTATGGAAAAGAGGGGGATTCCATAGTCGCATTTTGAGCGAATTTGAGAGCGGTATATCATTAACAGTGAAGAACGGTGAGCTCCATACGATGTGTGTGCCAATTTTTTTAGTAAATTTAATTTGGTTGTGCATGACTTCGTCAGTTGATTTATGTGCTCTCTCCATGTTAATTTGTTGTCGAAGAAAAGGCCCAAGTAGCGAATATGAGATGTAGTTTGAATGGGTGTGTTGTTTAGTAGGATATGTATGTTACTTTTACAGGATTTGATTCTACAGAAGTGAACAGCTTTTGTTTTTTCCGAAGAAAACGACCAACCACTGTTTTGCGCTCTTGCTGTAATTTTATTGATTCCTTCCTGAATGATGTGTTCGCTTACTTGTTGTCTACTTTTCATTATGAAGGCGGATAAAAATATTTCTTCATTCGGTGAGAGATACTTCAACATAAATGAATGTACGCTATCTGGCCCGGGTGCGCTATTTAAACTATGGTATTTTGATTGGAAATCTGAATTTCTGACTTTGTAAAATTGCGATTATATGAATTTAAGAATGACGATTTATTGACTACGCGAATAGTTTTTCAACACAGAAAGGTGTGGAATTGGGGGAGTAAGAAGAGAACTGATTAATAGTATTCAAAGATATGAGCAATATATTGCAGTTTGGACATTACCGCGCCATTGCTGGTGAATAATGTAGCAGCAATGTAGCAGTTGGATTAGAATGAACAGAGTTTATATGTTTTACCCATACGTATGATTAGAAGATAATTCAGAAATTGACGTTATAAAAGTCTTCAATATCGTTCTAACATCTTGCGCATTCGGTATATTTTTTTTTCAATCTTGTTCTGTCTAGTGGTAACCATTCGATACATTTCTTGGTTCAATTCGAATAGCGTGTACAGCTCAATTATTTGATGGTGAACATATTTCTTTTTCGATTTGCTTCTTAATATTTTACTGTTTACTTTCTCCATCTTCGTTATCCTAATTATTTTATTTTCATTTTTCTTTGAGTTACCTGAATTTTTCTAATTTGGTTATTTGTCAATACTTTTTCTTTAAAAAACATCCATCTGTATATTAAAGCAGATGCTTAAATAAGTATTATAATTATTCAGGCGGTATATATGCTTAAACCTAACGTACATTATAAGCATATAAGACTCTTGCTGTAGCATACAATAACATGTCATGTTTATATATAAAGCTTGGGTGAATGAGTTTTTTCGATTTTTCTTTATTTTTTTTTTGTAAAATTGAATTTATTTTAACTTGGAACGAGTGATTTAATAAATAAGAATGCAATAATCAGTATATACGATTTGGTTTACTATCTTTAAGCTTATATAAGAGCCCAAGATGTGTAGCACTCGATCAAAAGCTTTCTCCATGTTTAAGAAAACTGCAATAAGTATCGCTGTTTCTCCAAGGCAGTAGAGATTTGTCGACAATTCTGCGAACCTGTTGTGCAGTTGATTTATTTTTGCGAAAACCAAATTGATGACCAGGAATTTCGTTTCCATCCAGCGTATTAATTTCAAAGACCCTGTATACAGTCAAGAGGAAAATTGGATAGAGTGAGGTTTCATTTGGTTTTAATATTACTGTAATAATTGATTCTTTCCACATTTATAGATAGTTACCTGTAAGGGGAATAGCATTGAAAATATAAGTTAGTAGATATCAATATCTGCACTGTAATTTTTTAAAATATTTCATTAGTTGTCATATTCATACTCGGTGCTGGTTTCTTGATTAATTTTGCTATTGTACTTTGTGCGTTTCTAGGAAAAATAAGTTTTGACAGAAGAGACAACTGAAATGGAGAATGTAGATAGTCTACAATACTTTTGGTACGGTTCAATATGTGGTCGAAAAATATTGTGAAATGCTTCTTCTTTATCAGCTTTTTCTCCCCCGAGTTTACTTTGTTTCGACTGTTTATTCAACTTACTAGATGGAATTATCGTCTATATTTAAGGAAGAGAACAAAATATTGGTGTTTAATATTACCGCATTGAGATATCGTGTTACGTAATTATCTGCGGAGGTAATTAGTATTATTTTTACGATGGGATTCTGTTGCGTTGCCACCTGACAGTAGCTGTGCGTGTTTACTGAATTAAGTTTCTTATATTAACTGGCGTATGCATAATCTTTTGATATATACTTCCATGCTTTTGATGGTACGGTGTAGATATATCTGGCATGTCGAATGTATAGGGTGGACTAAATTCTGTACAGAATTTTCCATTTCATCATGAGTCGTTAAACGTTTATTCAGTTTAGTGTTGGCATTCCTTAAGTTGCGAAAGTAACTCACCGTGTGTATTACTACTTGTTAAGTAGAATTTTCTGTTTGTGTCAGGAACCGCCCAAATACATGAAATTACGGGATTATGATCAGAAGATAATTCCAATAACACTGTACAGTTGATGTTTATTTATTGAAGATTTTTAGCGATGTAAAAATTAAGCACTTCTGATAAACGGTTCCTACCAGTTGACCAGTATAAAGACGGCTGAAAACAACAACAGATAATTTATTCTCGTTTGGTAGATAATCTAGCACGTGAGAGCTGCATTTTGTGCAGTTCTACCGTCTGTTCTTTACATTGAACGCACCACCTATAAGGTAAATCGATAACCAAATCCATTTAGTATGTTCCTTATTCTTTCCTTGGGAATGATGAGATTCGAGTGGCAACGCCTATTGAGATGCTGAACCGATTTGTGTCAAATCACCAAAACGCATATATTCCACCAGTCACAAAAAAATTAACATCAGGATGATTAAAAAATTACCAAACCTACTCTCACGACCTTGTTTAATTCTTGCTTTTGCTTTATTATCCTGTGTCATGGACAACGTCGCTAACTATGCCCCTTCACAAACCGTTCAATGATACGTCTTTAGTGCAGAATATTAGACCTATTATTCTCGATCCGTAGTCGTAAATCTTCGTGGTGATATCGTGATTATGAAAAATTTATTTCCTGTACAAGATACCGCCATGAATCCCTGTTGCGCATCATCTGAATGCATTCTGCGAAGAGACGGTAACATAGATTGACAGCAGAGTGGTGAATAGGATCTAAACATTGTAGTAATTTTTAGATGCCATAGAGTATCCATGTTTTAATCAATTAAGAATGATGGATTTGTAGGAATTCATTAGTAGTTTTTGTTACGCATCTCCGAACGAAGGTCGCTGATCATCTGCTGATTCTTCGATGTCGCTTGAAGATCGGATGTTAATATTTCGTACCACTTCTCGCGTATGTTTCCAGAAAACATGACGTATTAACTAATAATAATAATAAATAAAAAATGTTTGCCGAAAGATATTGCATGATTTTTACATAAAGGATAATTTCTAATGCTAACAGTTCCTCTGTTTCAAAACAGTGCGTCCACATTTAATATTGACCTCTTTTTTTCTTTTTTTTTTTTAACGGACGGAGAATAGGTTATGTAACAAACTTTTGTAAATTGAAAATAACGCTGTTTGCGATTGTAGATAACGAAAACAATTAATCACATTATTGTGAATTTTCCAATTCATATTTATGAAGTATCGGCGCCGATGTTTATATGATTACAAATCGGGGGGTACTGTCATGTTTTCGTATCAATGCGTATGACAAGAAGAACATGGAGCTAGTAGCCTGATAAGTGTAATACTTAACGAATTTCCATTATATATTTAAATAATATTATTTATATGACAACTGCGATATCCGGTTTTCATTTATCTGATAGTGTTTTTAAAAATTTTGTCAACGAAATTTCTACAATTGACATATATATATATATATATATATATATATATATATATATATATATATATATATATAATATAAATTGGTTAATAGTTATTCCCTACTAACCAAATGGTTCATGTTATATTTGAACAGTTAAAGATTAAATACTGTACAAGATTATATATATATATATATTCAGATCAAAATTTCCAAATATTCTATAAAAATTTACCTTTTTGAAAGTTTTAATTTGTACCATTTCAAAATTCGATTGTTTATGACTTAATTAATTGGAAATTTTAACTATATATAATTTGTGCGTTATTAATTATTATTATTACATATATATATATATATATGTACATATACATATGTAGATATGTGTGTGTGCACATCATGCGTGTACTGAAAGGTCAATAAATATTTACTTACAAGAAAATGAAACTAAAATAATAACAAACGACGTAATACTAAATTTTTTCAAATAATCGTTATCAATTATTTCGTATACGGATGCATTCACTGTGTTTTCAATTAGCTATACGAATATATATATATATATATATATATATATATATATATATATATATATATATATATAATATATATATATATATATATATATATTTAATTCACACATATTTACGTAACATATATACGAATATTTAAATGCATTTTAGTATTCGTTAATTATACGCATATACAAATGTACACAGACATAAAGATAGACGCATGCCTTTCTGAACAAACAAAATCAATACGTATACACTACTAGTCTCTTTATTAAATAAGGAATAAAGACTATTTCGGTCAATTTTTCTCATGGTCAAACACAATGACGTACAGATAACAAATACCTTTTCATTTTTCACTTAACAAAAACATACCAATATAACACATATGTACGTATATATATTATATATATATATATATATATATATATATATATATATATATATATATATATATATTCAGATATTTATAGGTACGCATATAATGTACGTAAAAAATTATATTACGCACGTTTACGGTCGCCATCGGAGTAACAGTTCTATCCTTCATATTTATTTCAGCGTCAAATTTTATTTATAAGGAGCTATTTAAAAAAACAAATTAGTTCATATTTTATTTGTTTGAAATCAGAGTCCAAAATTATATATAACAGTTTCTAAAGTTTAGGGAAAACTTATTATCTCAGAAGGTACACTTAGTTATTTCTTGGGAATGCTAATTACTCTATATCATTCTAAAACTCCAGATACCTACGGGCACAACCTCTGATTACTCAGAAATGATTTAAAAAAAAAAACAACCTCTGCCAATTATAAGATTATATATATATGTATATCAAACGGCGAAGTACACAGAACATCTCATTGTAGGATGTAGAAAAGAGTACAACAATAAAAGGATTCAGTTCTTTCGTAATTCAGATAATTTTTTTAAAGTTTATTGTTTGTATGTAAACGTTTATTTCTAAGGTTTTCCCTCAGTTTCGAGATATCATCATCATGATCACAGTGTTATAAGCATTTACTGCGCATGAGCGATCGTTTTGCCTTAAATCCACCGTTTTCTCGCCGTTTCCACGAATTCGGCTATCGTCCGTTTCCCCGTCCATCGACGTATGTTTCCCGACCATAATCTTTTCCTTCATTCTCTACTTCTATCAATTTCTTCTTTCATATTTCTTCTTAATAGTTCACACGCCCTTCTTCTAACTATATATCCGAAATAGCTTGATCTTCTTAATAGCATACAACATTTTTCTTTCTGTATTGACTTTCTTAAACACCATCTCGTTCCTCATCTTCTACGTGTATAATATATTTATACTTGTACGCAGCCACATTTCACACGACTCAAAATATTGTAGTGTTTTGGAATAGAATAAATGCAACGTCTTATGAAATTTTGCTTGATTTTCAACTTCAAACATTCATCTATGAGTAAATTTTTCATCCTTCGAAAACCTTGCTTTACGAGCATATCTTTTTCTGACTTTTACATCCGGATGAAAACTTTTATCGCAACTTTTTTATGTCTTTTCCCGCTTACAACCATTAGCTTCGTTCTATTTTCGTCGCTGCCATACTGACCATATAGCCCCCTCAGAGGACCTGCAGAAACTAGTTGACAAAGTCAATGAAAACGGAAATATGGTCTACAACAAAAAAAAAATATGAGGATATATATTTATCAAAACTTTCGTGGTTGTTTTCCATTCGTCTAGAGTTATTTTCGGTGAAAACCACGTCCTGATTATTCAAAAAATTTAACGTATGGACTTACACCACTCATCATCAGAAACGAACTACACAGACCCTTGAGTTATTTCCTTTTATAGGCACTTCTCAATCGGAACTTTATATTTCCAGGGCTGTGATCGGTCCTACCGTCAGCTGATACAAATATGAGGATATAAATATTTAATTTTGTTATTTCACTTTCGAAACGAACTGTACACGGTTCGCAGCTCTAACGGCGTTAATGGTGTACGATCGTTTCCTTGAAAATATATTCAACTGTCACGTGACACGTGCCTTTATCGCGTAAATTTGTCCTAACCATGTGATCCTTGTTTAAAATAATAACAACACCTTATGACTATATAATAGTTACTGCGTCGGTTTAATTCTATTCCTTCCGGTAGTTATATATAATGTCATTATTAAGTACTAGAAGTATGGAAAAACTTTTGAAATACGCTATATACGACCATTCGAGAATAATTTCCGTTTTTCGATTTCGCGTATAAATAGTATTTTTGTCTTATTCGAGAGTTTACACGTATACACTATCCTTTTTTTTCAGCCTCGTTTAATTCGTCATTGTTATCGGAAATAAACATCGTCCATAATTCCTAAGATTATTATTTAATCTTCTTTCGTTTATTCCTTTCTTTCCTCAAAAAACGGTATTAAATAATAAAGAAGATAATATGTTTCCCTATTTTACGGTTTTTTTTTTATAACAAAGTGTTATTTATTAATGTCCGTTACTTAGCATTCACATATTCTCTATAAGTTACCTATAGTCACATCCGGATTTAACCTTAATGAAGGCTTCCATGTCAGGCATTCTCCACTCCCGTTTCTTCAAGCATCAGATAAACTATCACAGTTCTCGGTACGAATATTATTCAAAATCTTGGAAATCAAAAAAGGTAAATATTTTAATATTGTTCAGACTCATTTTCCGGTATTTCCATGGAATGCTCATTATCCCAATATCAATCACACCTCGTAAACGTCGCAGATTTGTTACTATAATTTCATTTCCGTATACTTAATTTTTTTAAACGGATATAATCAAGGACAATACACATATTTCCATAAATTTCCCATGGAAGATATAAACCACCTTCTTTTAAATTGTCCTCAATTTAATTATAACAGGCAAATATTTTTTTAAATATATCTTTCGCCGTTTTTCTTCCATGTTCTCTACATTATCTATTAAGTTGTGACTATAAAGTATTATTTATTATTTTTATTTTAAATATTAAATTTTAAGTGTCGATATTATTATTTAAAATTGTAATTTAGCATACAATACTTCAATTGGAACTACTGATCTCAAAGATTTAAGAAAAAAAAAAATTTTAAAAATTAAAGTGCTAAATTTATTTCTAGTCGATATTAATACCGCTGTAAGTGATCAATCTGTTCCAAAAGTCAACTCGCTCTAGAGCTTGTTCGAAATTACATTTTTTTTTTTGACCTATTAGTCGAGACCACGAAAAATATTTTACACATCGCGGAACTTAATCGGATGGTAGTTTTCTACATTATCTTTACAAAATCAAAAAATAATTTTTCCGCGATTTAATATGATTTTTCTATTCCTTATAAACCAGAAAATAAGAACGCGTGCTTTATGGCGAAGGAACAGAATAGCAGAAAATTGAAATATACTAACTAGGCCAGTTAAACAGGCATTACAAGGAATAAAAAAAAAGGAATTACTTTCCAAATATGTATCTACTCTGATTACAACCTTTGGAAAGCTGCAAAAAAAAACATTATCAACAAAACTTACCCTGGAAACAGAATGATGGATAGTGAGCTAGAATAAAAATGTTCTCTCCTGCAGAGGTAAAAAATACATTAAACTTCTAAATAATAGAAAATCCCCCGCGTTTGATATGATAATTGCTAGGATGATAAAAGAATTAACAAAAAAAAAAAAATCGGTAATCTCGTTAACATACATATTTGACGCTATTATGAGAACATCACATTTTCCATCTCGATGGAAGTTCACACAAATTATTATGATCCTCATCATACCGTCCAATCTCGCTGCTATCTATTTTTGCAAAACTACTTGTTGAAAAGCTAATATCAGTCAGACTAACTAATATAACGAAAGAAAAAAAAAGAAGAACAGATCCATAAAGAATTGCGGAAATAATTGAAGAAAGTATTCGAAACAAACCATATAATGAAGCATCGTCTATAGATATTACAAAAGCATTTAACGAAATACGGCACGAAGGTACAAAATTAAAACAGTATTTCCCGAACAGAATTATCAACTTATGAAATCTTATCTAACGAACGAACAATTTCCTGTTAAATGTTGCGACGACTACTTTGAACCGGATCCAATTAAAGCCGGTGCTACTCGGAGAAGTGTACCGCGGCCACTACTGTACAATTTATATACAGTGGACCTTCCAACCGTAGGTAATATCAAAGTGACTATTTTGCCGATGACACATTGCTCATTGCTCGAGACAAGACGACTGAAGTAGCAGTTGTAGCACTACAGGAAAGCTCGGATGTTTTTTCTGCTCAATCCTGGAAACTAGAAGCGAATCCTGATAAATGCGCCCATATCTCGTTCACCAACAGAACTGATCATGGTGGTAATATCATACTAAGAAGTGATAACGTTAGATATCTAGGAGTACACTTAGATCGCACACTAAGCTGAAAAATACATATACAAAAAACATG
This sequence comes from Coronaproctus castanopsis, assembly GCA_032883995.1. Taxonomy (NCBI): domain Eukaryota; kingdom Metazoa; phylum Arthropoda; class Insecta; order Hemiptera; family Monophlebidae; genus Coronaproctus; species Coronaproctus castanopsis. Next base: position 70,878,368 of record CM065053.1, read on the forward strand.
AAAAACAACTGATATGAAATTAACATCTCTCTACTAGAGTATCGTTGGAACCTCTCCTTAGCCCAAAGAGTATTAAATATATAATGCAATAATAAAGCCAACGCTGCACCAATATGGGGATGCGCGAAGAACACAAACAGAAATATAATACAACGTTTTCGAAATAAAACTTTACGGCTGATATACAAGATGCCGTGGTACGTTACCAATGAAGATGGGGTCTGCATGGTCGACGAAGCAATAGAGTAGCGGCCTCGAAATGAGCTAATCGCTGCCCATACGTCGACCGAACGATTGAAAATAATTAGAATTCGCGAGCTAGTTTAAGAGATGGGCTAAATATATATCAATGGGTGTATTCCCCATACGAGAAAAGACGACCATGCCGTTCATAGATAGCCTACATTGGGCTAGGAATAAATTTGCAGAAGTAGAAAAATTCTTTAAATTAAATTAAACAATTTAATACAACCACTTTTCGTCTATTATTGTCATTAAAACGCGTCAAATTTTTTCCACGATTTTCTTTAAACACGTAAGAGAAGAAGATTAACTATATTCCCATTATCGTGTATTTCCTTTAAATTACAAGAATAGAGTTGTTCAAAAAATAAGGCATATATATATATATATATATATATATATATATATATATATATAAAATGTGCGTAAATATTTATCCGCACATGCGAAGTGTACTATATAATAACTTCGATTACTCAATTAATAAGGGTCGTTAACGTAATTCCCCGACATCACTTAGCTCTTCTTATAGATAACACGATGACGTAAGATTACGTTTCAAAAATATATTCGGCAAATATTTCGTCATATTATATACGTAATTATCTATTTCTGTTTTAATTTATTTCTCGACTAAGTATTTTCAATAATCGATAGGAATTCACATCGTATCAACTTACGCAACAAGCTCGTCATTAAACTCTATTGAAGTTAAATCGAAACTTCGAGGAATTCCAAAATTTTGTCAAACGTTCTCTACTTTCGACGTTTAAAATAATTCGGTTCTACAAAGTCCGCTTGTAAATTTTTTTATTTTTATTTTTAATTATAATATTTTTCAATCATTTGTTCGATTTTGAAACCGTTCTCCTTCATTATCATTTCTCCGTGCTTGCCTATACTATCGATCTGTTATACAAAACTATAGATAAAAAAAAAATTATAAAATGAAAGTACACTATGCGAAACTTTTAAACAAAAAAGAAATTTAATTTAAATGTTTTTTTTTTTTAAAAAAAAAAAAAAGAGATGACGATAATTTAATATTTTGTTCGAATATTGTAGTTTAAATATTGGGCTACGTGGCAACAAACTATATCGAAAAAGAGTTATTATATTTAAAATATGTATATATATATATATATAGTACTAAATAATACGACTGTTTATCGGCTGATATATATACGTGTATATAAAAAATTAATCATTATTCCAAGTAAAACAGGTATTCGTGATGAATGTCGAAGAATTACGAAAAATCTGTACCAGAATCAAACAGCGAATATTAAAATCGAACGAACGCCGAAATACGAAAGGATATGTACAAAGGTGTGTGAGGAAAGGTTGCACCTCGTCGCCCGTTATTATTTAACGTATGTATTCGTTAAAAAATATCGAAATTTAACAATAGCGGTATTAAAGTTAAATTATATCAGATACGCGAATGATACCATCTTAATACGGAACAACTTTAATAGATGTCTTTCACGGCAGTATGTGTGAACAGTATTGCAGCTAAACTCGTCTAAGACAAAATACACGGTGGTGATAAATAGAAGAAATTTAAGAACAACAACATTGACACAGCTTACGGTGAAATAATCGAGAAAAACCACCCAAAACAATATCGAGTATCCATAAATGAACAATCGGATACCCGAGTGAGCAAACAAAAATACGGATCGTATAAAAGCGTGAAATGATTTTTTTTTTTCAATTAACCCTTTCAGTCGCACATGTGAAATTTTGGCAGAAAATTATACATCTTACACAGGCTGTTTATTATATATATAACGCTGATTTTTCTAGATGATTTTCAATCGTTTTACATAAATATAATTAGAATCGGAACATTTCATAGTATATTTAATTTTGTTAGTATTAAAATTTCATGTACCATATAGTGGACATGGCGTCTAAAATGGTTGAAAGTAATATCGCGCGGTAAGAGTATAAATATTGAAACTAATAAAATGTTACCACCGTATATTTCGGTATTACTATATTCTTCTTCTTCTTATTATTATTATTATTATTATTATTATTATTATTATTATTATTACGGTGCGTCCTAGATCATCCGTTGGCTGAGTTAAGCCACTTCCCTCAAATTTCCGATTTCCTTTATTCCTTTTCAATTCTACATGTTCATTATCCACGCGAAATTTGTTCCTTCCTCTTGGATCGTTTACCTTCTATTCTACCTTGTATATATTTATCGCTTGAAAAATGGGAAATTCCTTTTACGAAGAACTATGTGACCGAAATACGCAATTTCCTTTATCTTCTGCGTTGAAAGTTGGACGTTACCGAAGACATCAGAGAGGAAATTAGAGATCTTGGAAATATCGTAGAATATTTAAAATAAAATCAACGGCGAAAATACGACTTTTCAAATTGTATAAATTTTGTACTTATTCACGCGCAAAGAAATTTTTAATATATTTCGGTTTAATATTACAATTTGTTATCTCGTGGCGTTGATAATCTGACTTGGTAATTTTTAGTTTTTCAATATTCCCGTATATATATATATATATATATATATATATATATATATATATATATATATATATATATATATATATATATTAATATTATGTAAATCTCCATATGCAATTTGTAACTACCAGGGTTATTACAGCATAAGGAGGCATGTGTCTAGTTTATATGTATGCTAGGAGTCCGCTTTCTCTAACAAAAGTCTGAATTTTACCTATTGATTGAGGGTTGTTTGGGAGGATTTTGTGTATCTGTATTTTGTGTTTGAACCTATGTGGTGTGAGTCTTTGGCAGTTGTAGATTAAGTGTTTAACTGTTGGTTCCGTTAAGTGTCCGCATAGGCGGCAGTTTGTTGGTGGAGGGCTGTACGTAGACGGTTTAGATATTCCTTTCTGCTTGTGCCATCTGGAGGACACCAGGATTCTTTATGCTCCACAGGAAGGTTGTTTGTGAGGTTCAGTCGGTAGTACATTCCTGTTTACTGTTGTTCATGAGTATTCTCGTATATTTGTAATACACTTTGTCGACTTTGATATTATTAACGTTACTTCGTGATGTGTAAAAACAAAAAAAATTTGGTACATTTATATCGTGGAGGGGGCTAAAATTCCAACCGCTAGATTTTTTAACCTCGAGCCGTCAATGGCGTCACACGGAACACAATATAGTACAATTCACTTTCTTGTCAAGATCGCGAGAAAGAGACCGCCAAGAAGAAAAAGGAATAATGCGGATACAGAATGTGATGCCAGTGGTGTAATAACTTAACCCTAGACTAGTCGCGCACGAAATAGTTTGTTAGTCGCGCAGATGACATATGTCATCCATGTTTAAAAACAGTTTTGCAACTTTAAAATTTTAATTTTAACTTTTTTTTTTAAATATAATTAGTTTACATGCAAAGTGTTTATTATGTAAAATTTTAAATTATTAAAATATTTCTTAGAATATACAGCGAAGTGTGTACAATAATAATTCTAAGATAATTTCATAACTTTTTTATATTTCATTTTATCGGGAACATTTTAAATTAGTAATTAAGGACGTATTTCGTGTTTTCTTATTACTAGCACGGTACTGCAAAGAATTACTACGAAATGAACTAGTTCTCTAAATAATTCATAGAAATGTGTTTCGAGCGATACGAACAAACCCAGGTTTTGAATTTTCTACATCAGTAGGTTACATGGTCGATAAAAATGTTAGCGCATTCAACGATTATGCTCAAAATATTTTCATAAAAATACAAATGGAATACTTCGATTTCGTTTTTGATACGACAAATTTCGTCTTTCTTCTTCTTCTTCTTCTTTTTTGATTTGTGACCGTACCGTATCCTGCTACTTAGGCCAGAGGCACGGAAGGAAAGGTATAAGAAACTAGATTAGAGGAAAGATGTTTGTGATTTTGAGGAAGAGAAGAAGTTTAGTCTCGGCGGATGAAGTGCGTTTTAATATGTTGGGAAGGTTGAGAGGAAGGCCAGCAAGCTGACGTTGAAAGGTATATGTTGGACAGGAAACTAGGATGTGAGCGATGGTAAGAGGAGTATTGCATGCAGGACAGGTAGGCCGATTTTCCCTGGTGAACAGGAACTGGTGCGTAAGACGTGTATGTCCGGACCGAACGCGAAAAAGGACCACATCTTTCCGTCTGGATGTTGGCATTATCGATCGAGTTCTAACATTCTGAGAAGATTATATTTTTTGCCATTTAGTAGATCCATTCGTTGAAAAATAATAATTACTAACCTCCGTATCTTCATTTCCGACAACTAGATCATCAGCTTCCTGCTCTGAATCAGTATTACGATCACTTTTACTTTCCATACAACTGAATAACTTCATTATCATATTGATTAGCCTTTTCCATAGTAAGTTTTCAAATCATTTGTTCGGATCCGCGCACTATATTCTACTTTTCGTATTTTATTTTCAGACCATATTATTTTTTACCATTACACGAAAGAAAGTTTATAAAAGTTTACAACAAAACTTGACGCTACACAACAAAAATTTATTGCACAACAAACCGTTTACACATTATGACAACCGGAAACGAAATAAATGCATACACACAGAACACAAAACGTCTTTCTTGTCAAGCAATAAGTAACCGATTAGCCTCATAAAAAAAATGCAGCCGGTTACTCGCACGGGGGGGGGGTGACAATCGTCAACCAAGCAGATTAATGCACTTTATTAAAAGTATAAACACTAGGATGATTGAACTGATTATTGCAATGTGTTCTTTTACACAGAAAGTATCCTGCAGCATTTAACGTTTTGTTTTGCTTCCTTATTTATATTCTTACTGTGTTATTGTGGTAATCCCCGGTACATAATGTTCGTAATCCATATTATATTTTCTTTTATGTTTATTACTTATGCAAATATACTTTTTGTTGTTGTTGTCAGAAGGTACATAAACGGGTAATGTTCAATTTTCTATCAATTAAAAGCTACGGCTAAAAAAATGTACGGGTTAACTAACAGTTGAATTGTTCCGAAACGTATTAGACGGAAAAAGAATTGATGAAAAGTTAGCTGATATTTGGTAACAGACATGACATTCATACGCAAAATTTTTTTCTATTTATTTTATTATAGTTGGTAGACGATTTTTTCACCCAGATCGGTATGAAATTATTAAACTGATATATAAAACATTAACATCAGTTGATACAATACCAATTATAAATAGCTAAATATACATAAACGTGTTTAATACTAAGTAGGCAAGACATATTGGCAATGGTACTTTCATAGATATGATTTGAACAATAAAGATTGTTTGAGAGCTATAGTAAAAACATTCCAAAAATACATGATCCGCATCTGCTATCTTTTTGTCATTGGAAGAATGAGAACAAAAAGAGAATTTATAAGATTATATTGGTATCGATGGAAGTCAATTTTTTCCAAATCGTAATCTACATAAAGTAGTAATGAAATATCGAAGTATGTATGTCACTAAACTACGATTTTATGGGTATTAGAATCGATCTTCTAATATGGAGCTAGATAATGATTAGACCAAATATTCTGTATGAGCAAATTTAACGAGACACAAATGATATGTTAAAGGTCTATATGGAACGAGCACACCGCTAAACGGACCTGGCTTAAATATACTGGAATGTCCAGGAATCCCTGAGAACCTAACGGAAATACCAGATTTTAACAGCGAGGAAACCAAAATTCGGATTTTATATAAATAAGGCGATGCACGGGGATTAAAAGTGATTTTAGAGCGGTTTAAAAACATCTGTTCGAATAAGAACTGATGAAGCTGGAAGATGTTGGTAAACGTATTTTAACGCTTAGGTTTATTTAATCTGGGCTTTAGAAATCGAAGAAAAATGTAATAGAACGAATTTCTTAATAACGTTTAAAGAAGGAACTACGAAAGCAGCAACTTCTTTATTAGACTTGGAACTATCTGTATAAATCGGAAGGAAACCCGTTCAGTGTTTTTCACGGTAAACTATTAAAAATAAAAGTATTAACACCGGAGAACTAATCGTTTGCAATAAGAAAGGACAGTGTTTGGAAATACGGAACACTGTACTTGCGACGCGTATACATTTAAAAATATATAGGAACGTACAAATTAAGCAGTCGGTATTATTTACAGAAACTGGAGATGCCTTATTATAAAAGAAAATTTGTGGCGATAAATATAGTTTAATTAATGATGTATCTCACGTACTTATTGGACTGAAAAAAAAAACAAAACACGATATCCAATGTATTTTGTAAGACGAATGTTGTAAATAACGTGGACTGTGGACATAATTCATCGGTGTTAGAAGTCCACGAGTATATCCGATTACGATAAATAATTATCGTCAGCAATGATCGAAGGTGGCCAAACGAAAATGAAGGCCGTCGAAGTACATGATCGAAATTATAATAATCGCATCGCGTCATCGGAACGGATTATCAAAAAGATACCTACGACGGTCAATTTGCCCGATTCATAATTTTACGATGTTGGAGAACACGATTATATGCAAGATCAGATATGACATACACGCGCGTATAATATTATCACTTAGAACTTCACGTTATTAAACCCTTAAAGAGGTGTAAAAATTCTCCACAATGATTGCGAAGTATATATCTATTTCGGAATATTTTTTCTCTAGATCGTTGTATAGTATAAATAACGAGTATTGAACATGGCGTACTGCTTAGTTCTTGCAAACTGTACTACCAGCGTACAAGTGGGACGAACGCCGAAAACAGGAACTTTGATATGAATGTTGTTCTAATACGAGCGGGACAATTTATCTTATACGATGGATCAAACTGTGCAAGAAACGAAGCCTTTTCTCCGCCCTTGTAAACTATGTCTAACTGACGAAGAAGTTTTTCGTAGTGAAAATGACCCGATCTAATAAATTTATGCCGCGAGAAATTTAAAAACCACTTTTTTACACTTTCAATTCTATTTATTAAATCATCAAACGCAGGGTTCCAAATTAACGTACTGAATTCCAAATTCGAACTAAAGAAGTATATCGAATTATATGTATTTCGATATGTTTAAAATTTAAACCCAACATTTTCCCTCGCCTTACGAATTGTGTTCATGATGCGGAATTTAAAGTTAATTATGACTAAATAACCGCTCTGTGCAAAAACCTATCGATTTAAATAGCGCGAGAGATTATTTAATTTCCTTAATTTCCTCGTTACGTATAAAAGGGGTTTAAAGATCTATTAATATACCGAGATATTTAATCTCTTATACGCTTCACAAATCAACCATAATAATACAGTTATATCTTTTCGAATATTTTAGCTTTGGATTAGAGTATACTATAAACTTTGTCTCCCCTTCATTAACAACCGGGCGATTTTTACTTAATCAACAAAAGAACAACTTAACACGTTTTCAACCAACTTTTGAACTATTACAGGATATCTAGAGTTAGCGCAGTATGGTCTACGCAGTAGAAAATTTTACCTGATGCTTTTAAATTACAAATATCATCGATGTACATTAAAAATATATATATATATATATATATATATATATAAGGGGGCAATATAATACCCTGGGGAACAGCAACATTATGTTCAATAAAATCACTACAGATATCATTTATTTTAACGGCGTATTTTCTATTAATAAAACAACTTTAAGCCAATATCACCCTCCCCCCCCTAAAATCGCAAGCATATAGCTTACGTAATCGTATATTCAGGCTTGGATTAATGATTTCGGAGACCCGAGGCTAATTACTTCTCAGGACCCTCCTTCAAAGGGAAAAACCATAAACCGAAAGACTGTAAACCATAAGACGTTTAAACCCGCATTACTCGACTCGCGTCATTAATCCAAAAACCAGGCATTAAAACCGTAAAATATTTTCTTTTTAAAAAAGTAAATCACGTAATTATTTTTTTAGCACCATTTTTAACATCCCTTTTTAATATAAAATAAGTAAACTACTCGGATAATTAGTTTACAATTTTTCCACCACCTGGCAAAAAAGCTGAAATTATTATTATTTTTTAATCCGGCATCTCTATTTTTGAGTTCACAGTTTGACCTCAACAGCGAGGGTTTAACGTCTTTGGGTTTACAGTTTTTCGATATATGGTTTTTGGATTAATGACGGGTTATGTTCAATTACGAGTTGGGTTATGCTGGTTTAACGTTTTTTTTTTTTAGGGATATAACATTCGGAGATTTTTTCGATTTTGTTTAAATTTCGCGGCTATGCAAAAAAGTTTCTCAATGGGACGGAGGCCCTCGTTTACGCAAGACCCCGGGCTCCCCTGTTAAACCGGGCACGAGTGTAATTGATTATATCAAAAGCAAATGGAATAATAATAAGTAATATAATATTAATAATAAGGATAAAACGTAGACTGCAATTAAATCTTACCTTAATTAGTAAATTCATTTACAAATGCAGCCCCAAAACGGAATACATCAATAAACTAAAATATGCTGAAAATGTTTTTTAAGTCGGCTCACGTTCAAATAATTTAACGCACTAAAAAAACGAATTTCGAAAATTAATTTTAATTCGCATTTTCGTGAAATCGAAATAATTTAAACGAAAACCGAACATATACTATAAAGTAACAGCACCGATTAACCGGACTGACTGATACGACTGTTATTCATTCCCACTTCATTATACACGGTCCCTTGGGTTGTGTACAGTCGACTATAGCGCTGCGGAATTTCGACGAATTAACATTCGCCCTTGTACGCGGTAAAAATCGTCTAAATAATCCCGCATGTACGTCCGTTTATTTGTTTACTATATATATATATATATATATATATATATATATATATATATATATATATATGTATGCATATATTTTCACATTTGTCACGTATAAACACTTACACCGAAACCATAGGAAACCGCTTTTATGTATTTCAAAGATAAAGGAACGTCCTCATTACTCACCGAACAGGTCGTACGTACACAAGCTCAGTAAATATATCACTTCAACGGTAAGAAACTGGTTATTATCAGGTGCGTAAACCTCCAAATAATAATAAAAAAAAAAAAAAAAACCTTAATAATGAAATGCAAGCCGTGAAATCTATATAACGCCGGTACTTATCTGCTTTCCGGGTTACTACACATACGGTAACATCAATGCCGGTAATCAAAATCATTAATCGTATTCATTTAAATATAGTATTCGGAGGAGGAAAACTATAGCTGTCAAAATTGAACGACAATATTTTTGTAACCGTACCACTGAGACAGAATTATATATTTCGTCCAGCTTTTACGGATTCAATGATAATTTCAAAAGCTTCTACCAATGGCGTAGCTCGAAAATTTATATTATCCTTTTTTTGTAAGTAGTCTACGGTTCGTAACTGTATGTGAAAATATAAAAAAATAAAAAAAAAACCACACAGCCGCTACGTAATTCGAATATTAACGTCCTTTTTGTGTTCTATAATACGTACACTATAGCTGGTATCTATTTCTGTTTTAATTTAATTTAAACAAATGTCCATTTTATCACTTTTAATACACCATGCTTTGTACACGTTTTTTTCGATTCTCTATCAATTAACGTAATTTATGTTCTATATATTTTTTTATATATATTTATTTTAAGTCTGATACGGTCTCACGTTGGAACGCTAGTTCCATCACGAATAATTTATCAGAACTTGGACATCTATTTTAAGATACGAATATTCGTATTTCCAATGATCAAATAACTGACATATGTCTGATGTTAAGAAACCTAATTATTCCAAGGTGAGGTAGCTTTTCATATAAAACTAATATTACTCGTTGAACTTACACGTTTCTTGGGCAAATATCACCCGTAATTAGAACTTCCCAGATAATCATAATCGTAATAATAGTATGAAATTAATCAACATAACATATTTTCGGGGATGTTTATATATGTGAGATAGGCCGATAGAGGACGACATTGCGGCTTTCCTGATTTTTGTACCATAATCACATATGCGAACTTCCATAATATCGGTACGTATTGAAATTCGTATAATTGCATCGAAGATATAACTTCATTAGTGCTTTATACGGAAGTTCTTTCAGAATTTGACCCGTTATGAGATCATACCCTGACGATTTATTATTTTTTAACTTCATTCTTTTATTTCCTTCGCTGAGAACATCTTTATTTTAGTATCAGATTTACTTGAATCCTGTTTTAAATAATTTTGGACAGCATCCTCAATGGCAGATTTCGTTCTTTCTGGTTGAAAAGTCTTTTAAAGATGTACTCCAAACAACTCTGCTTTGGTAGCATCGTCTGTAAACAACTTCCATTTTCAGTTTTTAGTGGGTTATTTCTAGGTTCCGGCTTATTACTGTAGCGAGCCGCTTTCCATAATGAATAATTGCTTTCTCTCAAAGTTTTTTAGTATATTTTTGAGTTTTCTAGTTTGCCTGTTTAATACCGTCTTGTCAGCTGGACTTCTTGACTACAACCAGTGTTTTCTCAACTGTCTTTTGATTGCCACTTATTTTTTTATATAATCAGGAAAGACGTGGGCTTATAGTGGTTTACGAGCTGATGATGGAGTACTTCTGTAAGCTTGTACCATTTTGGATTTAGAACTCGTCACTTATCTGTCCAGCAAGTTCGCAGGCTCGTTAAACAAATCGAAATAGCTTTTGAGGAGAAGGAGGTCTGTTCAGCGGCCTTCCTGGATGTTCAGCAAGCGTTTGATAAAGTCTGACTCACTGGTTTACTATACAAATATAAAACGGTCCTGCCAGTACAATGCTATAATATCATAAAAAACCTTTATCGACGTAACATACTTTCGAGTCTCAGTAAATAATGAGCAATCTGAAATTTATAAAATTAAATCGGGCGTAAGGAAGTGTGATTGGTCCCTTGTTGTACTCGATATTCACTTATGGATACACAAGGAGTGCGAGTGTAGCAACATTTGCTGATGACACTGGAATAATGCCGTCGCACAAGCTTCCCCAAAATTCAAATAAAACTTTGCAAAGTACAGTCAATGAAATTGAAAATTTGTCGAGCAAATTGAAATTGACAATAAATTAGTCCAAGAGTACTCGCATTATATTTACTAAAAGGAGAATGGTTCGCAATAGAATATCTTTATCAAAGGTAGACAAATTGAAGAAAGTCGAACCGTAAAATATCTTGGAGTTCACCTAGACAAAACCTTAACATGGGCTCAGGGGCTCAGCATATTAGAGGTAAGAAAATGAAGATAAAAATGAAGACTAAACAGCTGTATTGTTTGGTCCACATTTACGACTTCATAAAACAAATTATTACTGTACAATGTTGTATTAAAGCCTGTATGGCTATATGCACCGGAATTATTGGTGGTTGTGCGTCCAAAATTAACAAAATTCAGACTTATTAAAACAAGGTATTACATACTATAGTGGGAGCACCGTGGTATGTCTCAAACCGTACACTGCATGAAGATTTGAATATAAAGTACATAGAGGATGTAATTCACATAGCGGTTCAAAAAAATATATATAGAAACTACATCACCACACAAGCCCACTAGCAGATAGTTTGTTGAAGAAACCAGCAAAGGTTAAACGATTGAAATGAAGAACGATGATGGATTAAGCCATTTCAAAATCTAAATTCAGACTTCGCTAACGGGTATATTCTCGAGAAATCAAGTGCATTCTCAAGAGACAACATCTGGTTGACATAAATTTGTCAGTACCTGATAAGAAGAGGGGGAAAAATAAAATAACTTTAATACTTGATAAATAGAAAATATTTAATACTCTTAAATCTTTCACGAATTCAATAAGCAGGAAACTTTAGTCAATTACTCCCTTTTATATTTCATGTAGACAACTAAATTAACCAAGCTGCGTTCAGATAGCTGCCATGTTTAACTAATTTAGTATTGCGCAATGGTACGCGTTGACCTTGATGTGTACTAGGCAGAGTTTCAACCGCAAGATCAGCGCGGGCCGTTGAGAAATAATCGTCGACGCGGTTTGCTTATTGCATTTGCTGCCGCGCGTTGTAACGAGTGTTGATATAATCTTGCATTGAACGTTTTGTTGCGTTATTTTATTTCCACATTAATTTCTTAATATAAAATTTATTTGTTTAATACGTAGGTACACCAATATCTACAATATGTAGGTATTTTTAGTTACTATATTTAGTCTGAATTTTATGATTGAAAAAAATTGTAAATACGTAGAAGAGCATATTTTATGTTTAAATAACTTCTTTTAATAAATAAAATATATATATATTTCTATATAGTTCTGAGTTGCTGTTTTTTTCAATTTTAAAAAATACGATGCAAAATATTTTTACATGGTTTTAAAGTGACATTTAAGGGGAGGGTAGTTCTTAGCACAAAACGTACTTACGTATACTTTTTTATATTGTTGTGGAGCGAGATCCAAACATATCATTAGAGCGGTACCATTAAAAATGTCAGGATTCGTCACTGATTATTCTATATATATATATATATATATATATATATATATATATATATATATATATATATATGTGTATATATATATGTATATATATATATATATATATATATATATATCTATATATATATATATATATATATATATATATATGTAAATGCGCATATTATAGGAAAAGCGAGAGTTGTCATTATAACGCTAATATTTTTTTTATCTAAGAAGTAATACAGGATTATGCTGACCAACATCACAGAAGACTTTATCATCATCCAAATCCGGAGACCTTGACACTTTTGGCCACAGATCGTGACTTAGGAAGGCTTAAACGTTTCAAACCTACTGACTTGGTTGTTACTAAGTAATACACGTAACAAAGCTTAACCATTGGGTTAAACCTCTGCACGTATTGTATAATCATGATTGCTGCTTATTTAAACTAAAGTTTAAGATTGCAGAAAGGAAGTAGCTGTCCTTTCTTGGAGCTACATTAAAAAAAAAAAAGTCTAAGGAATAAGCTTTCATTATTCTATAGCTTCCGACGAGTGTAATGAGGGAATTAGCGGAACTTCATAAAATTACTTCTTCTACTATCATAACCTTTATGAATCGTTGGCTGGCGCTGATTAATTTCTTCCTCAATTAGTTGCGAAATATTTCCATCCTCGATTTATTAAGATTTTTTAGTCGGAATATCAATCTTCTTTATTTGATCTATTATTTCATCTCGTCTCACTAATTTAGATAAATTGTATTTCGCTGGTTTCCTCGTAATATGATTGAAATATTCTAGTTTACTTCCCTTTACCGCGTGTTTTTTTTTATCCATTGATGGTGCAGCTAATTAGTAATTAAGAATAACGAACTGAACAACTTAGCCCATCTAATTAATTTTTCTGTACTCTAGTCAACACATTGAAAAAATTATATACAATTCATATTATTACGATAAGTGTAGATGAATTTTACGCTACGTTATTTCGGATATTGAAAAATTATTAAACAAAATTATTAAACGTTGAAACTCTTTATTTACTAATACCGCTTATGTCTGTAAATTCAGTGCTGCCGCATGCTGTCAGGATATGCTTTACGTTATCAATTATATTGCATATTACGCATCTGTTCGAATATGAGTAATATTTAAATAATCCACGTACGATGATGCATTAAAATAATTCGGGGTAAATACATCGTTGCGCTATCTATAATTGAGAAAAATTGTTTCGCTAAATTCATCCTATAATCTTTTTTATATAGTAATCATTCAATACTGTTTTAAATTGTTTAGTCGTTAACATTTTTTTATCGTGTAGATAATACGGATGATAATAGGTAGTGTTGATAAATTCGTGATTTATGTTTATATTATTCTTTGTCGGGAAGGTGTTAATATGTTCATATTTTAGCGGCTTAATATCAGCCATGACAATAACTGTTCTACATGATAAATTGTATAAACTTAATGGCGATAATTCTCCGAAAGATCATCAATCTTTTTTGAAATCGTTTAATATTAATCGTATCGATATAAATTATATTCCGGTACAGTATTAAAATTACACTTTCAAAAAGTATTAGTCCCTTCTTGTAATTTATTCTATTATTATTATTATTATTGTTATTGTTATATAATTTATTAAAATAATATTAAAAATTTGCTGATTTTGGTTATAATGCAATTAAAGTGGTTATAAATACTGCTATAAGTATTTACGTAATAAATCGAATGTCTAAAACCTCTAAACCATATTACGATACATTCAACTTTTTTTATTTTGTAATTATCTATTTAATAACTACATATAGGTTTGCTTCGAATTGCTCAAATTAAATGATCGTAATACCGATACGAAGGGAAAAAGACAAGCATAGGGGCGAATCAGTCCACGGACTGTTGCACCAGATAACGATGATGATACTTCATCCTACTTTCTATTCTAGTGGGTCCATACTTTTGACGTCTTCCAGCAAGAATAGAATTTTACAACGTATTTTAGAACGAACCGTATACTATATATCAATTTCGAAAAGTTTGCAGATTTTTATAAGTTGAACTGGAAATTATAAAGAATAAATTTGTTTCCAGTAGTAAGTAACGGGTTTCCGTTAATAAGAAAATTTGAAATAATTCTGTCAGCTTTAGCAGTTAAAAAATTTATACTTAATCAATTATCAACTGAGATAAGCGATTTTCTTAGACGAGCTTACGAAGTCATTTATTTCAATACATCCGGACAATTACTAAGTTGCAATCAAAACAGCAGCGCGTGTTTGATGCTGAAGAGAATTATTTCAACTACCGTATAACGTGCAAATATTTTAAAAGGCCACTATATCTCTTGTTTTGAGAATAGAAATCAGGATATAGCTAAACAAACCGTCTCACGTCTCTGATATACCTCCTAAATCTGTTATAAATTCATCGATTTCATTACGTAGCGAATTCCACACAAAAACGTCCTATTACGTTAAATTATCAATTAAAACACTCAATACAAGAGTATACTCGGTCCATACTCATTGTTAGCATTAATGAATGACTTTCAAAAGCTACCTTTTGTTTGTACTGCATTATATGCTGATTTATCAGTAAAATAAACCTGAAGTAAGATTTAAACGGATTTCTTCTCTTCATCGGTATACTAAAAGCGAACGATATTCGCAGTAATTTGTACCCTTAATTTTTTCAAATCGGATGTTATTATTAATAATTTACAGAGTCCTACCTACGAGCGGTCTCTAATTAAACGATAAAAATTCCTCGTCGGTGATTCAGACGTAATCTGTTAATAATTTTTTTTATTTTATTTGTAAACTTCCAGTCATTGATCTTAATTACCTTAAAGATCACTACATCATCATTAACATGGATAAATTATTATTATTATTATTATTCTAACCGCGTCATTATTGTTACGAATATCGTGTTTATTGTCATTAATTTTTATCAAGATTATAACCTAGCCCACGTTAAGAACTGCGTTTTAGTCAATTTAACATTTGTAATAATAACCCTTTAGACGCTGAAATAATTAA
Source organism: Coronaproctus castanopsis (assembly GCA_032883995.1). Classification (NCBI taxonomy): domain Eukaryota; kingdom Metazoa; phylum Arthropoda; class Insecta; order Hemiptera; family Monophlebidae; genus Coronaproctus; species Coronaproctus castanopsis. The sequence continues at coordinate 70,894,095 of CM065053.1, forward strand.
ACATTTCCTTTTTAACCTTTATAACTGAGTACGTAAATTACACGCATTAAATTTCGTTCGTATACATATATACATAGAAAACATCCGCATAATGCAATACGCATATCATCACGGTTATATATATATATATAATTTATTTTTATTTTTTCTTATGTAGCTCCAAAAAAGGACAGATACTTCCTTTCTGCAATCTTAAACTTTAGTTTAAATAAGCAGCAATCACGATTATTCAACATGTGCAGAAGTTTAACCCAATGGTTAACCTCTGTTACGTGTATTACTTAGTAACAACCAAGTCGGTAGGTTTGAAACGTTTAAGCCTTCTTAAGTCACGATCTGTGGGCAAAAGTGCCAAGGCCTCCGGATTTGGATGGTGTTATAATCCTGTATTACTTCGTTGACCCATTTGATCTGTAAATCTGCATGGAGTGCATAATTTCGTTGGAACCAACGAGCATTGGTAATTAGTCGAAGAAACTTATTCTGAGCTGTCTGGAGAATTTTGCGATTCGATGCTTTAGTACATCCCCATATTTGTATCCAATATTTCCATATAGGACTTATGATGGTGTTATATATTAACAATTTATTCTCCATTTTAGATTAATGATAGTTATGTCTTACGTTTCAAGACCTAATACGTTATGTATAAAAAAAGTTGGTGTCAAACGTGGTATGTACGCAACTATTAAGAAATAACGTCATAACCGAACGAATAAACCTAGGTCTATTTTCATCTAATGAATATATTGGAGAGTAGTGATTTTATAAGTTATAAACCGAACAAAATCATAACACCATTTAAGCACTAAAAGTTTTTTATTTTACAATAAAAAAGTTTTACCGATTAAATGGTGTTATTATTTTGTTCGGTTTATTATTTTCATCTATCTAAAGAAAAATTTTCGGCTATTAGCTACCGATAGCGCTAACCTCAAAAATTCATTATTAGTTGTTTGTTCTCGTTTAAGTTCCCCAGCGTAATTGGGAATGGGGAACCTCGTAAAAACAACGCTAAGCAGAAATCGCTCTAAGTTAATATAAATTAATACGATTCCTTATTGCGCAGTTGGCAAGTCTATTTACGGAAAAATTGGTAAATAAACTGACGGGTTTGTACAATCGTACGCTATTTATGTAATGTGTTAATAGACCACATAATTGTTTACTTCGTCGTTGCGTCAATAAATGAATAAAATTAGTAAAAAAAAATTATAATTGCACCTGTAGGTCAATATTATAATAATACACGTATAATTATTTGTCAAATTTTTTAAAACGATATATTTAAAATATAATGCGAAATTAGGTGAAACAAATTTTTCAATTGCACGTTAATTTCTCATTTACATTTTAATGTTAACGTGTTGACAAAGTCACATAATTTTAGCTAACGCTATTTTACAACGTTACTTTCCCGGGGAAATGTAATGGTTAGTAACGTCCCATAGAAATAACGGTTATTACCATCTATAGCCCACATACGCGTTACTTCGAATGATAGTTAATCGTGAATATATTTATAAAATTAATAAAACCGCTATTGCCTATATCAGTATTTCTATTCCTTCACTTAATCACTGCGTCAAGTTCACTTAATCACTGCGTCAAGTTTTTTTAACCTTATTGCGATGGATTGGTAATTAATTCGCATCATAACGATCTCGTGGTTAGACGATTAGAAGATTCAATACATTTTAAATACCAAATGGGACCACTGATTCGCGCTCTTCTTTAAAAAATTATTTTACTTTTAAAACAATCGTTAGTTTGACATAGATAATTTAAATTCGTATAACTGTAGTTCTACTATATATAGTGTATATATATATTATATATATATATATATATATATATATATATATATATATATATACTTATTGATAAAAAAAATGAAATAAAATTATCTTGTAAAGCGAAAATATGAATGTGGACGAAGTACGAGGATCCTATTTTTTGTCATATCAATTTTGTTAACTAATAAATCAAGAAATTACAAAATCAAAAATTCGAATAACTTAATATATATATATAGTATGTATGTATGTATTTAATATACACACATATATAAAATATGTACATATATATTAAATACATGCTTATATAATATCGTCAATACATACATATTATACGAATATTCGTATTAAATATTATATTCAAATTGCATATATTAATCACTTAAATCATACTTATTTATCTTTTAAGACATGCAGAACTTCCCGCGCATACACTCGCTTAAACGTGTTTATATACAAATTAAAATAAGTAGAATATACTTAATCTATAAATTATCAAATATGTTAAAACTAAATGATAGACTAGCACCTATAGATAACTACCGAAAAGTCATGTACACATTAGACGAAAAATCTTATAAAAAATCTGTAGAATGCAAATTTCTCGCGATAGTTATCAGTAGCTATTTCGAAACTCGTCTCGTAATTTCGAAAACAACCCGTTCTTAATCTACAAAAAAAAAAACAATGCATAAATCTCAACTGCGCCGTGGACTCGCCTCTACAAAACAAGGATGTGCAGTATGGTGTTTAGTTTTAAACGCAAAGATAATGGTATTAACAAGAAGGAATCGTTCTTTCTCGATTGAAATTTACAAGTTCGTAAGCTGAACATAAACGAACATTTTTCCCCTATTTAAAGATACGTATGCATTTCGACACATCGATACTGCCGTTATATACGCTTAAATGTACATATATATGTATGCATATGTATATATATATATATATGTAATACACAATATTCGTACTTAAAATTTCACACTTAATCTACGATGTAAAACGTTCGACTGAAGTACTTTGCACACTAAACCTATGGATATTTTATTCGTCGATGATGTATTATAACCACGGACCTTTCAAAGGCTAGTTTGATCTTCTGTTGGTTTCTTGGACTGCGGAGAAAATATAATTTTTAGCAGGCGAACGACCGGTGCTTCGAATAGCATAGATATACCGAAGGAAACGATGAACGATGACGTCAGATTTCCCAAATATAATATAACCTGAATTTGTATATACATAAATTCGTTCTATTAAATGAACAAACGTATTTTTTACACACACACATATATAACATACATAAAATAATTAAAATATATGTTTGTTTAACTTGTTCATATTTTATTTTGATAAAATCTAATTAATTTAATAAATTGTATAGGTCAATTATCAAATGTTTAAACCAACGTCTTCCTGGTAGGAACAAGGAATCAAAATTACTAATCTACTTAAATCACAAGGAGCTATATGCACACGCACGCACATTTGTCGTACCGATGATTAAAATTAATTTGACAAACCAGCAAAATGCTCAAGCCTTAATGCTATGTCGCGAGGTTCATTCTAGGTGAATAATTTTTTTAAGGATAACTCAACGAGTAATACGGGGTTCATATTTTCTAGACAATTACCAAATAAACATTGAAAAAACAGTTCAAATCTTATTTATAAAAAATCACAAAGCTGCTCTCGGCTGTTAAGTCATTATCAAGTGAAAAAGGTTTAGTGGTTTTTAATTCCTTTTCCGTTGTTTATTTTTTTTTTCATTATCGAATAAATTATCTAATTATTTTAATAAACCGAAAATTGAATTTACAACTAATGATAATGGTAACACTGAATAGAAGACACACATCAAATACTAAAATCCTCAGTACGCAAGTCACGGAACACCCAGTAGTCTGCACTTTCACTTACCAACAAACTTGGATCGGTTCGAGATTTAACATTCCTCCGGACACCATCTCACTCGGCAAACAAAAGAGATGATGTTATACTTGCTCGTCTGGGCCTAGGTCACACTAATATCTCCACACAGTTATATCCTAAAAAATCTTCCTCCTCCTTCATGTTCAACCTGTAATGTCCTCATTACCGTACACCACATTCTTCTTGAATGTGTGTAACTCAATTCCGAACCGACAAACCGTTCAGCCTCTTAAACATTGTTTCCTATGTTTCCAATAATTTATTAAATTTTCTTAAATCCTCAAATTTATATCATCTAAACAATCCGTTCTTCCCGTTTATTCATCCAAATTCCAATTCATTCTCACTAACCTTACGTTCTCTCCTTTCCCGTGCTTGTGGCCTAAGCACAGTACACGGCATGTAAATCTACAGGTAATCTACAGGTAAGTAAATACTTAGGCTTAACGATAAATTAAACTACGTCCATTAAATTTTTTTTCAGGACTCTTTCAAAGAATTTTTATTACGCAATTTAAAAGTATCGTCGATTATATTAAAATAGTTATGTAAGGAACTAAAGAAAAAAAAAGTTGAAGAACGTAGTTTAGATTAGATCGATATTCGATTATCTCTATATAAAAGTAAACGTGAATTCGAACATTGTGTGAGAATGAAAGATAAGACATGTTCATGGGAAGAGGAGTATGAAGTAAGTTGTTGGTGGAGTATATAGGGCGAAGCTGCGAATAGGGGCATTAAAAAAAATGTGATCAGCATCATCGGAACGATTGGAACAGTGTGGTGAAGGGAATAATATTCATTATTAATTTTACCGTTCATAAAACTCAATCTATTCTACTGGGATTTTCTATACGTTGTTCCCATTTGGTGTTCTAGCAGCAAAACAAATTGTTAAAAATCCCCTCCCCCCAAAAAAAAAAATTAAAGTCTAAACAATTTTATGTCACTGTCTTATATGAATAATATAGATAATATAGATGATTGTTATTACTATATTTTTAATACCGAAGTACAGGTAATAAAAGCATTAATAATTGACCTGTATACCATAACCATCTGATTTCATAATCGAAATATAATTATATAATTTTTTATTAGATGGGCATCTTTTGTGCTAAGTTTCTTTTTATTTATCTTTTACAGTCCGTTATTAAATTCTTCGGATTATTCCGAATTTATTCAAACTCGCTATTATTTATTTTCATAGTAAATTTATTATAGGCATCAATGATAAAATCCTGAATGTTTGCGCTGAAATACGTACACGCTATTTCACTAGTATACGATACGATCGTAGGTTAAATTTTTTAAACGCGATACTAACCACAATAGCGTCTTGTAGATGTAATGGTGAACCCATTTGAAAGTTCGTCACCGTCATAATGATGGGATGCACTAAATAGGCGCAATAAGTCAAACGACTTAATGGCTGCAACAGTTGGCACGATAGAAAAGAATCGATGAAACCTAAATAAGTAAACGTGAAATAAGTAATCACGAAATACGAACTATGAAATAGGAATTATGAAATACCTGAAAAGGTGCTACGTAAATATTATTTCAAGATCATCGTCCTTTACGTGGTGTTAACCATTTGAAATATTGATCTAGTTTTAGTTTTTTCTTATTCGATAATTGCATTGTTATCATTGTATGATTCCAGCTAATTTTATATATTTTATATACATATATATTTATATATAAGAAAGGAAGAATGTCTTAATAAGTGGCCAATCACACTGTTTCTTCGATTTTTTATTACTGAAATTCGAAGTATGTCCTTTTGATTTTCACCGTCCACAACATTTTTCTCTAGCACCATAATTTAAGAGATCACAGTTTTGACTCCTCTTTTTTCGAGATAGTGCAAGTTTCGCAGTCACACAATGCCACACTCCAAATGTAAATTTTGATAATTGTAGCAACCTTTGTTAGTCTAGAAATGTATTCATATCTATTTTCCATATTGAGCATGACATTAGCTTGGTTTTATTTACGTTTATTTTCATTTTACATTTTTCAATTAGTAGTTCATTTAAGTCGTGAATGTATTGTTATAATTTCGCTTCTCTCCCTGCTATTAATGCTATATCACCTGCGTACCATATTGAGTTGTATAACCATCAATGTTGATACCGGTTTTTCTATTTCCTGCAAATATTTTATATATATATATATATATATATATATATGTTGAAAAGAATTGGTGACAGGCAACATCCTTGTCTAACTACCTTTTTAACGTTAGGTAGGATCTTACTATTTATTATTACTAATTCTTGTGTAGTTGAAAGAATAAAATATCTATATTTAATTATGATTTTTGTATAATAAATATTGGCTCGGTAAAAATTTACCTCCACTCATTTATAGTCGTAACAAACTGAACGGGATAAGTTTTGTACAGACGTCTTTAGATCCCTTTTATACTTCCTTCCTAATACTACAGTTTAGAGTTAGATACTAGCTCGTTCAATACATCGAAGAGTCTCTCAAATGGGGTTAACAATTCCATTGCCGAGTGAGTACTGGAGAAGGAGTACAACGATTACGAACTTATTTACACCGATGGCTCTATTGAACATTCTAAAAAGAGATATACAGCCGCTTTTTTTTACCGCAATAGAAACATCTCTAAGTTGTTCCGCATACCATATGCAAGCTCATCATTTTTTATGTAAATGTATGCCATGTACGAGGCTGTTTCTTTTATTAGATTGTATAAGAAAAAAAATCTCCTAATACTCACTGACTCCATGAGTGTTCTTTTATAACTATTTAGATTCCCGGAATTTTCATTGAGTATATTACAGCTATCAGTACGACAGTGGATTTGGCAACTTCACAAGCGTGGAAGTAGGTAGAGTTTAAATGGGTCCCTGCTCATTGTGGCGTCCGTGGAGATAGCGGATGCGATTACTCGATCGGATCTAATTCATTGAGAAGTACGTTAAACTATAACGGGGACAGTTAATACCGAAGCTTAAGGACACGTTGTACCGTTCTTTTCAATCATATTTCGAATTTCAAAACTTGTTAAAAGGTAAAAAATATGCCACTATTCGACAATTCCAGAAGAGCCCTGGTTTAAACATGGGGATCTCCTCCATAAAGATGTTGTATGTTAGACTAAGGAGTGGACTGTTCACCTAGTCATCTTGCCAAATTAGAGATCATCAGAATGGTAGTTTGTGAGATATATAATATCGAAGATAGCATGGAACATCAGATCTGGTCCTGCCCAAAATACAAAAATAGAGACAGCTTTATGTCTGAATTGTTATCTACAAGGAATATGCTGCCAATACAACTTGAATTATTATTATGGATATAAGTTTATAGTCTAAACAATCCACTTAAAGTAAAAAAAAAAAAAGGTTTTGTACGATAACATTGTAGGATTAATATTAAGTGGCGTAAGAACGAAGAATATAACAAATCCGACATCTATCGAACTTCGGACTTCTCTACAGCCGGGGGAGTAAATTTCAAGCGAACGGGTCGATGGTAAAAAAAAAACAATAACGTCAATCGCGATAATAATAGCAAAACGGGTTTAGGGCATAGACGAGTTGAAGCATTATTAAAGACATCGCGAGTTGAAACTTTTGGTCACGGCTACTGCCAATACAGTTCTATATAGACGATTGAGTGTTACGTCGTTTAAAAGGAAATAGTTTGACTCGATTTCCTCACAAAAGGCGATTTTCTGCTAAATCGCACCTAAAGTAACGAAACAGACGTTGGAAGTTTGCGGAAATTTTGCGCTTTTCTCCCGATACCCGATAATAGATCAATTGTAACTCCGCTTCTAATTCTATATAGACACGCGATATATATATATATAATTAAAATTTTCGGCTATAGGATAAGGTAAAAAAAAGTCGAATACCTTCAGATGGTCGTACGAATAGACGGCTATTAAAAAAATAATGTTGAAAAAAGGCACGATTTGGAAAAATTTCTACCCCCTTAAAAACTCGACTTTTTCCGAGACCTCGGTGATAGATGGAGGGATGATATTTATGACGGAAAATGTTCGTTAGTACATTTAGAAAATTATTTCCGGACATATTTTCGATTTCGGTCGTAGTTTTCGTTTTATAACGTCCTAAGTAAAAAAAACTCCGATTTTCAACCCTTAAACACTGCGGGGGATTGAACACAGAGGACAATATATAGGCGTTAAAATCTCCGTCAGCGACGTAGACAAACGCGCGAATCTGTGGCAGATGTCAAAACAATTTACTTGAAAATTGCACCTGTTTCAACCCCCAATGGTGGTATAAGGAATGATGTATTTTAAGGATAGTGACAATTCGGACGAACATTTTCTATTAAGAACATTCTTGGATCCGACGTATATTCTTAATGTTATTACGCTGGTTAGAGAACATGGCAAAAATATACGATTCATCCGTTATTAAACAATAATATAAAAAATTCTATACATTCATGTCTACAAACCTCCATGACCGGAACAACAAGCGATGACGATCCATCCTAATGCAACTCCCCACGCTGTATGGCCAACTGATACATACATCGCTGATCCAATCAATCCTAATGGAAATACGTGTAAACCGTAAACGAGAGAAAATAAAGTTCCCAATGCCAAAAACCAACCAAATAAAACGGTCACCTTTAATATTAAACAAAACAACAAATATTATTATTATTACTTGGTAGTACGGACGCCGACTGCACTAACGGAGGTCTAATGCACCCACGGACTTACCGTTGACCTAGATCAGATTTAAAAGGTATTTTGGATATATCAGGAAAATTCGGATAAGAGTTATGGCTGTGCTAGGTTATAAATGTTGTTAGAACATGACACGGAAATAAACAGTTGTGTTATTTGGGAAAAGGAACAGAGAGGAGGTTACGAAAAGATAGAAATGGGTAATATTTAAGTCGGATATTCGAAATCTGGTAGGGATAACATTTTTTTTTCTTGATTAGAAAGAAAATGACAACTGACGGAGCGAATTAGGTTAAATAGAAAGGAAGTGTTTTTGCTGATTGCATCTCCATACACGACTACAGGGCTTGGTTATGAGAGATTTCAGGAAAGTTTTTACGTCACTATAGAGAGATAATAAAGGAGCGAAAATGTAAGGAAACACGGCTGCCTCCCTGGCAGCTCGGTCAATAGCCTCATTACCGGGGAAACCGACATAATCCGAATAAAATCTACGGAAACTTGAGATCTAGTAAGGAGCCCATGAAAATGCAGCGCGCGTTAAAATAGAAAAAGCTATAAACCGATGTTTCAAATTATAAATCGATATAATTTATAATGGCAATTTTCAAATATATCTACAACACATATTATATTGATTTATGAATTTCGGTATGAATATTAGATTAGTGGATGTAACAAATTTTTTAGATTCCAGTTCTAATTTACAGCGGGTGACTATTTATAACTGCGAATTAATTTTTAAATTGTAAACTAAAATTTATTACTTTCCAATAATGTATTTCACCTAATTCGATTACAATTAAAATATATAATGTAAAACAAAATTCCAATATCTTACCTTTGACAAAACCAATTTGCATTTTATTTTAAACAAAAACCAACCAACAAACATACCAACTAAATAAGGACCAAGGCGCGTCCAGGGTTTATCATATAGTTCATCGAAATTTGCAAAAGGATCTTCAATTCTAAAATTATACATCGAATAAAAAGATTCCTCGTTATATTAAAATAATAATAATAATAAAATTACTTATATATTTCGGAATAATTCGATTCAGCGATTATTTTGAAGAATATCGTCCTATGGTTTATTTGGAAGCGTTAAGAATTGCATTAAATATCTTCTGAATTCTTTGTTCGATTTACTAAATTGTACGACGTAATCGTAAATTTAAATTCGTATCGTAAAAAATTGAATAATATTGAATACACAAAATTGTATAAAATTGTGCAAAATGTATATTTCATTATCGGATAGAAGAAATGCTTTATTAAAATTTGAGACTATGCGAAACTGTATTAAAAGTTACTTGTGATTTTAACAATTACGCGTAATTTTTAAACAGAACCTAAGTCAAATAAGTTATAAAAAAATAAAAACATTTATGCACGCGCTCTCAGTTCCTTTGAATTTCAGTATGTCTCCCTTCTGCTGGCATAAATATTGTGTATCAATCTATGTGCTTCAGTGGTGTAGCCAGACTTGGTTGAATCAAACAAAACTAAATTATAACAGTAAACCCGCGTTAAATTGAGCTTTAAGTAAATAATCAAAACTCAAGTAGGTTAAACCCCTAAGCAATCTAACTCACCAGAGTTATTTTTATACTTATTAGACGTCGAATATGTAATTCTATTAGAAGCAATAGACGACAGATATATTTAACGTCACTGGAACACACTTATGTTATTAAGGACAGAAGGATATGGTTACAAAGTACAATAAATTCTGCGAAAAAATAAACGATAAATAATGATTTTATATTTTTTGAAGGAATAATACATAGTGTAATACTTAACTAAATTTAAAATTTAAAATTTATTCTTCCCCTTTTTCTAAAAAATTCTTCTAGTACCTCCTATATTACAAAACTATTTATTTACTTCAAAAACAACAAAATTTAAATAAGATAAATGAAAATTAAAAACCAAAATAGGTGTAACAAATTCAAAACTGCATTTAACAACTAGTATATATTTTTTTATTATCAGATTGATTCCAAGGGGGCTTCAGACTCCCAAATCCACCCCCCCGGCTAAGCCACTGATGTGCTTAATATTGTTTAAAAAATGAAAGTAGTCATACAAAATGAATGATTTTACAAGATCTTCATTCCATACTTTGCAAGTGAAGCAGGTATGTATATTTTTCAGAGGATCGCTGTTCTGTACTTTGCACTTGAAGCATGTATATTTATTACATTTTGTTCACAATTGTGCGTGGAACTAATGTGTTTAAAATTACTTTGTTAATGCTTTAAGTAGCTGAAACAATTTTCTTTTTTAATCTAGAACCTTTTCTATTATTAACAGATGTACTTATTTAATAGCAATATTAATATCGTACGTAACAATATATTTAAAAATATATATAATATTTCTGTCTCACTTTAGTATTTTTTGGCGAATGCAATTAATTCATATACCAAATTTTACAAATGTTTTCTTGTTCAAAATAACTATAAAGCCTTGATAGATTTAGTCTAATTAATTTTGCAATTGAATACATCTTTCCTACGCATTGACATTAATCGTTATCTATCAAATCTCATTTAGATTATATTTCGTTCTCGTTATACCATGTAACATTTTATCCAGTGTTCTCCCCAAATAATTGTTCAGGTGACTGCTTTTTTGAAGTAACACTGTTGCCTTATTATTGGTGGCTCTTCATATTTGAACTGTTTCTACATGATCTGGATTGCTTAGTTCTTCCACAGTTCTGAGAGCTTTTGGCTATTTCAGATTTAATGATTAGGAGCATATTCTTAAGAATAGAAGTGTTTCTTCTATTATTCGATACAATGTCGATATTTATTTCATACTGATGCTCGAGGTATCGTGTTACGTATATTTATGAATTAATGTTCTCGTCTCATAATATTTAAAAAATATCATTTTCCCAATATACTTTTTATTTATTTTATTCAAATATGCACGATTATTGAGATCATTTGCGTCTGTGTTTTCTTTATATGTTGTGAATTATACATCTAATCGTAAGGGATTATAGGAGTATTTCAATTATTTCGGGATTATCCTGTTATATTGTTTGTATTCAGTTTGTGCCAGGCATTCATTGTGCATGGTTGTCGATTTGTGTGTTCAGGATCCGCGGCTAAGGTAAGTGTTTCTCTCCTTCCTCCTCCAGTCTCGTACGTGCTAGCCGCGCATTTTTCGGATGTGTACTTTTTTACAAATTTAATTTTAAACTTTTTTAAACTTTTTCACTTTTTACTATTATATTATTAAGCTAGTGTTTATAGTTATTTTACTTCTAACCTGGGATTTTTAAACTTTTTCTGATTTTTTAAGTAGTTATAAGTTGTGGTTTCCAGAGTTTTTTTTTTTTATTATGGCCGACCTAGAAAAACTAGGTCGACTATTTAAAAATGTTATGGATTTAACTGTTAATATTAAATGTCAGTTTAATGAAAAAAGTGTCACTAAGACACAGAAGAATGCTGTGATAACTGCTGCTGATGATATTGGCAGGAAAATAGCTGAAGCTTCCTTGGTCTTTAAAAAATTATAATCTATTGTTAAAACAAAATCTGCTGATGTTAAGTCGGCTGTTAGTGCTGTTTTGCACTCATACAGACTTGTACCTTCAGATGGACTTTCTTACAAAGCAGCAGTTACTGGACAAAAATCAGTGCCAAAAAATAAAATCATAGTTAAAACTGAAGATGCAGATAAATTTTTCAGCCAACTAAAACAAAGCTTATCACACTTCCTAAAGAAAAGGTGAGTGTTATCTTTTATAAAAGGATAAATAGCAAAACTGCCTATTATTAATACTTCATCTAAAGCTGACTCTACTAAGCTGAGTAATTTAATTAAAGAAAGGATTCAGGATGGCACTGTTTATGAAAAAAGGCGCATTAATCCTACAATACTTATCTTCCGAGCGAATAATATTAGTGAAGAAGATGTAAAAAAACATTTTAAAGATCTTTCTGGATCTGATCCAATTACTGTCAATAAAATTACAAATACTCGTGGATCGCGGATATATGTTCAACTGTTGCCACAGCAGTTTTAACTCCTGCCATCTAATGGTAGGATTAGGATTCTATGGGAATCATTACCGTTTACAACACCAACTTCAGCTGCCTGTGTCATCTGTGGTGTCTTTCCCCTGGATCTTTATCTTATGGCGAGGGCCGCTGCTGAGGCGTTTAGACTTCTCAAGGGTAATAATCCTCACATTCAACAATTCCTGTTCCTGGATTCTCTACTGTGCCCTCAGCAGCTGCTTTATAAGCAATATAAAAAAAATATATATATATATATATATATATATATATATATGATGATTGTTAAGGAATGGCAGCATAGGTGGGACGTTGAACTTACTGGCAAGAAAACTTATGAGTTCCTGCAAGATGTCTCATTGAGACTGAAAATAAAAAATTTTAATATCAGTTTTTATAATGCGCAATTATTTACTTGGCACGGTAAGCTTGGATCATATTTATATAGGTTTAAGCTTGCCAACGTTCTATCATGTTCTCTATGTTCGTCAATTGATGATGATATTAAACATACATTGTTTCAGTGTCCTGCATTTGCTGCTATTCGTGTTAAGTTTGGGGTCCAGGAATCAAAATGCTTTCCACTTTATAAGTTTTATAAAACCTTTTTAGAGTACTCAGAAGAAATTACGCGATTAAAATTTAAATTAAGTAAAGTTTAAGAAATATCTTGTTCATTGTTTTCATTTCAAATTAATTCAAACGTTATCCTAATATCAATAATATTGAGTCTAGCGTGGTCAGCTGCTTTACTTATTATTTCTTAAGTCTTTTACTAGGTATTTGTAGATAATGGTATAACCCTTACTGGTTAATGATTACACGTATATTCATTTATTAAGATGATACTTTGTTTTATAAAACTAGTGAATTCATATAGTTACATTACGGTATAATTCATTGTTAACAAATTGTTTTTATTTTTTCTCTTCTTTTATTGTTATATTCTTTTCTTTAATAACAGTTATTCCTCTATGTAAGTTTGTAAGTCACAAGCGTATACAGTAATTTATTATTTATACTATGATATAAGTTTATATCAAGATTTATTATAATTTAATGTAATATTTTGTAAATCACGGAATCGTTATATGCTTTCTTGGTGGAATAAGGGACTATGTATTTTTCATCCCTTTTCCATCATATATTATGTTATTATAATGTGGAGGTCTTTACATTTGTTCATGGACCTTTATATTTACATGTATATTTTTCTCTTTTTTTAACAGAGGAAGGGGGTTTTTAGTGGGTAAAAATCCCACACGTGATTTCTTTGGAATCCAGCAGCACTTGTTGAGTGCATGTGCTGCTTTCAAAAAATATATATGGTACTTATAAATATATCAGTGTCTTTTGAAGATTTTTCCCCTCCCGCTTCAACAAAAAAAATATTGTTTGTATTGTGTTATTTGCGAGTTTGTAAATATTTATCATATTATTTACGTTCGAATTGTGGAGCAGTTTGGTGGAGGATCAACATTCAGCGAGCGTTATGATGTGAGCTTTATGCGTCGCAATCTGGCTAATGCTACTTCTTCTCGTCTTATTTTTTGTTCTGATGTTAGGTAGTGTCCTAATTTTGATTTAATCTGATAAGGATATGTGCGAATACAATAAGTTTCCTAATGTTGTTGGTATAGTATTGTAATTTTTCGTGATACGGTGTAAGCCTGACGTGTGTATAGATTTAACTGTATTTAGATTTTTTCTGTATTGGCCGCTACATCTATGGCTTCGTTTCCTGCAATTCTCGAGGGAGCCGGACTCCGTATAAATTCCAGCTGATTGTTTGCTGACGTCTGTTTACGAATAATATATTTTAGATTGATAGTGTCTATGTTTGTAATTTGAATTTGGTGTTGTATACGTTGTAATGAGCTAAATGAGTCCGTGAATATTACATATTTCTTGGGACGCGAAATTTTGATGCATCGGTGTATATTTGTATATTTTGCCGCAATGTTTCATTTCAAAATTTGAAATACTTTATGATTTTTTAAAATTATATCCAGCAACTTCGTTATCTATAAACCGATACCCGAGTTCGGAGAACATTCGAAATATGATAAAATATTTTCAGATTTGAAATTTTAAAAAAGTACAATAATGATGATGATAATAATAATAAAATTTTATGGGAGAAATGTGACGTAGAAAATTACCTCGCTCTATAATCCACGCGAACGGCTATGAAAATTGTAACAAACCAAGACGTCACCAAAAACGTCATCAACATTCCGAACGCAAAACGGAAATGTCTATAGGATCAAAATTGTGAAAATTAAATTAATACCGTCCGACGAATTCGATATAACAATTTAATTTTCTCTCGGTATATATATATATATATACTTTTTAAATTTAATTTTGAATTATTTTTTGTCAAATAATTAATTGTAAATAAACATCGAAACAACGACAATTATTTTCATAGTTAGTTAAGGAACCTCCTCCTTACCTAGGCGAAAATCAATATGACGGACATTAATTACGCGGAAGGTACTAGAAATCGTCACTCAGAGAAGCAAAACGAGAACGTTACGTGGGAGATACTAAATAACATGTACTTTTTAAAAATGTACTTTTTCGAAATCATTTAGAAAGTTTATAAAATTTTCAAATTAATAGAGAACGATTAATTAATAATAGCAAAAAAAACGTTTAATGAGGGAATATAAAACTTTGGCTCCACTATGTTTCGGCTGTAGCATTATTCTCTTCATACCCCATATTCTAGTTGACTGTCCCTCATACTCCTCAATTAGAACGTCTCTTAATCTTCCTCCTTCGCTTCATCTCCTCTTCAAGATGATCATGTTTCAATGTCGAATCTCATTTTCTTCAATCTCATTTTCTTCATTCCTCAATCTAACTTATCTTTTCCTGCCGTACCTCTAGCCTTAGCTGCAGCGGCGCGTTAATTTAATTTAATAATAATAATAATAATAATAATAATAATTTTAAAATGATAATTATTAAACGAATTTCTCGTTTTTATTTTATCGACGGAATTCTAATTTGTTTTAACATCTTCAGTCGAACATCGTTTTTTTTTCAGAAATTTATACATTTTCATAAAAAGTGGTTTAAAAAGACGACTCGAGAATGTAAAAATATGAATCAATATTTTTTTATTATAATGTTCTTCAGAGGAGTAGATAATTTTTTTGGGAGCAAATGTATAAATTATTCACAACAACCAATCGAAGCAACAAGCAGGTTTCAGATCGGGATATAGTACAAGCGACACCTATAAAAGTATTGTGAATAATATGGATTACTTGTATACATTGCCTTTGTGGAGTATGAAAAGGCATTCGATTCGGTTGATATATGGGCAGATAAATGCGGAGTTGATAACCGATATATTCAAATTATGAGGAATCTATACAAATCAGCTACGATGAAAGTACAACTGTGGGATGACACTGATCAGATCGCTTTGAAGAAAGGGGCTAGACAAGGCAACACAATATCGCCTAAATTGTTTATAGCAGCCTTAGAGGAAATATTTAGGGGCTTGAACTGGGAAACAAAGGGAGTGAAAATATACGGAGAATATTTCACCTACTTAAGATTCGCCGATGATGTACTGTTCAGCAATAACATGGTAGACATACAGACAATGTTACTGGAAGTAAATGAAACATCCAAGGAAATCGGGTTGAAAATAAATCTAAAAAAAACAAAGATAATATCTGATACAGCTGGTATGATGCCAATAATGATAAATAGGAACGTAATAGAATATATCCGGGGCAAGTAATTAGCATGAAGAAAGAAAAAATGCTGTACACAGAAATATCAAGTAGAATAAATCTGGCATGGATAGCGTTCGGAAAACTAAATAACGTATTCCGTAATAAGGATATACCAATCAACTTGAAAAATAAAATATATAAAACATATGACCAGTGTATCCTACCGGTATTGTCATATATGGGTATTCACAAAAGAAATCGTAAAGAAAATTAGGAAAGTGCAAAAGTCGCAAGAAAAGTTGATGATGAACATCAGACTCAGAGAAAGACCAAGCTTCTCCTGGATCAGAAAGCGAACACAATTGATGGACATTTTTATAGAACATATTGCCACAAGGAAATGGAGCTGGGCTGGTCACATCGTCCGAAGGCAGGATAACAGGTGGTCTAAGAAAATTTTACAGTGGTGCCTAATGGACCGTAAAAGGAAGCAGGGCAGGCCGCTAAAGCGATGGAAGAACGATATCGTAAAAATAGTGGGATTAACTGGATCAGAGAAGCTCAGGACAGGAACCGTTTGAGAGAATTGGGGTCAGCGTACGTTAAGCAATGGACCAACATGCGTATCGTAGTCGCATATATATACATCTATATATATATATATATATATATATATATATATATATATATATATATGTATATATATATATATCATATTGTGCTCAATCTTAAGATTGGCTTGTCATTGATTTCCATCTCTGCCGATTCTGTGCCATCCGTTTCAGTTCTTCATACGAAGACGCCGTCACATCTTCGAATATCTATGAAATGTAATTCTGTTCGCGGCCTTCCAATTACATTCTTTCCCGGATGCATCTCTTTTATTAGATTAGCCCTTCGTGTCGTATATCATTTGAGTTCTTCTTTTTACTATTATATTTAACAACGTCGGGTTTTCATCAATTCTTCTCAACACTTCCTCGTTGGTTACCTCATCTGTCTATTTTATTTTTAGTAACTTTCTGTAACACCAGAGTTCTAATGCCATTAGTCTTCGCTTCTCATCTTTCGTCATTATCTAAGTTTCGCACCCATACAAGGCAATGCTGAATACATGGTACTTGCAGCAGTCTTTTCCTAACGGCTAGATCTATGTTTCTCGATGGTCAATATGCTTTTCTTATTATAAAACACTGCTTTGTCTTCGGTAATTCCGCTCTTTATATCCCTTTTACTTCTACCATCTTCGGTTATTACGCTTCCCAAATAACAAAATTCGTTTACTTGTTCTACTTTTTCTCCCTTAATATCGATATTAAATTGATTACTTATATTATGATATTTATTGCGTACTAATATTTTGGTCTTTATTTTCATATTATATTCCTGCAGCATGTTTTCCAACTTTTATTCAGTTGTTTTTCCGATTCAGCTAATACAACGATATCATCGGCAAATCCAAGCATACCAACATTTTCCGCGTGTTATTCCTTGAAATTTTTCTTTAATTTTTTTCATCGCTTCTTCTATGTAAACGTTGAATAACACGGGTTACAATGCGCATCCTTGTCTTCTTACACCTTTTGGAATTTTTGTTTCTCTTTCTTCATTTCTAATTTTTATAATCACCCTTTGATTATTATATAGATTGTCTTTCCTTATATTTTAATCTTATGTTTTCTAATATTATAAACATTATTCGATATTGTCAAATGCATATTTATAAATCCTATGAATGCACTTCCTTTTCTTATTATGTCTTTACGATTAATCGTACGGCCAATATTGCTATATATATATTTATACTATTATTATTATTATTATTATTATTATTATTATTATTATTATTATTATTGGCTCACCTTACGGAAAAGAGTAAAATAATAACTCCGAGAACGTAAAACTGCGTATCGTTCGAAACGTACCAACTCCACAACATACACTGAAACCAAAGGAAAGACAAAAACCAAAATTAAATAAAAATAAATTGACAAATTTATTGATCTTCATTTTTCGTATTTATTCGATCTTGATTTACTTTATCGGTATTTCCATAATCTCGGACGGTTATATCTATTAAAATACTCGATTTATTTTTATTTTTAAAAATGTCCGATCCTGTTTCATCAGTTAACGCAGTTCTACCGCGACATACTTTAGAATACGTAAAAAGAAAAAGTATTTCTGTAACGCTTCCTCGGTCATGCATATTCACAATATATTCAATAAACGCAGCCTGTTCTAATTTTACCCGGTACACAGTTCTGATGATGCTGGGAAACTAGAGTAAGCTGTGTTTATTATTAAATATATACTGCGGCCTGGTATATAAAAGTATTCTGATTTTATTTTGTTTAATACTTTATTTATATACAGTTGGTTTTCACGGATTTTTTCAGTTATCCGTCTTTTTCTTCTTATCTTCAATCCGTAGATCGGTGAATAACCTATTGTTATTCCAGTGTATACGCGTATTATATATGCGCCGTTTGAATCGAGTCTGGACCGAAGAAAAGCTGTTAAAATACGAATAGTGAACTTCCTCGTTTTCTCGGTGTTCCTATATGACTCGGAGACCTGATCAGTAAGCAGTGCCGAGAATATAGACGCACCGGAGATGTGATATTAGGGACGAATGCTGCGTGTCTCACGGACAGGTAGGAGAACCAATGCTTTCATTTTGAGAAATCGATCGTTCTCAGCAGAATACGACGATTTTTTGATCACGTATAGTTAGAGCCGAAAATATGGAAGCGCTGTTCGTTCAAAGTGTAGTGGCTGGTAGAAGAGAAATACAATCGTGTACACCTCTGCGGATGGTCAGACGCAATTTGCAGAACAACTGGCCGTACACTTTCACGATTGTGTAAATATCGCACACGACCATTTTTCTTGGCGCAGCCTGGTCAGCCTTGTGACTGACTTTAATTCTAATTTATATGCCTGATTTAGTTCGCTACTATTGTACGCATTTTCGAGAATGTCTAACTGCTTACTTTTGTAGTTTGATTTTCTTAAAATATATCGATCGAATTTTCGAGATTATTACTTCGTCATTACGGCCGCATTAATGAGAAAATTTTTATAAGTAACGTTAATTACGAGGAAAAACAAATTTTACCATGTCCTTCATTTCGAATAAACTGTTAATGTATAAAATATTTCTCCACCAATATTTATCGCACGAAATATGATTCTGACTAATCGGTTCGAATACCGATATACTATGAAGCCAACGCATAGATATTTCGGCTATCAACAGTACGAACATGTAAGCGGGCGTAAGTCTAAAGACAATAAAAAATTAATAAAATTCTATTTAATTAAATTAATCGATAATATTATTTTAACCGTTAAATCCGTATTTACGGGGAAAATTTTATAAAAAAAAAAATCGTGGAAAACATCCAAACTACTAGAACTGTTTTTTTATTGATTTATACTTTTTTATTGAAATTAATGTCATACAAATTATTTCATTTACAATGTACGTCAGTTTAGACTTAATCAATGTATTTACAATACTTTATAATATATAATAATATAACAACCACTTGTACACTTATACACCAGTTTCACTTCTAGTCATCGAATGTATACATATATGCACTAATAACTTTTATAGGAGCTGTTATTTATGGTATAATTTAGGTGTACTAGATGCATAAATGTGAGAATTATCTATCTATAAATATATGTATATATATATATATATATATATATATATATATATATATATATATATATAGGTGTATATATACGTATACCTTATGTACATACATAGACTAGTTGCACGTGTTAACAATTAAACGCACTTAAGCATTATTGCACAGAAAGTCCACACAAACACAAATACATTCTCGCATACATACGTATAAGCAGGCACGCGCTATACTGTTCCGCGAAGTGCTAGTAAAAAACCTTGAAATTTCTTGTATAATACATAATTGTCGGGCAATGCATTCGTTTCCTAAATTAAATTTATTTTTATTGTATACTCTTACGTGGTCTCTGAATAGGACATATAACGTGCGCCCCGCACTCAACTTGTCGTCATTATTTAAAAACCAAATTGAGAAGACATAAATTTTCCATGTCCCTTTAATAATTGGGTAGTGTAGAAATCAGGAGTGATTTTTTGATTTTGCGTCTACGTAATACATTGAGGATTATGCTGCGGATGTGTCGCCCAGTATTATTTTAGAATATAAGATTATTAAATCTGCATTATAAATAAAATTTCACCGCTAATATCATTAAAAAGGAAGTTCATTTGGCCTATGTTAAACTATCAGTATACAGGTAGGAAATTTTTTTTTTTTTTTTACATTGTACCAGTAACAAGAACCATAAACAATGGTGATCATGATAAATTTGGCATATTAAACCAATGAGACATTAGATTGCAATACAATAAAATAATTAATAAGTATGGATGATAATTAAGATATTATAACGCGGGAGTAATATGTGAGATAAATATTGATTAAAGAACACCTTTTAGAAGTATTGAATTAATGTAATATAGTAAAGAAATGTAAAGCTCAAGATAATTCCGGTTACTAGGTAATCGGGAGAGCATCCCGGCACCACTTCCTTCTCAGGCCTGGAAGTTCTAATGAGTGCACTCTGAAAATACTGGGATTACTACTATGTTTGAGTTTGTTAAATAATTTCTCGTACTGGCTAATGTAAACATCCTGGACAAATGAAATATTCAAGTCATTATGCAGGGTTAGATTAGAAACGTAGAATGGCGCGGACGTGATTATACGAAGTATCTTTGACTGCTCTCTGTTCAAATTACTTGCGCTTGTTGATCCATATAATTCAATACCATAACGCCAAATCGGCGCAATCATTGTGAGATAAATGCGTCTTTTAGTTCTTAAATTTAAGGTTGACTGACGACCCAGCAGTGGATATAGTAGACACGTGTAATAATGGTCTTTCTAATTTGCGCCACGTGAAAGCGACATATGAACCTTCGATCCAAGTACAATCCGAGATAGCGTACGAAATCAACTTGCGGGGTTATGTCATTATTAATTGTTATTATGTTCAACCGATCTATTAGTAAACATAATATGTTGACACTTATGTGGATTAAACTGTATTCGGTGCCCATTGAACAATTCGATTCAGGTGGTTTTGAATAGCAAAGTTTGCATATTTGACATCCGAATTCGACGCGAGGATGGCTATATCATCTACGAATGTGGCTAAAATCGTTTGATTACTTGCGGGTAAGTGTAGATTATTAGAAACTTTCTAAAGTTTGTAAAATTTTATATGTCTTTGACCATAATTGGCGGAGGCAATTTAATACTTTTGTTCACAATGGATTTGTCATTGGATACTGAAGTAGTATTATTTATATTGGATTTCTCTCTGACAGGACTATCCGTTTGCATTTCTATATTATCTTCACTGTTATCATGACATTCCTTAGTTAAGAATTTGAAAATATTATGTTTGGAACGAATAATGCGTCTGTACTTACAGATAATATACAACGAGCACGTGTCACTGATAAGAACGCGCTGTGATGCGTATACGCAACGTACACTACCAATAACGACGAAACGACGATAGTATGATAATGATAAAATAATAATAATAATAATAATAATAACATCGATAATAATAATAATAATATAATATATTAATGTTAGTGATTGGATTTATCTCACCAGCGCAACGCTGATAAAAGTAATTTAATATAACAACAGCGAGATTTTAATACCGTATACATCGGAACAACAAATGAACGCGAGACCGCAAACCGATTATCGACACAATGTGGTTTCTTTCTTAACTTACATTTTGCGATGTATTTAGTTTTAAGAAAATCTTAATCGCAGAAATTCTTTGGTAAAACCAACAGACATGAAAACAAAACTTAAAATTTGTATATTTTCTAAAAAAAACACTTCACTTTGATCAGGAATGACGATCCAACCGACAGATAGAGAATTCATCAACTTCAGAAACAAACAGTTTCAGGGACATTCGATCAGGTACTTCACCCTGAAAATTATCGATTCAATCGAGTCATACAAATAAGGTCGAAAGATTCCATCCACTAAAATAAATAAAGATAAAACCAAAATTATGGTAACTGGTGCTACACAAAAACAGAATTGCCGGTATAAAATTAGAAGGATGTATATTGGAACAGGTATCCGAATATAAATGATCTACTAAATTGTAGAAAAGGAACAACACATATTTGAGACGTGTTATCTTACAGAAGATATTAAAAAGAACTATTTAGACGATGATGATGGTTAAATGGACGAATAAATAAAATATCGAACAAAAACTTAAAAAGAAATGAATGCAAAAAGATAATTTTGTAAGTATTTGTGCACATAAACAAATAGATGGATAGTTCAAGTGCTGAGATACGTTGGTCGTGAAGTATAAATCTAGAAAGTATTACGTCAAAAAAATAATTTTAACCGGAGTAATTATTCACTTAAAATTGATATTTGAAGATAGAGATAGGCGCAAAGTAAGGCTGCCGAAGCTCCTTTATGATTGATGATAATAATAGTGATGATAATAATAGTGATGATATATATATATATATATATATATAATTCTCAAATGCAGTTTAGTTTTAATAAATTCGTACATTAAATCTTCATCAGTAAAGTGAATCAACTCGTCAACATCGTTCAACAAATTTCTTTCTTCTTCGGAAAGTGAAGAAGTTGAATGTTAAAACGAATCTAATCAATACTTTAAAATTCGCTAGACTCTTCAGAACATTACCCTAGTCAAATTCCTTCAAATGAAAACTTTATCGAAAAAACTGAGATATATACGCGAGCAAATGATATATATATATATATATATATATATATATATATATATATATATATATATATATATATATATATATATACAAATCAGTTGTTGTTGCCATTAAAACTTACATTATCAATCGATGTATAGATAATTATACAGAAAATTATAGAAATGATTTTCAGAATTCCTTTAAAAAAAGTATAGCAGCCAAGTGTAAATAACTCGTGTGAAGGTTTTTTTTCCCCAGATAAACAGATCGCAGCGGCAACATTGAAAGAGGAGCAACGAGAAACCTGACTAAATAATACAAATCAGATATAAGACTTTCTCGCCGTTATATTCTACTAAAAATTATGCCAAAACACTAATTGTAACGAACTCCCTCACTGCTGTACTCCATAATAAAGAGTAAAAAAATAAAAAATTAAAGTTAATTGCATACAATCTATCATAGGATTCCGGTATTCCTCTTACGGGGTTAAAAGTCATTAAAGAATCATAGAGAATGAAGTGGCCGATATCGTAGTTCATTCCACACTGTTCCGCCCAACAACCTATAAAGCTGCCACCTTCCAATACTAAACACAGCAGTCCTAAAATGCTTCATTAACCGCAACTGATAGTAGAAGTAGAATTCATGTATCCATTCCTTCTTGCCATTAAACCCAGTTTTGACTTTTATCTAACCTATAACCGTCCGCGTGCGCTATCTGATTTTTTCTACAATAGTCCTTCAACTATTCTCACAATTATACAATTATCATCATTCTTCAATCTCATATAGCTAAGTCACAAGTGCGGTAATAGCCACGGTAGTTACACACACGTCACTATAATAAACAAATGAAACGAATGAATCGAAATAGTAAATAAATATGCGCATGCACGCAGAATTTTACGAATGAAGCAACATCGATACTAAATGAATTGATTACACGACTGAACGATAATACGAAAAGATACGAAGCTTCGTTCAAATGTGCTCGCAGTTCTTTTGAACAACTTACTCGCAGTTATACAATTCTTTACCGTACTCGTTGCGCTATCTTTTAGTAATAACAAAATATTAGTGTATAATTACTTGTAAAGATAGCGCCACAAATATCGTTTTATTCTTACATAACAATCAAATTATCGTTTAATTACAATGATATTTTACGTTAGTTTTAATCGGGATAAATAAATACGTAAATATCTATATGTACATTATACATACATATATATATATATATATATATATATATATATATATATATATATATATATATATATATATATATGTATATCATCGTGGTCATATGCTCGTTTCGAGCGTCGTGAGATTATGAATTAGTTTGTGCGCGTAGATTGCCATGTAACCCTATCTTCGGTCCAATCTCTTTCAACGTGGCGATACCGGTGTTAATTTTTGTCGTGTACCACGCATTGATGGTCTTACTCTTTTTCTTGAATGTCATTACTTGATCGCATAATGTTTGGATGTCTGTTTTATTTAGCTTCCAACATCATTCCGACGCATAGAGAAATACCGAGTTAAAATATAACGGTTGTAACGATGTGTACTTTTGTACGCATTTTTATGTCGCGTCTTTTTCATATTTTCGTAAGTAAATGAAACATAAAGTTATTCAAAAATATAATTAGCGAAAAAAACACCGTATGAAATATGTATACGCAATGTCAGGTTACAAGATTAAAAATAAAAGAATTGCTTACATCATAAAAAAGTAAACAGAAATATGTAGTTCTGAAATTTTGCGAGATGGAAAATATTCTCCGCTGATGTTCATTAAATTCTAAAAGGAAAACAGGGTGATCAACTACAAAATTGCATGGTCGTCTGGTACAACACCCAGTAGTGTCTGTAAGTTAATCATTAAGCTTATTTTAACATACAGTCTGGTCTTCAATCTGAAATCCTACCTTTTAATAACAGACTGAAATTAGTTCAAAATCGATTCTCAAATGTACCTTTAATGTCCGTCGTATACACAAAAATTTCAGATATGCACACAGTGCTTTAGCCATACATAAAAGACTATATCCTCAAACTATCGAAACAAATAAAATAAAATAAAATGAAAAGTCTGTTGTAGCGCGCACCGTAATAATAACTGATTCCAGGCGACAATTATTCGCTAAATTTATATCGTAAGAATATTTTACTTTTCAAGAATGGAAACTACACATTTGTTCCGTGTTATTATAAGATTCAAATTTTGTTGTTAAATATATCGATTTTTACATTATTTTCTTTTTTTCACATAAACATATTATGGTAACATGATACATGTATGTACCCAAACAGGCACGCATATATATATATATATGAATGTGTATATCAACGCTTATTTTAAGTAGTAATACAGACTGTTTCTTTTATGGGGTTAAGTATTAAGCTAATAAAACAGTAAACCGAATTTATATTTAAAAGTCGATTAGCAAATTAAATAATGATGCGAAACAAACCTGAGATAGCGGTAGCCGACAAGCTTTAAAAATTGTTGAAATCCAGACAGACATTCGTTGCTTTCTTGTCTGAGCGGTCGTCTCATTTTGTCAGTTCCATCTTTTCGAGCCGATTTGAAGTATAAATATGCGACTAGACAACCGCTGAGTAAATGAAATAAAGACGAAAATTAATTTTCCGTTTTTAAAGTAATACTCTAGAAGTCTATATTATATTCCAAATTTACTTTGATATTTATAGATAGAAATATCGTAAAAAATATTGTATATGTTGCGTATAAATTTTTACATATATATATATATATGTATATATGTGTATGTATAAATAACGCTGTGTCCTGGTCGCTAGAACGCTCGACTAGCGACACGATGATTCCGATCTCAGCTCTTTGCGACAGTCATTGCCGGAGGAAGCTAATAAAAACCTTTAAAGTTCATTAAATGAAGTGACAAGCGAACAATGGCGAATGACGATCAATGAAAACAAATCCAAAGAAGAGTAATTTTTACAAATAAAAAAATTATAATTAAAAGAATTGTCGTCAATCGGAAAAAAGTGCCGATAAGCGACAATGCCAGAGAAACCGCGGTATGCATCTAAATAGTAAATTAACTTTGAAAAATCGTATTCAAACTAAAATAAATGAATTAAATTTAAAAGTTCGCTAAATGTACCGGTTAATAGGCAGATGTTCGAAGCTACATTTGGATAATAAAATCACCGTACACAAGCAGATTCCTGTTTAATGATACGTGTGTCAAATACGGGATTGAGGTGCTAGAACAAATATAACACCTAGCGCAGCGATTCCAGAATAAAACTCTATTACGAACTATCGAAAATGCGTCGTGATTTGTATCAAAGAAAACTTTGCATCGTGACCTACATGTGATGGTTCCAGCCAAAGTACTTTTATATTCCACTTGGATTGGTTTTTTTTTATCCTATTCGTTGTTCTTTAAACCTGTTTTTCCGTAATATTTTTGTGTACATCCAAAATTTGTATGGTATCATTTTGTATTTTTTTTCTCATTTCTTTTTTTTTTTATAATTTCAGTTGTTGACATTGGCTGATTCTTTCTGTGTAAATTTAATAATGATAAGATGATAGATGGTTCTAAAACTGAACTATATATTATTATTTTATTAAATGCGGAGACTTCGTTCTCTCGAGTCGCCAGTATTCAAGGGAGTAGGTCTCTCGAGTCATATGATTTAGATACCCACCCTCTCCGTAAGCGTAATTATTTACCATCATCATTGCATCTCCTTAGACGAAAGTCGCACATTGAGTACAGTCGAACATATCGTGTTTTCCCGAATCTGGCTGTATTTATTACGTCACCGGGTTTTTTTTTTTTGTGTGTGTTTTTTTTTTGGATGTTACGTATCCTTTTCTTACGTCTCGTTGGATTAATTCCGGAGTATTTTTTCCTCGTGTTAGCTGAAGGATTACCACTCGTAACTTATGACCTAAATATTTTGAGTTTACTTTTTTCGATATCTTCAACGATATTTAACCTGTCTACGTTGCAATCGATTTAAAATCTTTTTCGTCAGAAACGAGTTCGGTTCGCGAAATGCGGAACAGACGTCGATACGGCCACATTTCGAAAGCTCCAATCTTATCTCGCATTCGGCGTCGTGATTCAGGTCACTACATACGGACCACAACACGCGTATCGTCCGATTCTCTGTTCGTTCGTCGTTTTTCTCGTCTTCGATAGATTTTCAACATTTATGAAAACTTGTTTCGCTCTCTGTTTTTATCGTTAATTTTTATCTTCGTTAATTTCGTTACTTCGGATTTTCCTCGAGTAAATAAATATTTCTCTTTTGCGTATTATCCTCTTTTAGCGATAATTTCTCGCCTTATGAATTTCACTTTAAGATACGCCTGAAACGTTTTACGCACCGTGGAGCGTCGACAAAATAAGATTCTTCAATTTCGGTTTCGGAACAAATTGTTTTTTGCGATTTATACCCGACGAAAAACATTTGTTTCCGTCGTCTAAATATTCACTTTATTTTTTTTTCCTTTATCTCCTTCACATCTAGAATTGACCAGTATAGTCATTTTCTACATATTAATGTTGACAAGACCATGATTTTCATAATTTGCCCATTAGCACGATTCTCCTTCTTTTACGGACGCTGCTGCTATATATGTTCTTCTTCTTCTTTAAACCATCTGACGCCACCATTGGCTTCTCTCAGTTTCTATCGTCGTCTTATATGGGCCTCACGCATCCATATATGACCTGCCTGTTATATTAGGTAGTCTGTCCATCTTCTTGTGATCTTCCTTGGTTCCTCCTCCTCCTCCTCCTGAGTATGGTCGCCAGTTCATTACTTCCTTCGTCCAAAATCTTCTATCTATCAGTCGTTCTACATAGCCTGCCCAACTCCATTTGATTCTTCCTATCATGGATACGATGTTCTCGAATCCTGTGTTTTATTCATTTTGTCTTTTAATCTTATTCCCAGTAGCGCTCTTTCCAATCTTATCTATTAATTATTTTGTTAAAGACCAGGTTTCCGTTCCATAGCTCAGCACTGGTATAATGCATTGATTAAATAGTTTAGCTCAGTTTGCTGGAATGAATTTTCTTCGTAGAATTTTTTTCATTCTACCATAAGCTATGCAAGTTATATTCTTATATATATATATTATATATATATATATATATATATATATATATATATATATATATATATATATATATATGCATTTTCTAACATTATAATGTATTTGCTCAAGTATTATTCTTTCTATTTATGTTCTGTTTCTATTAATATAGTTTAAAGACACTAAAATAACAACAGAATTTGTTGTTTTTGCAACTCGTATGTATGTATGTATGTGTGTGTGCCTGTGTGTGGGTATGTGTGTGTGTGAGTGTAAGTTGAAAGGAAGTATGTTAGGTAAAAAATAAAAATAATTAAAAATAATTTTTTGTTTAATTTTATCCTTTATTAGACAAAGTCTTCATTTGACAGTAATAATCTAGTAGCATCATTTTTAGAGAACCTTCATAATGTGGACATCGCTGTTTAATTAGTTCTATTCCAGCCTAAAAATTACTATTATTATTATTATTATTATTATTAATAGTAGTAATATTATTATGCGTGTATTTAGTTTATAATTATTGCAGCACTTATATATCCGTGTTGTATACGTCTTAAATCGAATTTTCTGCTTATATCTAAGCAGTCCAACGATGGTCGAACCCCCATCTGTAGGCATTTAGAAGAACTTCAGGTTCATCCCAATTCTTCTAGTTACAAACAGAGTTGACGTATTGTAAAAAAAAAACCTTTGTCCGGTATAATAATTATTTCTCTGTTATCTATAAATGTATATTTTCAATCTGTCCTCGTTTCAACTCGTTCGTCATGCACGAATGTTATCTATATCAGAAATTATTTTCTCCTGAATTCTGTAAATGCAATTATTGTTGTACGTATTATAGTTTTTTATTAAAAATTATTCATTTATTCTTATCATTACTATTGTCTTTATTACTACGATAGGTTTTATTATTAATTATTATTAAATTTTATTTTTTATTTTTTTCTTTTACTATTTTAACATATTTTTTAGCGCGAGGAAACGTGCAATTTATCTAATTATATACTTCCGAAAGATTGCGGTACTTATTATTACGCCATAACGGCAATCCTTTATTTTATTTTTTTTATTTTCTTATCGACTTCTGCAAACACCCCAAAATACTTTCACTAATCTTTAATTTTCCACAAATAACGATTCTAATATTTCTCCTCTATAATTTACTATATATTACACGCTGCTCTCTCTCTCTCTCTCTGTGCAGCATACGCAATTCCAACCTTTCCGTTTTTCACGTCCTTGCAGAATGTCCTCAGTTTAATTCCCTTGGAATATCAAGTAATCCTCCTTTTTCCTTGTCTGATATAACCTTACTATCCTTTCCAAACTACTCAATTTATTGCACAATGCAAAACACTACTACGAAATATATATAATTCACGTATTGATTATTTTTTATATATAATTATATTTATCAATGTCTCTAGCCGACAATTGTTTTGCATGACACGTAAATTAAATTAAAAATAAAATAAAGTAAAATAATTAATTAAATGCGTGTACAAACCTGATGAAAAAAAATGTGTCCACTGAAAAGGTGGCATTGCTGACTGTTTGAAACATGAAATTACGTTCGGCCAAGGTTCTAATCATCTTGTTCTCTAAAATTATGTTCCAAATGTACATGATACACATTATTTATTATATATATATATATATATATATATATATATATATATATATATATATATATATATATATTAATTTTACTTCAGTCATTATTCAAGCTTTATTTTTATTCGTAAAACGTTAAAGTACGTATGATAAAAGAAGTACATGGGTGCGTGTGTGTAAATAGGTGGATATGTCTAAGATTGAATGGAAAGTGTATAAAACCATTATGCTAGTGTATTCGGTTTAATATTTTAATTAATATTATGTATTATGTTTTTAATTTATGCATATATATATTATATATATATATATATATATATAATTACGTGCACGTTGAACATGAAATAAAATCTTTAATAATAAATGATACATAATTTATTTACATTAATACATTTATCGTAATCCACGTTATATAGTTGTAACACACAAATCGTTTAATTTAAACAAGACAGTGGCGTATGTCATTACTGAGGCCATTACGACACTGATGACCTAACAGTTAGATGTAGTAAATGAGGTTGAAGGACTTTCAGAAAATTTTTTCACGCATCATCGAATAACGAAATTAACTCGATATTTTATTATAAAAAATATTTTTCTACGTCGACAATAAAATTAAAGCAACTCCAAAGAAAAAGCACTAATAAACATATATAAACACATACGTGTTTGTTTTGTATGTGTGTGTACGTTTTTATATGCAACACGTCATTAACAAAATCATAGTCATTTTAACTGAAACAGAATTATCACTTACCAGCGACAGTGAACACTTGTAAATACGTATGGACCATAATCACCCATGATAAACTAAGAAATCGCAAACCGTGGATGCATGTTAACGAATCCGTCGGAGCCGGGCCGCAATTTAAGATCTTCCGGGAATTTGATAGAGCCGAAAATGAAAGTATCAGCTGACCAAAAACATTTACATGATCATCTAAAAAACCGGAGATTTAATAAATAAATTATTTGGATACACTTCAAAAGATAAAGAACAAGCGACGAAGTATATATATAGTGTCAACATTTAAAAACCAATTATTTTATACCACTATATATCAATATGTTGATAGGATCAATAAATAAAACGGTATTGGTTACAAATAATGAAAATAACCAGAAATCATGATCTATTCTGAAGTACATTATTTTTTTCTTTTCCTTATTGTATCGTTACCATACAGACTATTATGTAATCAGTCTAATTATAATTAAATGAACGTGAAAAGGGTGATCATCACTTGATTTCAAGTTATTCGATATTTTTTTCATGTCGGTTGAACTCGCTTCAATCGGCGAGAGTTTCAAGAAGTGTTTAACAGTTCAGGAACCAAGATTTTAATCAAGATCAATGTGATTTTTCGTATGTAACTAATGTCTTCCTTCGTGCAAAAAAAAGTTTCTTCAAACAATGACGTCTTGTTGGAAAATTTTCTAGACTCATGCCAAGCGAAATTCGTACGGTACTACAAGAGTTTCTTTCAAAGAAGATCGTCCAGTCTTCTTACGAGCAGAAGAAACGAGTTTAACATCTCGATATAGCGCGTTCCATTGGCAGTACCGGTGAAGTGGTTGAAGTCTCAGCTATTCCTCACTTCACTATTCCGTCAATATGGCAGCCTCTCGCTGTGTATCGGCTTTTTACAGTAGCGGCAATTTTATTTATTCACAGTACCGGATAATTCAAAGCGAGCTTCAAGAATGAACTCTGAATACTTCGACTAGGGCAGATTCTACCGACAGCTTTTTAGAAACCGTGTGACGACGAGCGTCTAGAACTCTTAATGAGCGCCGACTGAACATGACCGATATGTTGGAAGTATAAAATTCTATCCGTTTTTTTTTCTTGTCAGGACATATTTTATCTGTATCTTAAGAAAATTTTTAACTCGTTTCAATATTATATTGCAAGTTGCGCGTTGGTACCTGTTTTTTTAAAAACTGTCTTTAATCCGTTACGATGAAATCACAGCGAAAATACTGTTCTACACAAAACGCGCCCTCTCTATTATACAGTTTCATGGTTGCTTAAACGGGACAGAAACGAAACTTTGGCATGTACACCAGAAGTAGAGGGCGCTTATGGTGTAACAGTGATACCAACTGCGCTATTCAAAAAACAAAACTGCCAGTCTTCTCTGTGATATATATATATATATATATATATATATATAATATACATATATGTACACATAACACATCCACACGTATACATATATATATATGTATGTATGCATGGCTCAATACAAATATATATATATATATATATATATATATATCTTCTTCTTCTAGTGGCATCTTCTTGACAGGATTTAGCCTACAACTTGATCTAGTATTTTGTATTCCTAGA
The DNA here is from genome assembly GCA_032883995.1 of Coronaproctus castanopsis. Taxonomy (NCBI): domain Eukaryota; kingdom Metazoa; phylum Arthropoda; class Insecta; order Hemiptera; family Monophlebidae; genus Coronaproctus; species Coronaproctus castanopsis. The sequence goes on from CM065053.1 coordinate 70,926,163, forward strand.
ATCTCTTTTACTTTCTCCGAAACCAACGGTTACCATTTCTATCCTTATCGTTAGCGCTTTTCCTTCGATCTTTCTTAAAAGATAGAATTTTCCCCGATCTTATGCGCGAGATATTTCCTTTTCCTTGCGAGTATGTTCTGAACTATTATCGATGATTTGAGGGGCCACATATTTCCAATACATATTTATTGTTATTTTTTCTGTCCACGCCATTGATCCTTCTCAGGATTCACAATTCATTCGCTTTTAGCCGTTTTAAACTTTCTGCGCTCATTGTTTCACACGAATATTTAATTAATATAGACGTGACATTAGCACTTGATTAGCCGAAGTTTTAATATTTAATTTCCTATCCTAATTTCCATGCTATCTGTTCCATCGTTAGATTCAACACATTCCTACATAACGAAACAACTTTATATATCACGATCACGATAAGCCATTGTCTATCCCCACCGGGATGAAGGTTTTCCTCAACGTCTTTCACCCACTTCTGTCCTGCGCTCGTAAACCACGATAGTGATATTCTCCTTGTCACTTCTGCTTTCATTATCGTGTCTTTGTTAAGATTTTTTGACCTACGTATATGTAACTACCTTGCTCTATCTGTTACGATTTTACTGCTATACTTTTTCATTTATTCGTCATTATTTTTGTTTCGTGTAAATTTATTTTCAGTCCTATATTGTTCGAGTTAAATCTGTTATCATCATCTGGTAGTCTAATTCAAGTTTTTAAATACGGTGTCCAAAGCGCAGATAAATAATTTCATCTCCTTGTCTAACACCTCTATTTATTGGGATTTTTTTCGTTTTATTCCATAAATTTTTCTGCATTGTAGCAGACTCGTAAATGTTCTTTGTAATTTGCGTGTAATAACTTTATATATATATATATATATATATATATATGTATGTATACAAAATTGCACGTGATTTATTTTATTTTATTTCTATATTTCGAATGAAGTATATTCTCGCTTATGACGTGCTCTAAAATCGTGTATTGTTTTCAGTGAATGTATAGGTTTTGCGTCTTATACATATATTGTACTTTATTAGGTCGCATAATAAATTATTTTATCGTTCGTTATAAATGATTGCAAAACGGGTTCGCCAAATTATTCGTTATGCAAACTTTCGCGATATTACACGATTACTTTTAGTTAATTGCACATTTACGACGTTACTCATTCCAGTTCGTGAATTCTATGGATCGCTTTATTTCGATGACGTCATAATTAAATCGTCCAGAAGCTTTTCCGGTATGGACGAGTGAATTCGTTACGACGAAGTGAAATTTGACCTATTCGTATCGATGACGACACATCCTCGAACGAAACGGTATTGTTACGTAAACGAAATAATAATTCAACTTTATTATTAATATTTTTATTCTTAATCATAATAATTATTAACGACTTACCGGGGAATCTGACTTCTTGCATCGATTCGTGAAAATGATGATGATTACCGCCGCTGGAACCGTTACTCAGTTCGTATTTTTCGTTAATCACTTTATCGACCGGTAATTTCGATACCGCGTTAATATCGATTTCGTTATTATTATTGCCGCGCATCATCGTTTTTTTTTTTAGATATCGACGTCTTTGACGTTCTAACGATAATTCGTAACAGGTACCGACGATCATAAATAGCGTCACTACGGCCAATACAACGCTATAATAACGACCGAGCGATGTGTTATTAATTTATTATCGATTATGAATTTTAATCGATTAAAATAAATCGAATTAAAACTATAACGACGCTATTTGCCGTAACGTATGAAGAATTGTTGAAATATTCTCGATGAAAATTATTATTATTTTTTGTTTAATTAAACTTAGAAATATATCGAATTCGCATGTGACTAATCTGCGACTTTTCAATCTACTACTTTTTCGTGCGCGTTATTTCGAATTATTCACTATTCGAAAAGTCTTCCACCTTCCAACTTGGGACTAACACCTCCAACCACTTTCTTCCAATGACCTAGACAGTTTTCCAGCCAGAAAATTAGGTAAACTCGAGAAGTTCCGTCAACTTTCCAAACTCTACCATCGTCTACGATCAGAAAGCCGAGCTGGTAATTAACGATAATTAGCTTAGGGCAGCAACTACCCTTCCAACAAGAAGCGTAAATACGAATTGTCACTGGATGACATCGTCTCGGGTGACGAGTTCGCGCCCCTGTGTTCTACAGCGCAACTTCCATTTTCATCTGCTCGTTCGTTCAAATATAAAACCAATAAACAAGTTTAATTATTATTTTTTTTTTAATTATCCTACGCTACACGAGATACTGTATCGCTCAATTATCGGAATGTCTGACAGTTACCCGCTCTGGTCCTTGAGTCGGTGGTCAATTCTCGCAGAATTTAGTCGAATTCGCGAGTCCAATATTTCGATAATAAAGTATTTGAACGATCGATAACATTAGTTCGATATTACCGTTATTCGATTAATTACGCGAAAAAATTTTCGATTATTAGGTCAAATTGTTCGCGATGTTAAAATCGAATGAACTTTTAAATGCGCGACCACTACTGGCTAATGTAACTTGCATCGACAGAGGTTTCTACACATTTACGTGTACATATATCGTGATATTTTTAAAGAAGCGAAAAATACAAAAATAAAATATTAATATTTAAAGCTTTCAAGATGATAATGATTATTGTTATATAAACGATATTACTCGACACGCTAACTAAGTTCTCGAGTTCGTCGTGAGAAACTCGATTCGGTGATGTGAAGAACATTAAATACAGACCTCACGTTCGCTCTCGGTTAGAGTATCGATAATTAAAATAGGTGTATATTACTACAAAATCAGGCTTAGTTTTTGAAATATTTATTTTTTCGTAGAACGAATTATTACATAGATTACGTTCTCTTATTTCTGAATTGAAAGTTAACTTGTGCAGCAATAGTCGCACTAATGACGAATGTTTGACTTCGAGAATTAGTTACGTACAGGAATTTTGCGTACTAACGTCCGTTCCAATTCATCGACTGCGTCTACTTTCCGTCTGTATTAATTAAAACTCGTATTTAAATATATACATTTTCAAAGTCGATTAAACGAAATTTTTTCAGCTCTTTATATACGTGTTATCACTGTGAGTAAGGTGTTATCGCTGATTCGTGGGTAGCTTGTTTATCGATTTTATCAAATACGTTTGGGATTTTCTTTAATGTATACTAATGTACCCGTTCATTTTTTTTTTCCGATTCTGTAATTACTTTGCAACGTGGCGAGTACGTATGTGTGGCCAATTTTTTTTGTTTACGAGTGTTCCGACGTATATCGCGGGTGACCATGTTCATCTATACATTTATATGCAGTTGTGCGGGTTTTTTTTATATATTATTTTAGATATGGCAATAAAACATCAAGAACGGTTATCGCTGACTGGTCTACAATTAGCTTAGTGGATAACTCGTCACAGTTGCAAATTCGCAGGCTGAGAAGAATTAAGAAACTTGAGGCGTAGTAATGAAAATTATGTAAATTATTAAACATAATATAGTAATATAGGCACTAGTCATTCGACTATGCACCCTTCTCGTCGTGATTTTTTGCTCTACCATCTACTAATTTTGTAATTTTGTAATTTGCAATATGACCACATGAAACCCCGGCCTTTATTCATCGACCTTAATGCGCGGCTAGTTTTTCGCTTACCTTCAACTGGATATCTATTTTCTCAGTACGCTGATCGGCCGAACAGATTCACACCGCTGACTAGGCGAAAGTATTATTTTGATATGCGTATGTTTGCAAGTGTATATGCACGGAATTTTTATGTTGCACTTGCCTCCGCAGTGAACGATAGAATTTATTCTGTCCTAGACGTGTTATTTTATTTAACCAATTGACTTTGAATCAAACAGAAATTTTGTTAGATTGTACTACTTACAACTCTCAACGTTCTCAACTAACATTACCAACAACAATTAAAGGCCTGCTAAACTCAAATGGCAACACACACCTTCAAGTTCTCCGCTTCTTATACAATACTGGTCTCTTCAACATGATCTGAGATCTTCTCATCTGTGCCTCCAGCCTAGTAGCAGTACGTGGCACATTAATGGGAAAATAATAATAATAATGTGAAATAAATTTGAATTTGGAATATTTTCGATACGTCCTCGCTCTAAATAAATATTTCGCCTTTTGCTAGTGGAATGAACTTCTGTATAATTTTCTTCATTTATCAAAACTTTCTAATATTATTTTAATCATCACTCTTCAACTAATTATTGGAACACGTTGCAGGATATATACATACATATATATTAGATGGGTATATACAGTTAAAATGAAAAATTAATGCTCTTGAGTAGCTCATCCGAAACAGGCTAGCCGTGACATCGTAATCTCGTTTAGAATTAAACTACAGTAGCAAATTAGTAACGTTGAACCCGTTCGATACATTCTTGATTTATACATGCGCACATGTACACGCGCGGATGTTCCAAATTAAATAAAAATAAAATGACCATAGACGTGATTATAACGTATTATTAAGTGGAAGGTCAAAAGAAAATAGATAAAAACGGGTAAAAATATATGAAGAAATTAAAAATATATATATATATTAAATAACGGAATGAAAAAAAACAACATAATAAAAAACGAGTTTCTGTTAGAATACGTTATCGTTACCGTTATATTATTGTTAATCGAGTGACTATTATTATTATTATTATTGTTATCATCATTAAAATTATTACTATTATTAATTTAATGAATTCGCATTAACAAAGAAGACAAATCTTATTCGTCACAGGCATCCGATAAACAACGTAATAAAATACAAGAAGAAAACCTTTATTGAATATGAAAACTCTTAAATTATTCGAATATTTTAATGCTAAGTACCTCTTATATATAACCTTAGCAAATAATTTTATGCAAGACAGCGCTTGATCATTAAAAAATTAAAAAAAAAAAAAAAACAGATAATCTAAATATTGCATTATTAATTGATGTACAAAAAACCAAAAAGGAAAAAAAACTTCCGAAAGAAAACGAAAATGAAATTATATTTGACCAACTAAATTATATGGAACTAGAACCAACAATACGAACTAGTTCAAATAATATAAATACTTAATAATAATATAATTCATTTTAAAAACTGATGCTTCGACGATGTTCATACCTAATGTGAGCGGAGCATTATCATAATTACCAACAGCATTGATTAATTTGTTCGGATGTTTTTTGCAGTTTTCATAAAATGTTTTCGTTAACAAATATGAAACAATGTCAGGGAGACCTAATTGAGAATGCAAATTGTAGGTGAGACACCGAACACCAGACATACGTTAATCTGGGTCTGACAACCGTTGTGTATATTAATTTTTTATTCGCAGTGCTCGGACCAGAATTTCTGCGAAATATCGGATAGAGTATATAGCTTTACGAACTTTTTCTATGACACATTTGACGTGACTCTGTTAAAATTTAACCTGTTATCCATCACAACTCCCAAGTATACTTAACTTGTTATTTATAATAATTACGGAGGTGAAGGTGATGACCGTTTTCTCGAAAAAAGTATTGCCTCAGTTTTTTCTACGTTTATATGTGGAACTTCCATCTTTTATAATATTTGAAAACAGATTTTTGTAAGCGGTTATATATTGCGTTTGTCCTGTATGAGGTAAGTCATCCGCGTACAGTACGCACAAAAGGTAATTTTGGAATGTCATTTAATAATATTAAAAACAGACACGGTCCAAGAACGCTTCCTTGTGGGGTACTCTAGCAGTGAGTGTTTTAGTAGAAGAGTTGTTTAAAAAGTCAGTCACATAGAATGTTCGATTATTAGTCAAGTAATCTTTAATTTAATTTAATAAGCACTAGAGGTTACCGAAATTTAATCATTTTGTATAAAATACCATTATGCCAACGTGAAAAGCTTTTTCTGAATAAATTACGAGCATACCAGCGTGCCTGTTTGGGTTGAAGTTATCGGTAATAAATTCAGATATCCAGGCTACCTAGTGCGTTGTAGAATGACCGAATATCTGAATCCGAATTGCTCGTCTCGTAATATATTTGATCTCGTTGAACAAGTTTAAAGCTTGTACAGTACAACTTTCTCAGCAATTTTACCTAAATTACTAAGCAGACTTACAGGCCTTATGTTGTTAATGATATCTTTGCTTAGGCAGAACTATAACTTTGGCTATCTTCCATGAAGAAGGAAAAAGCTCTGATCGTGTGATTTAAAATATATGATAGCATTACGGCGAAATATTTTTGATCATTGCCACAGAAATCTCATCGCCCAAACGTGTGATGTTTTATTTCTCAGCGCCCTAATGTATCCGCTAATTTCAGTCGGCGTAGCGAAGGTTAAACTTTTCGATTAGCCCGGATGCTGAACAAAAAGTTAGTATTTCGATATATATATATGTGTGTGTGTGTTGGTGTGTGTATACTACCCATAGCTTCGCTTGTGAAATTATTTTTTTAAATAAAATATCGCTGTCTCTTTCTTTTATTACCCCAAAAGCATAAAATCCAGAACGGACCACCAATAATGAGATATTTTTACAGTCAGTCTATTGGGCTAATAGATATACTGTTTCCCGATTTTAGATAGCTGTTAAATTTTAAACGATTTGACAAAGATATCGCTATCTCCTACTTTTAAAACTTCAAACTGTTGTAATTTCTGTCCTATTTGTGATTTCAATGTTAAAGCTTAGAATGAATCCGATAATATAGGCTATGAGCTGTGCATATTTAATCATTATTGCCTTAATAGTTTGAATTTAAATCGGAACACAGACAAAAGTTTAAAAAATTAAATTTTTCGTTTATGTATGATAAAAATAGCCAATAAAAATATTCGCAAATCACAGACACTACAGTTATATTAGTAATATATTTAAAACGCGTATTTATATATATATATATATAACAAAACAAAATAAAAAAAGTTAATCACTATAAAAATTATTTTACCTACGTAAAGCTTTTCGACAATCACGTCATTTTTAAGGTCTAATTTTTACAGTAATTAACTTTGTTTTTGTTTTTCACAAAATCACTATTTTGTTCGGCATAAAAGCTAATTAAAAATTTGGAAATGTTTTTGCTTTGGTTTTTCCCCAAAGTTTTGCAATATTCCCAGTAAATTATTGCGCAGAAGCGAATAGCGAATAAAGACTATCCCATTTTTAAAGACTGAACAGCCAACCGAGGAACTAGTATTAGTAATAAATCACGTTTTCTTTTTAATGCGATTTACGTTAATAATAAGCTCTATAATTATTTTCTAAGGCGCGTCTACTATAAATGACGTTTTACCGTCGTTACGTACTCCGTAATGTAGTGTAAATAATTAATTAAATAAATAAACTATAAATAAATAAATTTCAAACTAGAGTAAATAAATAAGTAATTAAATTAATCGGCCGAAATCACGCTATTTCAATATTCTTATAATTTCGAAAAGATTCAAAACGCAAGAATTATAATCGATATTATTAATCGATATTATTAATCGATATTATTGTGTGTGGAATGTAGCGATTTTCATAAAAAGTAAACAACAAGAAAGTAGTTAATATCGCTAAATTTTTATATATAAAAAGATCACAAAGCTTTTCTGCTATTAAACCATTATGAAGTAGAGGTCGTGAAAAAAAAAAGCAAAATACGAAAATATATTATATATACAATTTATAAAAAATATAAAAGAAAAAAGGAAAAATTTAATCAAATATAATTAAATACTTAATTTAGGATGTGCAATATTACCAAAAAAAAAAATCAAATCGAAAGAATTGTTATTTATAAAATAATCTGATAGTGAAAGTGATAAACAACACAATCGATAACCTTTTAACTTCGATATCATCTAAATTAAATCTTACATTTTATTTTTTTCCTTTATATTTTTTTTATAAATTGTATATATTTTATTTTTATATTTTATTTTTTTAGTCCACAATGTCTTCATAGACGAAAAACTTTGTTTTCTTTTTACTTATAAAAATTTAGTGATTTCGTCTACTTTATTGATGTTTATTATTCTGGTTCTTTTGCAATGGAACGAGTTACGTGGTTTCGATAATTAAATTAAATTTAATTTAATTTAATTAAACAAGGGTTATTCGAGACTATTTCAACGCGAGTTAAAGATGATGAAAAACTATCCATATAAGATTTTAACTTTTAATCGATATTCAGCTTCTGGATATTAACTACTTACTGCTTCATTCAATTAAAAATGCCTCATTACCATTATTACGGTAAACAATAAGAATTTCATGCTTCGAATGATATACATATCACCTCGTACACGATTGTTCAAATCGATCGATATCTTTTTTTTTGTGTTTCGTATAATTTTAAAATTCATTATTATTATTTGTTCGAATATTATTTTAAATAACCTTCCTAAATCTCAATCTTCTAGTAATTCCTCAAAGGCGACTTCGATACGAATACCTATTCGTATTTTAGCCATCTTACCAAGTTAAGCATCATCAATAAAGTGCGTAGTCCTGACCAAAATACAAAAATACAGTTAGGTTTCTGTCTGAACTTCTATTGACGAGGAATATGCTACCGATATAACTTGAATTTAAAAACTTATTGTGAATCATAGATAATTTTTGTAATTCGAACAGTCCTTTTACACTGACCACAAGGTTGAAAAAACGAGTATTTCCATAATTTATACTCGAACTTACAAATTCGTTCTCAGGGAACTGACATTTATGACCACTCTCATTAGTCTAACAAACACAGAGACAAAATCTTTACGGAGCAGGTCCTCATTTTTAACCCGGGGCTCTTTTGGAATTGTCTTTTGAAACAAGCATCGAAATTCGAAAAACGATTGAAAAGAACGGTACATCGGTATTAACTGCCCCCATTTGTATTTTAACGTGCTTCTCATTAGCCGAAATTAAATCCGATCGAGTAATCTCATCCGCTATATCAATTCCACGGACGCCACAGTGAGCAGGGACCCGCTTAAACTTCACCTTAGTTCCACGCTTGTGAAGTTGCCAAACCCACTGTCGTATTGATAGCTATAACATACTCATTGAAAATTCCGGTAGTCAAGATAGTTGTAAAAGAACACTCACGGAGTCGGTGAACACCGATGGCTCTATTGAACATTCTAAAAAGAGATATACAGCCGCTTTTTTTAACACAGTAGAAACATCTCTAAGTTGTTCCACATACCATATGCAAGCTAATAGTTTTTCATGTAAATGTATGCCATATACGAGGCTGTTTCTTTCATTAGATTATATAGAAAAAAAAAATATCCTATATATATATATATATATATATATATATATATATATATATATATATATATATATATATATAGTTTTAGCTGCGCGGATGTGGGTGATGGTTATTGCATTTTGTGTGGAATCAAGGATGAAACAAATGCCATAAAATTATTACTTAATCCCGATTTGATTCGAACCATTGATTCACGTCTACGTTGATTACGAAAAACGTCTTAAAATAATAAACGATAGAAAATGATATTTAAAACGAGACAAACAATTAATGGAAAGAAAGTGTGACCGAGATGTATAGAAATTCGAATAATAATAGTAATAATAAGATTGAAAATAATTTTAGTACTAATAAATAATACAAAATTATAAAAATAATAATACAATTATTGTTTATTAAATAATAATATGAAAAATAAACGTCCATAACAATCCTAATTACAATAATAATAATAATAATAATAATAATAATAATTGTCATCATAATAATAAAATTAAAAACAAGGAAATTTGTGTATTGCTCCCTCGTTTTCACGACATCGTAAACTTCCGTATACGTACATTGATTGCAACGACACGTTACGTATCGAGTAATAACGATATAATGGATAACGGGTAACGGGTAACGGGTAACGGATACGCCCTTTCTCCAATAATAATGATAGATAATGGTATCCATAAGTTTATTTTTCTTCGACAATTGCATAAAACAAAACGAAATATTTATTGCAACAAAATAAATACAGAATATCGAAGGGAAAAAATCACTGGTCCGTTATGTTAGTCCGATGATACGTATATATACGCGAAATTTACTTCATCTGTCCTGTACTCGCTTATATACGTATTTTGTGAAATATATGTTTTTCCCCCTTAATTTCTTTCTGCATATATATGTATATATACCCATACTTATACATTATATACATACATGATATACAAAAATATAAAATATTATTATTACAGTTTTTATTAACAAAAATTTTTTGGGTATTTACCGGGAAACAAAATGTGATGAAATGGCAACGTTTACATATTTCATCAAATTTCTTTGGATTATTGCGCATCTAGCGAGGAACGTGGAAAGCTTATTTACGAATCATTTGAATACTAATTTTTGAATATTTATTTTAAATGAAAAATTTAATTTCTCTGTTTTTTTACATGTTAAACTTGTTAATAATAATCATTTTAATTCTTATTTTTAACTGTTTATTTTCGTTCATAATTGTTAATAATAATCATTTTAATTCTTACTTTTAAGTGTTATTTCGTTCATAGTAGTCTTATTTTTATTAATCGTATTCCACGTCTGTAGTTATTTAATATTTAATAAATATTAATTTTTCGGAATCGACAGAAGAAATAAATACTAAGGATTATATCCTTTTTACAACAAAAAGGTTTACTACATAATCAAAAATAAAAGTGTAAGTATAATCATGATACGAAATTATGTACCGGTTCTCGCGATAGGATGGATTTGTTGTTAATCTACATTCCGTGTAGAACGATCTAGTAGGTTTATATCGAATTCCAAGTTAGATACCATAATATTTTTATTTACACATGGATTAAGGAATATACCACGCTTCCATATTGGACCAATTGAATACGAGTGGCCATACTGCTGTTGAATGGAATTTCTATCTACGTGAAATTTGTGAACATGCATCGTTGAACAACAGAGTACGAATAGGAGAAACGAATCTACATGTAGAAATCGACGAATCGTGCTTTTCGAAACGGGAATATAATCGAGGAAGGATTTTACCCAATCAATTGGATTTTTGCAGGAATTTGTAGAAAAAACATAAGCATGTTTCTTAATGTCGGTTCCGAATAGATCAGCTGCTACGTTATTACCGTTGATAATACAGAATGTTGCTACTGGAACGACAAGCATACCAGAATGTAGCCAATAATTATAATCATCGGAAATCACGCTGTTAATTTTGTAAATCCAGTCGCATTGGCTCATAATCAGTCAATTGAAAGTTTATAGGTCAAATTAAAATCTAAAAATAAAAAGCGTTGGGAACGCATCGCACAATAGTAAATTCATACTTTCACAAATATATGTGGCATATGAAACACCGAGACGAAAATTTATTTGATAAAATAATGACATTAGATGAATAACGTTTTATATATTGAACTGTTTTTTATTATTTATTCTTAATTTCTTTTATAGTATAAATTTTAATACTTTAAAATTGTTACTTTTAAAATATAAAAGATGAAATATGACGTAATTAAAGGTTCGAGTTTTTAGAGGACTGAACGGGATAAACATTCCAAATATCTCTTATTCGCTGACATGTACTACAGAAGGTCAAATTTTTTTTTATTTATTATTTTTTTTTTTTTTAACCAAATCCAGTTAGTAAAAATGACGGGGTAAATATATACCGTGTAAATGAAATACAAATACGGTAGAAATAACAGATTGTCCAGAGAACCCGTCCAATTTTATGGAATTCCGAACAAACTGTTTTACAATATTATAAGATTAAAAATTAATTTTTATACCATATATATTTAGGCTAGATGCACATGTATTCAACAAGTATAAAAAATTTTAAACAGTTTATTGATCTGCTCTATTATCGCTAAAATCTTTATTTCAATTATTAGAGTCGGAAATAGCGTACTTAATCAGTATCAGTTCACTTTTCTCAGCTGTAGGTGTGCGCGATGTTATAATCTTTAAATAAGCCGTGGCCCCTAATAAATTGTACGTTAAAAAAAATTATCTGCAAACTATGTATTACTGAATCTTTTTCCAATATCTGGGAAAAATTGTTGAACTATACTATTATATTTATTGCGATGCGATTGAAATTTATTTGTATAAAATGCTTATCTAAGACGTGTACAGTGTTTAAACGATAAATTCGCGAATGAAATAAGCTTGTCGATATTTTGCGTTATCGATATTATATTTTTTACGAAAAATATGTTAATACGTTTCGCTATTTCTAAACTTTTCCTGCAATGACGATTCTCGCCAAATAGCTGTTAATTCGGTCGAATCAATTTTATCGTCGTTATAATCCTTTGAATTTGAAATCTCTTTATTTCCAGCATATCTTTATACATACGACACTGCCGTAAAGTATGTTACGTAGTACTTTTATATAATGTTATTGCCTTTGTGCAATTTAAACGGTCATTATTATTTAACAATTTGTTAAATATATAATTAAAAATGCATTTTTTTTTGCTAGTAATCTATTTTGAGATTGGAATAAAATTTTAGGTCGTTATCTATTATTATGCCTAAGTATTTAATTCGACTAATCACGCTAATATTTAATCCGTGTTGCGCTAAATTTAATTCCTTTAATTTTTTGTTAAACAACGTATAATTTGACTTGGAATCATTTATATTGAAAAATCATATACAATTTGCGAGTTCAGTATAAAGTTGGGAAATTTTTTTAAATGCAACACTTATCAGCAATTATTATGTCGATATCAGCTACAAATGTAAAATAAATTATTAATCCCAAGATTAGGGTGTTAATGTACAATCTTGTATATACGCATATATATGTGTGTGTGTGTACAGTGAAATAACCGTTTCAAGAAAATGGTTAAAACGAAATATCGGTTAACACATGAAACGGGCCCGATGAACTGCTGTGTCTTCGTACATTTTTTTTTTAAAACACAAAACAAAAATCGCTTAACGCGAAAAAATTTCAATCATACGATCGAGGTATTGTACAAAACATAAAATTCTAAAATATTTACACAAGCGAAAGAAAATTTCTCTATCAATTTATTGCATGCACTTCATAACTCCGCATGTTATTCAATAACTTTAAACACGATTAAAGACTGCTTTCGAGGTGCACAGGATGTTCAAAGGTAGCAGATTCTTTGGTGCCAAAAGTGTTGAAACCGAACCGTCGTATAATAAAATTACAGGATCATCAGAAGCATTTGTTGCAGTAGATAATGAATGTGTGTACAACCCCAATTGTCGCGAACATAGGCATTTTGGAGAAAAATATCGTCGATATAAATTCCGACGACGAATTAGAGAATGAGACGAACAATGCACATAACATCCGAAATGCGAAACATCATGAAAGGTGTGCGCAGATATTTCGATGTACATATCAAGGGTGAAATGAAGAACAAAATAGATTAGATCGAACAATTTGTTGAAAATTTTAAATATCAGATTATTTTAAAAAAAAATCGATAAATGTTTTATATTTGTTTGAAAAATATATTGAAAATTATTAATATATTGAATTTAACGAAGTTAAGTTCTTGTTAATGATGTCGCTGTTTTATTGATTTTTATTGACAGCGCGCGTATAAGCACCTATCTATCGTATATGTACTCTAATAAACGTAATTTTGTTGAATGTGCGTAACTTATTTTTTTAATATCGTTTAACACGAAAAAATATATTGATTCCCCTCCATTTCGTGTTAAATAATTTCCACTATATATATAAAAGATATATATATATATCATTTAACAAGCGAAACGAAAGTATAGTAAATTACATAAAATACAATATTAGCCGTGATAATAAAATTATCCCAGTTATGAAAGTAATAGGCCATATATCACCCATGGCTTACAATGTTTTCCTTCTGGTTTTTGTGACTTATTCGCGATAGGTTATCGAACAGCAAGATAATTTCGTAACGGAAAAAGAAATGGTATTTTCGTTGTAAAGTCTAACAATATATTTCGCCGAATTATAAGAAACATTCTATTCGATTATTTAACCGTGACGATTTTTATAAAAAAATTATCAACAACAATAATAATGATAATAATAATGATACGTCGTCAATTTGTTTTTTTACTCGGATAAATAACTGCGGCCATATTTCAAATTTACAGTTGAAAATGTTTACCTTCGAATTTATAGTAATATTTTATGATCGCTGTATTTTTCTCTATGGGAAATTTGAAACTTTGGTTTGCGCTCTAATTAATTACATAAATATATAATATATACATATATTATATATAAATATATTATATATAAATATATTATATATAAATATATTATATATAAATATATATATCAGATATATATATATATAAGATATACAGATGATACAATTTTAATGTTGAATAGTATGAAAGAATTACAGAAATTCGTGGATGTTTTTACAAGAACATGCAAAGAATATGGATTGCAATTAAATTATTCCAAAACCAAGTACACGGTAATAAATAAGAAAAACAACAACATGATAACACCGCTAACAGCTGATGGGAGAACAATAGGTAAAATAGGGAATATCGAGTACCCAGGTAGCAACATAAATGAGAACAATGGGATACGAGCGAAGAAATAAAAATCCGAATTGGCATTTTTTAAGCTTGGATCCGCATTATGTAGTAAAAACAAGGATAAGACTGATAAAATGTTACGTATTCTAGTTACAGCAGTATGGCGTTGAAAGTTGGACTTTAGCGAAGACGTTAGAGAAAAAACTAGATGCCTTCGAAAAATGTTGCTATACCGCTAAATTCTCAGAGTAAAATGGACTGGCAAGATAGGAAACTGTGAAATATTAAGTCGTTTAAATAAAAGCAGGCAAATAGTAAAAGAAGTCAAACGTCGAAAACTGAAATATTTTGGACGTAAAATGCGCCACACGAATCTATATAATGCACTATGTCTTCTTATACAAGGGAAGATAGCGGGGAAGTAGAACAACAACAACCTGTGGTTGCAGAACATAGTACGCAAATGCAGCTGAATTCTCCGGAATGCATAACATAGGCAAAAAATTGGAAAAATTGATGATGATGAATATATATATATGTATATATTGATTCAGTAGCAATTTCGACAGGGAAAAATTTGGGAAAGTAAATAATTTTTAAACAAACTGAATAATTGTTATAATCTTTTGTTATGTGGAAAGTTAAATATAAGTTTAACTACCGATAACCGCTTTAAATCTAAATATCATGTACAAAAAAAATTGCGACATTTTAAACAATTACGAGGTTAACTATGTATTAGTTGTGAGTCAGAGATTCTCCGTCTGCACGCTTTCGTGTGTATCATAAACCATTGCACTCAATGCGTGCACACATACACACACGCATACATTTATATACACTTTACCATAATAACCTGGGTTATAGAGCGGTAAATTTCATTTGGACGACAAAGGACAATGGGAAGCCTTTAAAAATTAAACAATTCGCGCGCTTTTAACAGAATGTGTTAAAATTATATATATATATATATATATATATATATATATATATATATATATATATATATATATATATACAGTCGAATCCGCTTTTAAGGGACTCCCGATAAGAGGGACAGCCATTTATAAGGGACAATCAGCAAAACCAGGAATCAAACGTATCAAATGAAGGTTATTTTAGTTCGCTTTAGTGGTACAACGCCTCGGTTGATAGGGACAAAGATTAATAGACTTTCAAGGCAATAAATAGTGAGACGGGCGATAAGCCAGCCGATATAAAATTACACTTCCGGTTGTAAAACGAAAATATTCACATAAACAAATTGAATAAAAATGTTTTAGTCATTTTTACAATTCCTTTTTGTTTAAGTGAACATTTTTGTTTTTTCTTCGTTTTGTTTGAGATGTCGTTGTGTCGACATTCTTTCATTGACGCTATACTGTTTCTTGCTCTGTACGTTTATTAATTATGCACTCTCCGATAGCTTATTATGTTCTTAGTTTAGTTCTGCAAAAAATGTATTTATTTATTTTCTTATGAAAATTTTCTTTTCTTTCTTTAGTTATGGTGAATTTTTTGTATGAATAAAATGCCGCATAAATGTTTATCATTAAAGGAAAAATTTATATTTTATACAAAATCGAAATTCAACCTCCAAATATGCCTATTTGGGAGTTAGCAAAAATAATGGGCGTCTCCAAAAACACCATCTCCCATTTAAAAACAGATGAACAGAACTTACATAAAAAATGGAGTAGTACTGAAAAGGGTAGTCAGGTGCTCCTACGGCATCATTAGATAACTGTGCAGATTTTGTTCAAACGCAGCAGATGAAGAATTTACACTAAACAACTATAGCGAATTTTTACAGTAAATGAACAATTTTTACAAATATCAGGTCTGGTTCTTTTACCTTATGTATGCTGCGGCATAACGCGTTCATGAAGGTCATAATCGAAGGAAAATTGGGGTGAAAAAGAAGAAGGGGAAGACCTAGAATAACATGGATCGATCATGTAAACGAAAAAATGCAAATAATGTATAAAGAGATGAAGAACGTAGCAGACAACAGGAAGGAATGAAAGAAAATGATCTAGCTACAACGACAAGAGCATGCTCTTAAATACTGATGATGATGATGAATGATGGTGTATTTAAATAAGGCAAATATTAATTTAATTACGTCCATTTCAATTCATTTTACTTATAAATGGTGAATAATTTTGTCACATTTACAAATGCATGCGAATAAATATGTATAGTTGCTAGGCAGATCGTCTGAAATGGCGATATACAACATGAAGCCATCATTAAAAATGTACAAATATAATAATTACCGACCACGCTTACTTACACTCGACATACTAAAAGCCATGGATAGTTTAGATTTAAAAAGCTTAATTGCTTCACTAAAGTACTTAGGATTACACGATGGAATGCAGAACGTAAGAAATAAGTATTTTGAAAAACGTTATACTACCCTGCAAATTGGAAATTGCTAAAAAAACCACTAGAAACCACTATAGGGATGTCAGAACGATCTGTTTTAGGACCATAAATACAGTTTTCTCATAAATGCATAATATCAAATTTCGAAACAATGTGAATATATGTACATTTGTAGATGAAATCTAAAAGTAATTGCTAATAAGTGTGAAAATGCATTAAAAAACAAAATTTTTCAACTTTATACAGAACTCGCGAGTTGATTAAAACAATATAATTGACATATAAACGATTCCAAGTCTAATTATATGTTGTTTAACAAAAAATACAGATTCTCATGTCTACCGCAGTTCACTATGGATCGAAAGAAGGCAACCTGGTCGGAACATTCCAATAGAAAATATGAAGTCGCTCTGTTCCGTATACGCTATGGACGCACACTTCTTACGCACAAGCATTTCTTTCGAGGCCAGAGTGCACCGTTATGATAACATACCCTTTACTATTCCTCACATTCTCCTATCATGTCGTTTTTGTGCTCACCGTCTTACTGTTGGACTTGCAGCCTCTCTAACTGAAATCCTACAGTATTCACCATCTGCTGAATTTAAACTTATTACTTTCTTTACTTTATCCAATCTTCCCCCTTAATCTAACTACCCTTCCGTGCCACTGGCCTTAGAAGCAGTATAAGGCACGTAAAATAAAAATCAAAAAATGATAACGGATTAAATTTAGTATAACACAGATTAAATATTAGCGTGATTAGTCGAATTAAAAATACTTACGCGTAATAATATATAATAACTTAAAATTTTATTCACACTTCCAATACACTACTAGCAAAATAAATAAATCTTTAATTATATTTAACAAATTGCGTAATAATGATAGCTATTTAAAAGAAATAACATTATATAAAAGTGTAGAATTGTCCAAAATATTTTATGGCAGTCATATACAAAGATTTGCTACAAAAAAAAAAAAAAAAAAAAAAGGGATTTAAGATTAAAACACTATCAAAGAACCAATAGCGATAAAATAATAAATATTTAATTATATTTAACAAATTGCGTAATAATAATAACTATTTAATTACTTAAAAGAAATAGCATTATATAAAAGTGTAGCGTTATCCAAAATAATTTTATGGCAGTGTCATATACAAAAATTTGCTACAAAAAAAAAAAAAAAAAAAAAAAAAAAAGGTATTTAAGATTAAAACACTATCAAAGAACCAATAGCGATAAAATTGATTAAATTCTACAGAGCGAACAGCTAATTGGCGAGCATTGTTATTGCAGCAATCGAACCATTAAGTTTAGATATAGAGAAACATATTAACATATAAATTCAGATTACAAATTCGATAGCGTAAAATATCGACAAGCTTATTTTATTAAAAAAACTTTTAACATTTAAACAGTTTGTACATGTATTAGATATATACAAATAAATTTCGATTACAGCCGGAATGGATATAATTATATAGCTAAAAACTTTTTTCCAGACATTGAAAAAAGATTCAGTGATACATCGTTTGAACCTAATTTTTTTTAACGTACAATTTATTTCGGGCACGGCTTATTTAAACATTATTTATAACATCGCGCACGATACTGATTAAGTACACTCTTTCCGACTCTAATAATTGAAATACAGATTTTAGTGATAATAAAGCAGATCAGTTAGTAACTAAACTGTTCGAAATTTTTAATACGTTCACCATTGTAGAAATAAAACAACGTAGAATAAATGTGCACCTAGTCTAAGTATATGTACGCAATTTCATCTTATAATCTCGTAAAGCAGTTTGTTCAGAATTCCATAAACTTAATTGGACGGGTTCTGGACAATCTGATTGTATTTATAATTAATCTACGCAATATATTTACCTCATCGTTTTTACGAACTGGAGTCGGTCCAAAAAAAAAAAATTGTTACATTAATGTATTATATATATATATACATTTTGAAAATATATTATTATGTCGTTTAAAAAAATTAATTGTGTTTCGATTAATAAAATATACAACGTTCTACAATCATTCTAACACATTTTCGGCTACCGTATGTGTACTCCTCGACCATATCTGAACGTGAATAGACTTTTTAATCAGATACATCGTCAATATGTCAGTGTGCTGAATACGAAATTACAGTTATACACCAATAGGCGTCAATAAATTATTTTA